>CDMC01000018.1:2313-532432 GCA_001511075.1 Aspergillus calidoustus | reverse complement strand
CCTTATCGTCGAGGAACATTATCCGCCCGATAATATTCTGACCGCTGAATGTTCTGCCGGTAGAACGTCTGACCGCTTGGCTAGGTTCATAACACAAGGGCCTCTAATATAGCGTACTAACAAATCTCTCACGCTTTGCTAGAGGGAGAATATTAAATCCCTACGCTAGATATTAAGACAAGCCTATTAGAGTGCCATATTAATAACTATAGATTACTCTATTTTAGACAACGAGTATAGATTCTAGAGAATGAAGTCCTACGTACATAGATTATATAGAAGATTCATGATTTACACGTGATAGTGTATCCTAGGTGAGACGCCACCTATTTAATACTATCTTAATAGTTTTTCTAGCCTAGAGTAGTAAAAGATATATAATGTTTCCTCTAGAATTACACGGTCTATAGACGGAGCTTAGTATAGCACGATACTAAGCATAGACTATTAAAACCACTACTAATTCCCTAATAAATCTAGGCTAAGATATTAGTAGACTTTATTACAGGACTACCACCTTCTAGACCTATAAAAGTAACGAATTACATGGTAATAATAGACTAGCTAATAAAGAGTATTATCTTAATTAGAATAAAGAATATAACTATAGAGGACATAGTAGAGGTATTCCTTATATATTTTTATATACACCATGGAGTTCCACTAGCTATTACAAGCAATCATAGACCCTAGTTTATAAGCGTATTCTAGGGCAGGGTCTATAAAAGACTATTAATTTAATACTAGTTATTAACTACTTTCCACCCCTAGATAGACGGCGCAATAGAACATGCTAATCAAGAGATTAAATAAATCCTATGTATATTCACTACGTACGCGCAAGATAACTAGAAAGACCTACTACTAATAGTTACTATTACTATTAATAATCGCGACGCTGCTTTAATAGGAATCTCACCCTTCTTCTTTACACATGGATATCATGTTAACCTGATTAGCTTAGACAAAGTAAGCTAGCTACAGGACATCCTAATACTACTAAGAATAGCAGGTGAAACGTTCGTGAATCACCTATAAGAAGCTACTAATTAGGCCTAAGCTACTATTACCTCCACGTAGGCTTAATAAGAGGAGTAAATAAACTAATAATAACAGGCCGCCCCCACGTATAAGAAAGACAATTAGGTTTAGTTAAACCTCTAAAATGTACACACGTAATGACTATTAAAGAAACTAGACTAGCTGCATGCATGCTATTAGGTAGTGGATATCCTATCACTATACACTATTCAGCTTAATGTACCTACTAGCATACACCTAGTCTTTTATATTAAACTAGTCCACCTAGCTACTATAGACCTATTTCTATCCTAAATTATGGATGATACGCAGCCACCCCCACTACTTATTAATAGAGAAGAGGAATATGAAGTTAAACGCATCCTAGCTATATAATATAGGAAGATAGGACAAGGATACTATAATAAAGCACTAGTAAAATAGGTAGGGTAGGCACGCGAGATATAGATAAAACTAGATTTTGTCTAGGACTACATAGCGCTAGATGTCTTTAAGAAGTAACATGGCCTCGTTTAAGAGGTAATTCAGCGCTAACTTAATAATAATAACCATGTTGTCGTACCCCTTATAAGGTTTAGACTAGGAGGGGGGTATTATTACGGGCCAGTGCCTGATACTAGGCACGGGCTAGCGCCCGCACACGTGACCATGGCATGTTAATGGGAAGAACGTGACTAGAGAACTTCTCTTTCTTCAAGCTTTTCATACACAGTTCGTGGCCTAGCTAGATTGAATATAAGTCCGGCTTCAGCCCTTCACAGATTTAGTAGTTAGTTTAGGGCGTAGGCCCCTAGAGGATAGTAAGTAAAGGGATACTTTAGGGGCTTATTAAATAGGAGGGCGCCTCTAGAGGCTATAGCGTGCAGGGGTAGCGTGATAGTCTAATAGAAAGGTTAAGGACAAGGAGGGATAGGTAAAGGCTTAAGGCCTAGAGTAAAGCCTATAGCAAGGCCTACTAGTAAGGTATTATAGGCCTAGTAAGCCCTGGGAGGCGTGCTATATAGAGCCTATACTAGGGGCTGTGGAGGTTTAGAGGTTTATAGTTCTAGGGATGGTTAGGTATTAGCTAGAGCCTAATACTAAGGGGCGCTAGAGGTATTAGCTACTATCCCTAGGAGAACTAGTTATTCTAGAGATAGATTATAAGGCTTATAGGTACTAAGGTGCCTAGAGAGCTCTCTAAGTATAGTATACTAGTAGTTAAGCTCCTCCTATAGTAAGATAACCTTATTAAGTACCTCCTCTACTATAGTCTTATATTTCTCTACGTGGGTGTATTCGCCCTTGTAGCTATACTAAAGGGTTATAAGTTAGTAGGTAAGGTTCTTAATATAAGGATTATATATAGTAGTAGGCTTAATTATAGGGAAAGTAACTAGTAATTATATAGGTAGGGTTATCATAGATTTCCTATAAATAATAGTAGGTATAGTTAGTATTAGTATTAGGAGCTTAGGGGCCTTACCCTTAGGATCACCCTTAGAGGGGGCCTTAAAGGGATCCTAGGGAGGTATTATAATACTACTAGAGGCTAAAGATAGTTATTCTAGGGGAGATAAAGCTTAGAATATACTAGGCCTAGAGGTGCTAGATATATAGAAGCTAATTAAATAGCTTTAGCTCTATATATAGGAGGCTGGGCTATTACTAGCTATAGAGCTTGCGTGGGAATATTTTTAGGAGGATTTACTTATAAGGAATATAATTAAAAGCTTAGTATAGGTTTAATAGATATTATTAGTCTAGAGATGAATTCTAATATAGTAAGGTAATACTTGGGGTAAAGTAATAGGGATTATTAATAATAACTATATAGGGGTTATGAAATAATAAAACTAAGATATAGAGATAAAGTATAATATAGGGAGATAAATAAAGAGCTTAGTTTAATACTTTATATTATATAAGGAATATCTCTTAATAAATAAGGTTATATTAAACTAAAATATAAAGCATGGAGAACTAATAGAGGTTCTATAAAGTAGGACTAACTATATATAGAGAATTATCACGTGGTAATAACCTAAGTAGGACGAGGCCTGTAATAGAGAGTACATACTAGATACGCGAGTGATTACTAGGATATAGGGGCTGATTAACCTTAAACTTATAGTTAATAGTATATCTCTATAGGCTATATTTACTATGGCTCTCCCCCTTTAGTAGCTTGTTTAGGTGCGCGCCTTAGGGGCGCTAGTTCACGTAGGCATTATATATTAGAGGCTATGGTATAGCATAGCTAGTAAAGGGATAATTTAGTAGTTAGTTTAGGGTATAGGCCCCTAGAGGATAGTAAGTAAAGAGATAATTTAGAGGCTTATTAAATAGGAGGGCGCCTCTAGAGGCTATAGTTTGTAGGGGTAGCTTTTTAGTCTAATAGAAAGTTTAAGTATAAGGAGGGATAGTTAAAGGCTTAAGGCCTAGAGTAAAGCCTATAGCAAGGCCTACTAGTAAGGTATTATAGGCCTAGTAAGCCCTAGGAGGCGTTTTATATAGAGCCTATACTAGGGGCTTTAGAGGTTTAGAGGTTCATAGTTCTAGGGATGGTTAGGTATTAGCTAGAGCCTAATACTAAGGGGTACTAGAGGTGTTAGCTACCATCCCTAGGAGAACTAGTTATTCTAGAGATAGATTATAGGGCTTATAGGCGCTAAGGCGCCTAGAGAGCTCCCTAAGCATAGTATACTAGTAGTTAAGCTCCTCCTATAATAAGATAACCTTATTAAGTGCCTCCTTTACTATAGCCTTATATTTCTCTACGTGGGTGTATTCACTCTTATAGCTATACTAAAGGGTTATAAGTTAGTAGGTAAGGTTCTTAATATAGGGATTATATATAGTAATAGGCTTAATTATAGGAAAGACAACTAGTAATTATATAGATAGGGTTATTATAGATTTCCTATGAATAATAGTAGGTATAATTAGTATTAGTATTAGAAGCTTAGGGGCCTTGCCCTTAGGATCACCCTTAGAGGGGGCCTTAAAGAGATCCTAGGGAGATATTATAATACTATTAGAGGCTAAAGGTGGTTATTCTAGGGGAGATAAAGCTAGGAATATACTAGGCCTAGAGGCGCTAGATACATAGGAGCTAATTAAATAGCTTTAGCTCTATATATAGGAGGCCAGGCTATTACTAGCTATAGAGCTCGCGTGGGAATGTTTTTAGGAGGATTTACTTATAGGGAATATAGTTAAAAGCTTAGTATAGGTTTAATAGATATTATTAGTCTAGGGATAAATTCTAATATAGTAGGGTAATACTAGGGGCGAAGTAATAGGGATTATTAATAATAATTATATAGGGGTCATGGAACAATGAAACTAAGACGCAGAGACAAAGTATAATATAGAGAGATAAATAAAGAGCTTAGTTTAATACTTTATATTATATAAGGAACGTCTCTTAATGAACAAGGTTATATTAAACTAAAATATGAAGCATGGAGAACTAATGGAGGTTCCATGAAGTGGGACCAACTATATATAGAGAATTGTCACGTGGTGATGACCTAAGCGGGACGAGGCCCGTGACAGAAGGTTTATATTAAGGGATGGTTTAAAGAACTAGGCCTCCTAGGTAACTAGAGGATTAAATTAAGTATAAATAGGTAGACTACTAATTAAACAACCCTCTAGTAGCTTTAGAAGTGCTTTATTCCTTATATAACTAAGCGCGTAGTTAGAAGTCATTGACTATTTATTCTAGATGGCCATAGGAGTTATTTAACTCCTGAATTTAATAAGATTTATAGAGATAATAAGATTATCTATATCTATATGCCTTTGTATTCATTGCACCTGCTTTAACTACTAGATATTAGTTACTTTAGGCTATTAAAGTAAGCTTATAGGGGCCTAGTTAAAGTAAAGATGCGCCTAGGCTTCTACTATATTAATAAACATGACTTCCTACAGGCCTATCCTAAAGCTCGTGATAAGGTCTTTACTATTTAGAATGCTTAGAGTGGCTTTTACGTAACTAGGATAGAACCTTATAATCCTAAAGATGTCCTAAAGCACTTTAATTACTTGCTATTAATCCCTACCCCCCCCCCCCCCAAGTCGCGGAGCTTTAATATCATCCTCTATGCTTGCTACACCTCATATAGCTTGATAGCTACATAAGAAAGCTTCTTCTAATAAGAAGATGCTTGCTAAGCAGCCCTAGAGTCCCTCTAGTCCTTCTAAACATGCTTTAGATGAGCTTATAAAGGGTTACGAGCTAGCTATCTACAATGCTACATTCACCCTAAAGGAATTAAACGATCTCCACGTAGAAAGTTAAGTTCAAGCGCTTAAAAAGAGGTGATTGAAATACTAGATAGCCCCTATACTAGGCCTCCAAGTGCAAGAGGCAAGGGACCTTATTTTATTAAGAAATAAGCAATTAAATCAGGAAGATAGTAGTAATAAGGAAGCTATTTAAACTACTCCACTAACTTTAGAACCCTAAAAGCGTGCCCCACTAACTTCTTCTGAATGTAATATTCAGGGGCATACTAGAACTAGATGTCTTAATCATCATGCGACTTAGTTTACTGTATTTAATTAAGAAATGAGTTGTTGGGAATAGCTTCAAGTTCGATAGGTAGAAATATATTTTGGTGGGTGATCGGACCGCTCGTGAATTACGTTATTTGCAACCCATGGTCCTTAGTCAGCCCGCGGGCGGACTAAGCCTACAGATGATTTCCTCTGCTTGTAAATAGTTAATTCTAACCTTTAGGATTTGTCAGCCGGGCCGTCGATCCAGGTGGAGGATATGAAGAAATTTAGAGGTCTGTCATTCTGAATAACTGGGGAAACGGCACTATTTAAGCACAGGAATCGACTAAACTAAATAAGGAAACAGGGGCTATCCAATATTACTGCTTCAATCGCTGTATCTCGTGAGTCGTGAAGGGAATGTTCAACGGAATGGTGAGAAGAATGCTTGAGCAAGGCCGGGAGCCAGGGGCTCCGGCCGACAGTATTAATCTACTATAAAATCCCTATTCTTAGAATTAAGCTATTATAATAAGCTACCTACTCTTATTACTACCTTTTACACTACTTATAAACCTTAGAAAGGCTAAGGACCTTTATAATTTTAATACTTATTACTATAAGTAGTCTATTAGGAGTAATAATAGTTAATACATAAGTAGGATCATAATATGGCTAGAACCCTCGTGATGAGCTACCTTATAATAGTAAACTAGGCCCCTCTAGAACCTAGAATATAATCTATCCCTTATAATAAGGGATAATATTCTTAATTAGTAATTATAAAGGTCCTTGGCCTTTTAGAGGTTTGCGAGTAGTGTGAAAGTGTCAGAGAGCCGCGCTAAGACACGGGATGCTGTTAGCCAATAGATTTGCCTAGTAAGATTACGGTATGACGGGATATCACGAGTCGACGTGATATCACGTTGATGCTGGAATAAAAGGTTAATCCAGCCAATCATATCAGACGATTTGATGCTACGACTAGATAGGGCTACGGTCATATCAGGGAGTTTGACAGGACATAGCGGGTGCTATAATGGGATATATTAGGCGATATGATAGACACTATATTTAAGGACACTCGTTCACGTATGTAATTAGTTTTAGCTACTATCTATTACTTTTAGAATCAAAGCTACCCTACCTTTTAGAAACCTAGTTTACCTTCTTAGTTTATTAAGAAGTAGTCTTCTCACATTAATATAAGAATACCTTAAGCCCTTCCAGGCCTTAAGCAGGATTGGTTAGACTTATCTAATAGTAATAGACCCTTATTTTAATTAAGAAGAAGACACATCTACTATTACTATAGGTGATAGTAAAGGCAAAGTAGCATAGCTTACTTTAGCTTTAAAGAAGAACCTCGCAGCCCCTACCCTTACTAATATGGAGAAGATTACTTAGCTTAAATAAGCTATTAGTTACCTACTTATAAAGACCCATTAGCTTAAAATATTTAAAGGGATCAAGGTAAATAAAGCTAAAGTATTTAAAGGTAAGTGTTTAACTCTTAGAAGTTATCTAACCTCTATAGATATATATATTAAGATTAATAACTTAGATGGAGTAAATAAGTATAATAAGGTTATATTCACAGGAACATACCTAGGAGGATTAGTATTTATATGGTTCGAGCTATATATGCGTGACTATAACGAGAACACCACTACATGATAGAAACCTTTAACAAAGAAGATCTTTAGGGATTATAAAGAATTTAAGAAATAAATTACTAAAGCCTTTAGAGACCTAGATGCTAGATAAACCATAGAATTAAAAATTACTAATCTATACTAAGGCAAGATGAATATTAGAGAATACACTACCAAGTTCTATTAGATTGTATCTAACCTATAATAGGGAGACAAAGCCCTTATGTCTAGGTATTATACTAGACTTTGAGACAAGACTAAGGACGCACTCGCCCTTATTAATAACCAGCCAGATAACTTAGATGAACTTATTAATGCCGCGTCACAGATTAAGAACTAATAATATAAATGATAGATAGATTAGTAGAAGTAACATAAATAGTTTAGTAATAATAAAAAGGTTAAATAGGACTAAAATAAAGATGTAAAAATAAATATAGCTATTACTACTAGAGAATAGAAGGATAGACTTTATAAGAAGTAATACTTTAAAGGAAAGTGCTATAAATGTGGAAAAATTAGACATATAAAGAAGGATTGTTAATTAAAGTATAAGAAGAATGGATTAGCTACCTATAACTCTTAAATTAATACTGCCTTTGTGATAACTAGACCAATCACCACGATAAATAATGATGGGAATAAAATAGATATAATAGAAGAAATCCCTAAGGAAGAAATAATATGATACCTAGGAAAAGACAAGTTTATTTATAAATTACTTAGTCATGGATTTAAATAGCTCACCCTTGCCACGATTAAAGAATTAAAGAAAACTAAATAAGTAGTCAAGGACGTGAATAAATTAATCTAGAAAGAATATAAGATAAAATAAATAATACTTATAGTACTTAAAGAAGAAAGACTATAGGATGAAGTAATAGTTACTCTAGATATTAGCTAGGGGGAAGCATCTAGTGTGTTACTCCATCATGTGATCCAACCTAATGATTAGGTTAATAATTAGATGAAGAAATACAACGAAGCACGTCTTACGTGGAATAGAGAGACTAGTATTAAAGGTCTTAGAAAAATTATTAAAGATATTAAGCTAAAGCATGATAGAGGACGCTCTATAAGTTCTAATAGAAGATATAGCTTAGTATTAATAAAAGAATATCCTCTCACCCTACCATGGACTATGAGAGTAGCGTGACTAGTAAATAATTATGAGATCCTAGATTTAAAGGAAAAGTTCCACTAAGATCCTTTAATAGTTTAGATTAGTAATAAAATAGTTATAACTCGCTATAAGACTCGTGAAACTTAGACTAAAACCCTACTTAAAAGTAATATTAAGGATAAAGAACCTTATAGTTATGAACTAGCTCGTGCAACTTGCTAGGAAGATTTAGGAAAGATATAGTAAGATTATATTTTTAAATATAAATAATATAGAGATTAGATATTCTTAGAATACCCTGAACATAGAAAAGTTAATATTAAATTTGCTAAAGAATATGAAAGAGTATTAAATAAACAAGGAACTAGTTTATGTAGTAGAATTCTAGGTCACGTGTACTAATGCTCTTATAGATACTATCCTTAGTTAAGCAAGAAGGCACACTAAGAAATTTATTAGATAGAATATTATGATAAAGAGTGCGCTTAACACCACTAGTATAAATTTAAGTATTGCTAGATACCACAGCTACCTAAGGTACTATTAAGGCCTAATTTTGGATGCCCTCTTAGAAAAGATAACTATAACTATGTAGAAGAAGAATAAGGACACCTAAACTATGCGAGACTTAGTAGCTATAATTATAAGATTAAGAACTACGCATTCCACTATAAGAAAGGAAAGTTCGAACCATAGAACTAGAATAATATTCTATGATAATACTATAAATAGTACTAGAAGGAAGTGAATCTTTTTTCTATAGAAACTAATAAATTAATTATAATTATTATAAAATTAAATAGGAATAATACAAGAATCTTGCTAGATTTAGGATATTTAGAATAATTCTTAAGTAAAAGATTTATTAGTAATAATAATATACTAATAAGACTAGCTAGGTATAACTTAAGAATCTATAAATTTAGAGGAAAACTATTACATAATATACCAGCACTCGTGATAGATAAGGTATAGTTTAATAATAGAGAATATTTAGAAAACCTAAAATTCAAGGTAGTACTAACCACGGAGTAAGGATTCTATAATAGTGTTATTAGGATGACATGGTTACACATACAAAACCTAACTATTAACTAGATAACTAGAAGTGTTTAGATCAAGGAATAATAGTTAAGAACCTAGAAAGAAAGATAATAAAACACATAGATCTAGGTTACTATAGGAGTATTAGGGAAAACCCTACTAGAGCCTACTAGAAAGAAAGAAGTAATAGCTTTAGGGTCTAAGACTTATAGAATAGAAATAATAAAAGAAGACGTGGCTATATAACTAAAGTTAAAAGAAATTTATAAAAAAGAGCTTACTAAAGTTTTAGAGAAACTACTAAAGAAATACCACGAGTTTATTAAACTATTTATTAATAAAGATTATTAACTACTATAATATAATAAGTACTACGAAGCAAAAATACTATTAGTTAAGGGAGTAGAAAATAAGCTTAAATAATTATAATAGTTTAGAAAGTCACTAGAAGAGTTATAACTAGAATAGGAGTTTATTAAGGAATTCCTATAAATAGGATATATTTATAAATCTAACTCATAATACTCTTCATGGCTAATATTTATCCTTAAGAAAAATAGAAAGAAGTGAATAGTTATTAACTTCTAATAGTTAAATAACCTAATAATTAATAATACAAACCAGGCGCCTTATATAGGATAGAAAAGGGACTTGCTATAAGGAGCTAAGTAATTAACTATCTTTAATATTAAATAGGGTTACTACAACCTCCTGTTAAAGAAAGAAGATTAGTAGTTAATAGTATTTCTTATAGACTTAGGATTATATAAATGGGTTATAGTACCTATAGGACTCACATAGTTACCTACTAAGTTTACTAGGTTCATGACACATATCCTATAGAAATATCTTAATAAGATAGTCGCTGTCTACTTTAATAATATTATTATCTTCTCTAGAGACCCTGAGGAGCACGAGACACATGTACGCGAAGTCATGTAGATAATAATAAAAGCCAGACTCATGATAAGCATCTAGAAGTGCATGTTTAATGTAATAGAGGTTAAGTACCTTGGAATAATCTTTATACAAGATAGATAGAAGATACTATAAGAGAAAGTTAATAAGATCCTTAAATAGCCCGTGCCAACTAATAAGACTTAAGTTAAAGGATTCTTAGGAATTATAGGATACATTAGAGAGTATCTCTATTAACATGCTAAAGCTACATGACCTATAATAAGATTACTATAAGACGATGAACTATTTATATAGGGAATCAAGTAGCAGGACGCCTTTAAGAAGGTTAAGTAAAGTATAAAAGAAGTACTAATTCTATTACTTACTAACCTAGAACTATAATACTACATGAAAATAGACGTATCTAGAGGAGTAATTAGAATAGTTCTTAAGTAGAAGGGAGAAGATAGGAAATTATAACCTATAGCTTTCTACTCTTAATAGATGACTAATACTAAATAAAGGTATGATACTTATAACTAAGAAGCCTTAGTGATTATAAAAGGTTTTAAGAAGTAGAGATATTACCTTAAAGGAGTAAAGCATGAAGTTATTATTTAGACTAACTATAAGAATTTAACATACTTCATGATAACAAAGGAACTCAAGAGATGATAAATTAGATAGGCTTAAGAGCTTTTATAATACTAATTTAGGATTAAGTATATTAATAGGAAAAAGAATATCACTACTAACGCGCTAAGCCAAAGACTAGACTATATAGTTAAAGTTAAAAACCCTAAGACGAACCTACTCTACAAGGATAAAGAAGTTCTTAGATTTAGCTAGGAAGCCAAGCTTACTACTACTTACATAATTAATAATTACGAGTTCTTAGTACGCCTTAAGACGGAATAACACAACGACGAGTATCTTTAGAGATAGAACTTCGGAGCTACATATAAGGAAGAAAGTAATAGGATTTTACTTTAGAATAGATTAATCATGGTACTAGATTTAATAGTGGAAGAAGTAATTAAAGCGCATTATAACCTACTAACTAAGGGACACTAAGGGATTAATAGGATGATAGAGAAAATCTAATAAGTATATTACTTTTCATGAATATACTAATGGGTTTAGAACTATATTACATGATATAATGAATATAATAGGAACAAGCTATCTTAATACTAACTATTTAGGAAGATAAGGATACCCGAGATACTAATAAAACCATAGGAAAGTATTACTATTAATTTTATCATAGGATTACTACCATCAAGGGATTTAATCACAGGAATTGCCTATACTAATATAATCATTATTATGTATAAAATAACGAAATACATGATTATTAGACTAATGCTAGTAAACCTTACCACTAAGTAGCTAGCGCTACTAATGTTATAAGAAGTATTTATTTAGACAGGACTACTAAAGTATTTCATATCTAATAGAGATAAGTTATTCACATTAAAGTTTTAGAAAATGATTATAGACGCTAGTAGAATAAGTTAAGATATATCTACTACGCACCACTAGTAAACTAATAGATAATTAGAAAGGATGATTTAGTTAGTTAAATAATATTTATGATACTACCTTAATTAGAATTAGGATAATTAGGTTAAACTTTTACCTATAGCATAGTTTATAATTAATAATATAAGGAACATAACTATGAATTACATGCCTTATTTCACAAATTTAGGAAGAAATCTAAGGATATTATAAATAATCTTACTACTAGATAGAAGACCACTAGTAGCACTAATATAGGTTTAGTACTTAAGTATATTACATGACTTAATTATAAAAGATATTAGGTGGGCTAAAGAAAAAATAAAACACTACTATAATTTAAAGCATAGGGACACGCCTTACTTAAAGAAGGGAGAGAGAGTTTACCTATTATAATAAATAATTAGGAGAAAAGATTTTAATATTAAGAGTAAATAACTAAGTAATAAACTTAATACTATGAAATATAGACTATTTAAAATTAAAAAGAAACTTATAAATAATAATTATCACTTAATACTACTAATAAGAATATGAGTTTACCTAGTATTCTATATCTTATTACTTAAACTAATACTAAATCTAGAAAATACTAAAGACAAAGCAACTAATATTAATAAGGAGTTTAAAGTTAAAAAGATCCTAGACTAACGCACTATAAAGGGTTAGGTTTAGTACCTTATTAGATAGAAAGGTTACTCACTAGAGAATGATTCATAGGAACCTATCAGGCATTTAAACTACCCTAATAAGATTTAGGAATTTTAGTATGAAGATAGTTAAAGAAAGGGTCTAATAAAGAAGGTAATATAAAGGCCTTAGTAACTTCTATATTAAAAGCCGCCTATAAAGAACTTTTGCTATTTAATATAGTAACTAACTAACTCTTTTCCTTTTCCTTAATTTCCTTTTATTTCTACTCCTCCTCCTTAAGCCTCTTAAGCTCTTTAATTTCCTTTATATCACGAGAAATAAAATCGCTAGCGTGATAGCTAAGAAGTTATTCTTACTTTTAGATTTATTAGGAATGGGCTAATAGGGTTTTAATTTAGTCCTAGATCTCTAGCTCCTTTATATAAAGCTCCTATTAGGCTCTTACTAAACATTTCTACTCTACATTAGAGAATAAAGGTTCTAAATTAATATACTTCTAGCATGCCTTTATACATTCTTTATAATAACTCAAGTTTTTAGATTTAATGCATGTTTTATTTAATTAAGAATACTAAACGCATGAGGTCACTATTATGAAGCTATACTCTTTAATTTTCTATTTAAGATTCGCGCTATGACTAGATAAACTAGAAGATATAGTAATAGATTAGTTATAGGTACATAGTAAAGAAAAGAAAAGAGGATTAGGTAATAGGATCTAACTTATCTAAGGATACTACGCTACTTATATCTTTAAGACAAAGACCTTAAAAGAGGGGGATTATTAGAGAGCCGCGCTAAGACATGGGATGCTATCAGCTAATAGATTTGCCTAGTAAGATTATGGTATAACGGGATATCATGAGTTAACGTGATATCACGTTAATGCTGGAATGAAAGGTTAATCTAGCTAATCATATTAGACGATTTAACGCTACGACTAGATAGGGCTATGGTCATATTAGGGAGTTTAACAAGACATAGTAGGTGCTATAATGGGATATATCAGGCGATATGATGGACACTGTATTTAAGGACACTTATTCACGTATGTAATTAGTTTTAGCTACTATCTATTACTTTCGGAATTAAAGCTACCCTACCTTTTAGAAACCCAGTTTACCTTCTTAGTTCGTTAAGAAGTAGTCTTCTCACATTGATATAAGAATACCTTAAGCCCTTCCAGGCCTTAAGCAGGATCGGTTGGACTTATCTGACAGAAAGGTAGTAATAAGAGTAGATAGCTTGTCGTAGTAGGTTAATTCTAAGAATAAGGATCTTATAGTAGATTAATACTAAAGGTTAGAATTAATATTTCACAAGCAGAGGAAATCCTCTATAGGCTTAGTTAGCCCGCGGGCTGACTAAGGACCATGAGTTAGAAATATCTAAGTATATTCATGAGGGCCTTATAACTACCCCCCCCTTTCCAAGGCCTTGGTCCCTTAAGGCCATGCGTGATGTCTTTATAGAAGACTAAACGCCCTCGTGATACATATCACGTGGTAGGTAGCCATTAAAAGCTATATTATAGTAGCAAATAAACCTAAATATAAATGAAAAAAATCTATATAATAGGAAAAGGTACTCCTACTCTATCTTAACTCCTTATAATAGCTTCTTTAAGAATTAGCTATATATAAGCCCTTTATAAGGTCCTTTCCCTATCCTATAGTATTAGGATCTTTATAATACTTACTACTTACTTTCTTTACTATATAGTATTAGCTTTTATAAGTATAGAGTCTCCCTTCTCTTATATTAAGTATTAGGAGGTTCTCTTATAGGGTCTAGTTTCTTTTATAAGGGTCTCTTTAGGTATTACTTACCTATCTCTAAGGTTACTTTATAATAAGTCTCCTCCTTAGTCTCTTTTATTATAAAGTATTATATCTTTAACTCTTTATAAGGCTGTCAGAGAACGCGGGCATTGTCAGCCAATGGATCCATTGTGCCGCAGCCTAGCGCCATGACAACTACGGAAGAACAATGCGCTGAGACTGATCATAGTCGAGCTACGATGCTAGGCCGGATTAGGGTTACGGTCATAGGCAGGCTATGAGGAGCATAGGCTAACTATAATGGGACATGCTTGGGACATGACTAGATCATAGCCATGCTATGATCCGAGTATAGGCAAGCTATGATGGGAACTTAGTATTTAAGAACACTCGTTATTATATGTAATTAGTTCTAGCTACTATCTATTACTTTTAGAATTAAAGCTACCCTACCTTTCAGAAAAACCTAGTTTACCTTCTTAGTTTGTTAAGAAGCAGTCTTCTCTCTTGATATTAGAATACCTTAAGCCCGTTCGGACCTTAAGCAGGATCGGTTGGACTAATCTGACACTAATAAGGAAATAGCATCTCCCAGCCAAATATATGAATATTAGTTAAAAGTTAGTTTAATTAGCTACGCCGTGACCTGTACCTAGCTAGATATAGCCTATGCACATGGCGTACTATCCTGATTTCTTGTTAATCCGTTCACTACGCATATTAGGGCTGTAAATAAGGTTATTACATATCTTTATAACACCTGGTTCCTTGCCCTAGAATATAGAGGAAGCTTACAAGCTAGTAAGGTGTTTCTTACTACTATAGATGCTATATTTGCTAATACCCACGATTGAAAGAGCACTAGAGGATTCATCTACTTACTATATAGAGGTCTAATTAACTAGAGATCCTAGAAATAATATATTATGTCTCTATTAACTACTAAAGTAGAATATATATTAATGATTAAAGCCACTAAGTCATTATATTAGTAAAAGAGGATTTTTAGAGATATTAATTTTAACCCTAAAGAGGACCTTGAAATATATTATAATAATAGCTCTATAATTAATTTATTAAGCAAGGAGATAATAATGGTACATACTAAGCTACGACACGTTAACGTACACTGCGCCTGGCTATGTTAAGAGGTTTAACAACGTTGCTTACAAGTCACCTGGGTTCCTTCACGATCTATGCCTGTGGATGGACTTACCAAGGCTCTCCCAAAACTACTACACCAAGAATTTATTAAGATGTTAAATATAGTTAATATTTAATATCTCGAGCCTTATCGCGACCTAATTAGGAACCTCCAACCACTGAGGGGGTGTGTTAGCCGGAGCCCCTAGCTCTAGACCCCGCGCAAGCATTCCTCTCACCATTCCATTGAACATTCCTCTTAGGACTCACGAGATACAGTGATTGGAGCAGTAATATTAGATAGCCCCTGTTTCCTTATTTAGTTTAGTCGATTCCTGTGCTTAAATAGTGCTGTTTCCCCAGTTGAATGACAGACCTCTCAACTTTTCCAGATCCTCCACCTAGATCAACGGCCCGGCTGACAAGTTTACTGGAAAACCGGTCGTAGTCACTAGAAAGGAGGCGGTGAAGAATCCTTGGCTTTGAGCCATATGCATAGCTATTGTAGTTATTTTACATCGCTTAGGTATTAGTACTGCTATTATCTTCCTAAATAATATCTATTGCGCAAGTGTTATTTTTTTCTAGCCTAGAAATATCTATTTAGGTGTCTCACTGTTATTGCAAGAAGAGAACCGATCTTGGAGACTTCCATACTTGAACCCTAAAAATTCGACCACGCTGTCGCCTTCTTTGCCGGTAATAGAACCAAAGTGAGGATGCTCTATTGTAGCCATTTTTGCGGTACTTGACCTGGGATGTCGACTGCAAGAAACTCAAGTACTTGAGTGAACACTCTGACCGTCTGGCGACCTAGACGCCCGTCATGTTTACTCATATTCCCAACCGCGTCAAGGACATTCTAAGGAAACTGGGCACATTGTGCGCACTGGTGTAGCTATCCCCACTCAGACCTTCGGAGATGTCGGAAGTATCTTCGGAATTGATTCGTCCCCGAGCCACCTTGGTAGGAGCCTTGGCATTCGGTGGGGGTGGGTTCAAGGCGCAGGGGGCACGATCCTCGAGGCCTGCCCCTCATACTTTCTCGGAACCCCTTCTGGCTCGTCCCACAAAGCCTCGTTCGACTCCTCGTCCGGTCGAGGCGGCGAGAGATCTTGCAGAAACGGGCATACGCTTCTGGATATCATGGCTACCTATACCGTACCTCTCCTAATCGACGGTGTCGCACTTGAGACCGAAGAGACATTCTCTGTTCTTGATCCTAACGATGGAAGTGAGCTATGGAAGGCGTTTGGCGCCTCTGCAGTCGAAGCCCGGAAGGCCGCCGCCGCAGCGCAAGCAGCATTCCCCGTTTGGTCAGGCCTTAACTATCTGGAGCGTCGAAACCTTTTGAATAAGGCAGCCGACCAGATGGCCGAATGCCTCGACCAAATTAAGAACTACGCTACTTTAGAAACAGCAGCCGGTGGCCAATGGACCGCATTCGATTGCGAGAACGCCGTCCAGGTACTCCGGGAAGTTGCTTGTCGACAATCAACGATCCAGGGTAATTTGCCCCCTTTGCTGGACACACAGTCCACCGCCCTCGTTGAACATGTACCATATGGCGTGGTTCTTGGTATTGCACCCTGGAACGCGGCTGCCTTTCTAGGGGTACGTGCCATTGCCTTTGCATTGGCTGCTGGTAACACAGTGGTGCTCAAAGCCTCAGAGCTTTGCCCGCAAACACATTTTCTTCTGGGTGATTGCTTCCGCAAGGCGGGATTCCCACCAGGTGTTGTCAATGTCCTGGCACACAGTCCTGAGAAAGGACCAGAGGTAATCGGCGCCCTAATCAAACATCCGGCTGTGACGAAGATCAACTTCACTGGGTCGACCGCAGTCGGTCGCATTATAGCTGGTTTGGCCGCCCAGGAGCTGAAGCCGGTCCTTCTGGAACTTGGAGGCAAAGCGCCTTTGATTGTGCTGGATGATGCAGATCTCGAAGGTGCGGCTACCGCTACCGCTAGAGGAGCGAATCTCCATGCTGGCCAGATCTGCATGGCGACGGAGCGGGTCATCGTGCTAGAGTCGGTTGCCGCTCGGTTCGAGGCAATCCTCAAGCAGACCTACGCCAAAATATACCCTCCTGGCATCAAGCATCAGGCTGCTGTGCGACCGTCCGGTGCAAGAAAGGTTCGTGAACTCATTCAAGACGCAGTGGATAACGGCGCCGCTATTGTGGCCGGGTCGTCTGGATTCGCGGATTCTGCCAACCGGTCTGTGACGCCTATTGTCTTACAGAATGTTCAGCAGTCACGACTGTATCGTGAGGAGTCGTTTGGACCGGCGTTGGCATTTATCGTGGTCCCAACGGTAGAGGAGGCGATCGCAGTGGCCAACGACACCGAATACGGGCTCTCTGCGGCAATGTGGGGAAGCCTGCCCAAAGCCCTGGCAGTTGCCAGGAAAATTCACAGCAGGTGAGAAGTCTGATATCATTTTCCCCGCCAACTGACATGAGATGATGTCTATACTAACGAGGGGTGAAAGTGCGGTCCATATTAATGATTCAACGATCCATGACGAGCCGACACTGCCACATGGCGGAATGAAGTCGAGTGGATATGGCCGGTTTGGTTCATCTTGGGGCATCTCGGAATTCCTCACGACGAGAACAATTACATTAAAGGTCTGAAATGGAGGCCACCCCTAGAATCATGTATATAGGCACGATTCATGCTCTTTGGTGCATAACAGACATGAGAGATATACTGATTGCCCCGAGAGCCAGCCCATGTAAGATTTCTCATCATTTACTAAGTTTCGTAGTTCCCGATTGCGCCATTACCCCAGAGCAGCGATTCGGGGAAAAGTGGAGGTGGCTTGCGATTGTGATCATCCTGGAGTTCTCTCTGCCAAGAATAGTGACCTGCCAAACTGAAACGACCGCCCCGATACCATATTGAATGGCCATTGTTATCATTGATGGTCTCACTTACCATCAAGCCTTGTTCAATAATGCCAAGTATTGCCACAGTAGTCATACAAGTAAGATGCGGTGCAAGCACTCCCAGACCTTGCAATGGGGATCCCCCAAGCTCAAGGCCGAACCCCGGCCCGGTTCAGGCAGCCAATCAAGCAGCCCGCCTACCCCGCATTCCGCTGGGCCGGTACCTACTTGGTCCCCCTCTCTTTTTTCTTCCCCAGCTTTGCCAGGAGTCTTTCCGAGCGAAGTCTTCGTTAATCGAATGCCTTCCCTCCACTCCCACCTAGTCACCAAGCCCAGATATTGATCAGAGCAGGGACATAAATCAAATCTTCAATGGCCCCACCACAAGAAGCGTGTCAGGAAGTCCAAGCTAGACGTCCTGCCAAAGATGATGCGAAGACAAGCACACGGCGCTTCTACTGCCCAGAATGCGGAGCGACATTCGCCAGATCTAGCCACATGCGACGTCACCAAAGAACGAGTAGGTCATCTACTACTCGCTTAAACCCCGCTGACTCACGAGTTATTCGTTAGACCGCGCCGACAAGCCCTTTACATGCAGATATTGTCCTTTGGCCTCATCCAGAAAAGACGCAATCATTCGTCATACCCGATCCTTTCATCCTGGCCAACCTCTGGAGTCTAGCTCCAACGAAAACGAGCAGATTGACGTCGTCGATATCGAAATCGGCGCGTCGCATCAATCTCCCTCTGGTGATTGCATCATACCAGAAGACTTTGTTCGTATGGGAGGACCAGTGGCCTCACATAGCCCTATTATGGAGACTCAGTCATCCATTCAGGTGCCTCTTTCCCCCTCGCATACGAATTTGGGAAGCATAGCTCTCAGCTCATGGCTTCAATCCAACGGGGGCATCGCTGGTCTCACTCCAACTTCTCACGAGGATCCTCTCTTACCCGGGCGAGATACTCTTGGTTCGCCGCAAGTGGACTTTGGCCGTGCATTTGATCCACAATTCTTCGATTTTGACATTCTCGCACCCTTGGATCAGTTGGAGATATCGGAGGCATGTTTCAAGAGAAAGGTAGCGTTCAAACAGTGACGGCTGCCTTGCCTCAGACAGGTACATCTACTTCTTATTACGAGAGGCGAAAGGCTCAGACCTCTCTGGGAATTACATATGAGGCTCATTTACAAGCAAAGGCAAACCTGTCACGGATTAATGGACCAGAGAACCCTTCAAATATACACTTTCCTTCAAGACCTGCCATGGTTAGGTTTGTGAAGGCATACTTTACGCATATGGCCCCATACGTACCCGTGGTACATAGACCTACTTTTGACGTCTCTTCGCTCCCCCGTAAGTGATTCTGCAGACTTACATTGTCAAAGTTGCTTCGATGATAACTAATACTGTGAATCTAGCGGTACTGTTGCTGGAAATCATGGCCTGCGGTGCTGTGTATTCAAACGAGACAGAAGTGGCAATGGCTATGCATAATAATGTACTCAAACTCCTTCTTAAAGTGAGTGCCCATATTCGTGTTTCTTTACCGCACCACATTTTGAGATAGAGCCTGTTGATCAGGCGAATGGTGGCCCATTCGTTAGCGATCGGTGCCACCCGAATCTTCATCCCGAATTTATCTCTTTCAGACCTTTGCTTGAGTTTGTTTTTATTTCTTCGGTCAGCTCAAACTATCTACAGATGGACTAATGATTGGTAGAGCGAATTCACATCTGCGTGTGATGACGCAGGGATTGAGCTCAAACTGTCGCGACTTCAGACCATGCTGCTTGCAACTTACTTTGGACTTCTCAGCTGTGATTCGTACTTAGAAGAGCGAGCAAGGTTCACTTTCCATAGTGCGATTGAGGTATGCCCAGTCGAATTTACTACTCATGGCCGCAGCGGTAGCTAACGAATTGTTAGCTTGTGGAAGCAGTAATCGAGAAGCCTGCAGCTCCCACGATGGAGCCGCGGAGGGCCTGGATATATCAAGAAACTATGAGCAGGTAGGTACTACTGTTGCTTCATTGACCGGTTCCTTTCTTATAAATCCTAACATAATCTCAGATGCGTTTCTTGCAGTATAATAATAGCCTCGGGATACTTCTCAACATCGATGAAACGATCACTCAATATTCCGTACCTCGATTCCAAGTATCCACTACCTTGCCCTACCTCGCAGTGGTTAAGAGGTGAAGCCAGCGGGGATACATCTGAACCAGCCATCTACAACTCCGAAGTAATGGAAGGCATAATGCAGGGGAACAGGCCTCCTTCTGGACTCAGCGAGTACGCTTTTCTCGCCATTGTGTGTAATATACGTTGTCGGATTTGTTCATTCGAAGGCTTTTCCATCTCTTGCCATCCAAGACTGAAGTCAACATTTATTGAAACAATGGATGCAGCGATGAATACGCTAAGCCAGGCGTGGTCACAAATTAACTACGAGCACTCATCCCCGCTCCACCGACACACGAACTCGGCAATGAATTCGGCCTTTCTCCATCTTTACAGCAGTCACGAACTATCTGGCATGAAAAGGCTATTACGAAACCCTGAGGTGCTACGGGATCCACAGGAGCTGTCGAGCCTCTTTGCCAGCCCCTGTTCCTCTGAGCTGAAGAGAGGTCTAATTTGCGCTGCTAAAACATTACAGCTCGACTTCGAGACAGGTGTAAATTACTTATGCATCACTGCACCTTTACAATTTGATCCTCTAGAAATTCACGCTTTTTGTGAGAGTGGTAAGTCCTGTCATCCTGGGACTGCTTGCATTCTCAGAATCATTCAGATTGCTAATGCCGTCCGAGCTCTCCTTCTCTTCTGGTACCTCATGAGCAAGAAAATCAACCCGAAGAAATTCGAATGGCACCAAGACATCAGTGATACGGTAGAAGAAGTTCTATCCGAGGGTCAAGGATTTAGAAGTTGGGGGTCGAGTGGCGATCCTGCCCCTGGCAGCTTGTGCCACGATACTGGGTTCCTCCTCGGCAGTGTGGCGTCGTATGTCAAACTCGCACTCATCAAATCGTCCTGCCAGCTAACCATTGATCCAAAAAGTTCCACCTGCTGTTTGTCGAGATCTACAAAGGCTCATTGCGCACGTCCATGCTACCTATCAATCACCTCTGGATCTGAATGTATGAGTCAAAGTGTTAACGGTCTCAAGGACACAGAGCAGCCCAAACACTAGGTCCTCCAATTGGTCGAGTCACTTCCAATGCGCTATACTTAGCCTAATAGCTGCGAAGATCTTATCGTCATCAGTCGAGCACTTGTTGAATGTTTAAATTGTTACGATTAAAATTCATGCAGTTTTGGATGACTGAGCGCAACCAACGAAGTTCACCTTACCTCAACTTTGCCAGTTATAGTCTAATGCACTTGGTAGATATAGATAGCAAGAAAAGATGGGCGAAGATTGTTGGTGGCCAATTGATTCGGTCAGTGTTGATATACGCCTGACCAATGCCATGTGCTCTTTTGGGAGACTGAAACCCTCATATTACGGCAAGGGGGTCTCGGATGGCTCATGCTCTTCATATCGTTCATCCTCTCCTGGATCATGATCCTGAGGGTGGGCACTGGCTGCGAGACGCCACGAGAGAGCACAAAATCCGGCACTTATAAGGATGCCTAGAAATTACTACTTTCTTGGATGTTAAGTAATGGCGCAACAAATAGATCTTAGTTATGAGTATCACAAATTCTATGGCGCGATGATTAATTAGGATGTATTCATCCAAGAGAATCATGAGTTCGACATTATTCTGAGGGCCAGGCCCCTTTGGTTCCCGCCAGATACCAGTCGCGCGCTAACGCGAGGAGCACATCAACAACGTCCGTAAAGGGCGGATTGTGCGGGCATGTCGGTGGGGCGGACGATGGGACCTGGACGACCCCACCCAACTCTGCAATTCCGAGCACCTGGGCTTCCCTTTAGCTCACTACGTACCAACCAACATGAATAAGACCAGATCATCATCTCTTTCCTACCTACACACCGACCAAACACCTTTTCAAGACAATGCAATCCCCGCTTCACATAATAGTAATCGGTGCGGGCCTCTCGGGCCTCGCAACAGCCATCTCCCTCGCCCAGTTCGGCCACAAAGTGACAATCCTTGAACAAGCACAAGAACTAGCAGAAGTTGGCGCGGGGCTGCAAGTCACTCCAAACGCCTCGCGTCTTCTTAAACACTGGAATCTACCTGAGTCTATTTGGAGTTCTGCTGTTGAGCCCAAGTCGCTTACCGTGCATCGGTATACGGGCGACGTCCTCGCGCATGATGGGATGTTTGACGCGCGGATTCGAAAACGATATGGCGCGCCATTTATTGATGTCCATCGGGTTAATTTGCAACAAGCACTTTTTAACAGGGCGAAGGAGCTAGGTGTGCGTGTTTATCTTGCGGAGAAGGTAAAGAGTGTACAGGATAATTCCTCCTCCAACTCTTCTTCTTCCGGAAATAAGAATAGCTGCATAACGGCAACAGTCCACACCGAGTCCGGAAATAGCTATACAGGCGACCTTGTCGTCGCTGCTGACGGGTTGTGGTCCCGCTGCCGCGAGTGTCTGCTTGGCCAGAAGGATAATCCCCTTCCAACTGGTAATCTCGCATACAGAATCGTGCTAAGTATTGATCAAATTAGTGATCTAAAGCTCCATGACTGGGTACGCAACCCGCAGGTGCATTTCTGGATTGGGCCAGGCGCGCATGTCGTTGCGTATTCAGTGCGTGGAGGGGATATGATTAATATTGTGCTTCTTGTACCAGATACGCTTCCACCAGGCGTATCAAGGGAGGAGGGCTCTGTTGAGGAGATGAGGGCCTTATTCTTGGGGTGGGACCCTATGTATCCTTTACTCTCCCCTTCTATAGAAAACTATGTGGTGCGAGTGCTAACATGTATAGTCTTACACAATTTCTCTCCTATGTTGACAAAGTTGACAAGTGGAAGCTCATGCACCGTACGCCCCCTTAACCTAGCCATCTACCCTTCGCCGCACGAACTAACCCTAAGCTACAGACGCCGAAATGACAACCTGGATCAATCACTCCTCAACCCTCGTTTTCGTGTACGCCATCCCTCCTCCCCTTATACCCCCCTAACAGTTTACCATCCAATCTAACCAATACCCCAGCGGTGACGCCTGCCACCCAATGCTCCCATACCTAGACCAAGGCGCAAACTCCTCACTCGAAGACGGCGCCGTCCTTGGCGGGCTCGTGGGGCACATGAAGAGCAAGTCGCAGCTCCCCGCGATTCTGCGGCTGTATGAGACACTAAGGAAAAAGCGCGGAGAGGCTATTGTGAGGGAGACGTTTAAGCAGGTGAGTTACGTTACCTACTAGTTGTAGAGGAAAAGGAGGATTGGGGGCAATACTAATGTTGACATATTATGTAGCGCCATGACTTCCACCTCGCCGACGGTCCCGAGCAGGAGAAGCGCGATGAGATTTTCCGCGCGCAGTTGGACAAAAATGGGGAGATTAGCGGGGCGTTTCCAAGTCGGTGGTGCGTATGCTTCTCTTCTTTCCTTCTCCTTTAACTCCCATCCTTGAGTTTCATATATCGGAAAAGAGAATTGTGCTGATATCAAGTAGGACATGTCCCGAAGTCCAGCCCTGGCTGTACGGGTACGACGCCGTGAAGGAGGTTGGGGATGCTGTTGCGAGGAATCCGGAGTTGTTTATGTCAAACGTATAGATCGTGTTAGACCGAACCGAAGAAGGTCATAGTGGTTTCAATATATTATGCGGATTCTAGACTGGATAGTCAGCTGTTTGTAAGTGGGGCTTTCCAAATGACGACGAACACTCGTTCGTGCTCCAATTGATTGCCCACGAATAGCCAATTCCCCAATTACCACCCTCAATGCGGGTGGTCGTATCTATCATGACTTATCCCAAATGTGCCCCACAGCCCTAACAGCATTTATAGTGATTGATTAAAACTAGTCTCCTGTCTAAATCAAAAGGTAGCCACTATGCTAAATAAGTCTTCAAGCATAGGTCGCTGCACTTAGGGATTCATGGGTATTATATAGTAGCGCTACTATCTAGTAGTTAGGAGTCTCTATAAGAAGAATAAATTATAATTCCTATTCTTACTATAAGGATACCTAAAGATTAATCTACTTTCTTAGATATTAAGTAATAGCATAATAAATAGATCTTAGTTATAAGTATTATAAATTCTATAACACCATGATTAGTTAGGATATATTTATCTAAGAGAACTATATTTGATATTATTCTAAGGGCTAGGCCCCTCTTGGTTCGCGCTAGATACTAGTCGCGTTAGCACGCGAGGAGCACATCGCTAATGTCCATGAAGGGCAGATTGCACGGGCATGTTGGTGGGGCGGACGATGGGACCAGGTTTGGCCCGGGCCCCTCTACCTAAGACAATTTGACAGGCAGTTGGAGAGTGATACGAGTACCTGAACGGGCGAGGGGCAATAAGCAACCAATCAGGCTGGAGCAACTGGCTGTGTGGGCTGGCTGAATGCGGTTCGAGGCCCTGGCTGGGCGCTTGTTTGCTCCTTCCCAAGTCGACCCAGCTGAGATTCCAACTTCCAATTGATCTGTTGTTATTTTTCCTTTCCTTTCACCTCCTTTCTTTGAACCCGCAGCAGGTTTTCTCCCATTGAGTTAGAGCGGACCTTTGCCCTAAAGTCGGCCTCAGGACCGTGTCGCGCCATGGCTTATGAAAAGGACTCTACGGTAGTCCCTTAAAAAGTCGGCGAAAACGTTTACGAAGACACCGACGAGGGCATCAACCAGAACCCAAGCCAGAATTTCAACGACTTGGTGCCCAACGCCGATATTCAGGTAGCCTCAAAAGAGTATATATATGAGGACGACCAAGAGGACGTCTGGTCCTTACGCGAAGGACGCATTGCCGATACCCGGCTGAATCAAATAGCACGTACAATCAACGATGACAACGCCTTGGCCCTGAAGGCTCTGCTACCCACCGAATACAGTGATGAGGCATTCTTTCCGGGGTCTCGCGGCCCGCTTCTCAAAGCACCAGAAGACCTGACTTTGCAACGCGCCACTGCTTTGGTATGGGCATCCGCGGGCAGTGTAAATGTTGTCGAGGATCCTCTAGACAGAGGGGCAAATGTCTTGTCCGAACGAGGGAAAGTGTGGTCGGAGAAATGGCCCACAAACTACTGCGCAGCTTTTTATCTCGCAGCCATGAACGGACACGCACACATATTGAAAATTCTCTTCGAAGGTTATCCAGAGCTCTTGGAGGCTCGAACCGTATGGGGCCAGACAGCTCTGTTTTTGGCAGCGCAGGGAGGGAACCTCACTGCCGTGGAAGATCTACTTGCAAGAGGTGCGGACCCTGCAGCAACAGACCCTTTTAAGGAAATTGCGCTGCATGTTGCGTGCTCCGGTGGTCACCTGCAAGTGTGCCAGGCTCTTCTCAGGAGCATCATACGCAATGGGGGAAACTATGATCGGGCGACGGCTAAGGCAATTATAAATGCGCCTGCGGCAATAACAGATTTCTTTCAGGAGGAATATCACTCTACATTTCAGCTAAAGAAACGTCAAATCTGGGAAATCATATACGGCCCGCGACGCGTGAGAGTATCTTGTACCTTGAAAGAACCAGTTGAGCTAGTGGATACTTCGAGTTTTATTTTAACCACTATGTGACCGCCCCAAAAGAAGTGAGTGGACACAACTTGTTGCGAGGACACGTAATCAACCCCAATATAGAATCGTTGCTTCGAATCAAAGACACTAGCTCAAGCACGGAATATGAGCTTCAAGTAAGTTTCTATGAGGTGGCTCGGCATATATTATATAACAGAACATATTGCCCTCTATCATTGCACAAGATGCTCAAGTTTCAGGTCGCCTTTTAACTAGCAGGTGGGCAAGTGGTACAATGGGTTTGCGGCCAGCTGTCATTAGCTGCGTCCCTGGTGCATGATGGTGTATCATGTTTGATATCTGCGTTGTCTTGTTTTCCAGTCACTTTGTAAGTTAAGCCGAGTTTTCTTGAGCCTCCTAAAGGCTTATAACCATCCTATTTACATAAATCATAATTCATTACTACAAAAGTGTGTTGGGACAGAGAACAAATATACTTTTATTACCTTTATTCGTGTTTCTCACTATCACTAATGTAAATAACAATTACCCTGCGTAGGTCCGACTACCTTTCATAAAGAAGATAATTATTGTCTACGTATGTGTCCTCGACAGGAACATCCACGCAAGCCCTAATAAATAACCAAAAAGAACAATCTGTGTCGAAGGGCCGCTGGGCTCAAAGTCATGCGACTCCGGCCGGGTATTTCTCCCAGCCAGTGGCTCACGTGTTCAATCGACCAGGCTTTTCATCTCCTCCTCTAACGCGGCGCTATCATCCCACCTCTCCAAGACGCTTATAACTGTCTTACAAGAGAGCAATAAAAACATGCAAAAACATACAACAGTAGGGATTCGCATGTGGTCACCCACCATACTACTAACCTACCGGCGTGTGGCTTAAGTACGGCTGAGCGGACGGGAAGCCCTGTTCTCCACACCCTGTGGTCGTATGTAGTTGTTTTTGGTCGGAAGGAGGCTATAGAGATGCTAGATCCACTCTTCATCAACCTCCGGTCAACTGTGACGGGCCATTGAATTAACAAGCGGTGGGGAACTTATTTCCTGCTTCGGCCCTCAGTAACCGAGAAAACTATACTCATCGCCCTGATGTGCGCGCCCAGATATCACACGGAATATCACCATATCATGACGTATTGCCCCTGTACTTTGCCTCCGTCGATGGTTTGTACCTTTATACGTCTGGTTCTGTTGGTCGAGTTTTACAGACCAAGCTTCATTCCGTTCCGCTAGCGCGCGCCCCCTTTGCACGAGATGAAGCTTTCATCTTCGTAACAACCTCGTAGAAGGCCAAACATCTTCTCATCGGGCAGACAATAAGGCTTTTCGAGCTCACTCGGTTTCCTCTCCTGGTGCCGCCGCCTATCCGCTCTAAGCGGTCAAGTACCTCAGGATATGAAAGGAAGTCGCTGCAGCCTCTGCTTGGGAGAGCCACTCGTGTCCGCGCATGGCCTGGAACTGCTATATACCCCGAAAGTGGATGGAAACAACTTGAATTCCGCGTCGCGTAGCTCGGGGATATAATAAGCATAGGATACAAAAATCTTAGGAAACCAGACACAAGAAGGGGTAGGAAATATAGGACTGATGGTCCTTAGGTAGGAAAAGGGCAAATATACTCGACTCTAGTGCAACATAGGCACGTAGCAGCCTTCAACAGCGGCATGGACGCACTTCGTAACGCCCAACGGCAAGCCAAAAGTGGCGTCTGAAATGCCTCTCCTCGAATATTCACCGAAACATTGCATCAGTTATATCGTATTGTCTTCTGAATTAGGTTAATTTCTGAGCCAATTGTGAATGGTCACGGGTCCCCGCTGCACGAAAGCTCTGTTCAACTATATATTAGCCACTGCGACGCATGTAGAGCCCTCTCTCACTCACATCTTCGGTGGGGAATTTTTGTACTTGACGGTAGCTGGAAAACGAGGGTTCTTTGCTTTGACTCTGGCATGCTCACTGGTGATTAACTTGAGATCCGTGATTTCAGCAGTCAGTCTACTGCAGGTGGCTCGGAGCTCGGCATTGTCGTTTGTAAGCTCATTCATGGCGCTCTGGAGGCCATCCCTCTCAATACTCAGCTCATCCAGTTCTCGTAACTGATTGGATATCGTCAACTGTAACTCCGTGCTTTGGGCCTGCTCGTCGTGTAGGTCGCTCTCTAGGCGACGGACTTCGATGCTCATTGCATCCCGCTGGCCCTCTAGGGCATTGATCGTATCCTGCTGGGAACGCCGGCCATCTGTCAGGTTACAAACTTCCTCGGTCAGTGCTTGACACTTGGCGTCGAGCTCTTCCCTCTCCTGGCGCATTGTAAGTAAGAGCTCCGCTTCAACCCTAAATTGGACTAGGTCCCTCTCAAGCCGGTTGTTAATGGTTGTCAGCTCAGTGATTTGACTTCCCAACCGGCCTTCGTTATCGATTTTCTGCCGTTGCACCTCTTGAACTTGATTCAATACAGTGGCGAGCTCTGCGCGGTAATTGTCGTTTCTGGATCTCTCCTCAGTGACCAAAGAATTAGCCCTGTCAATCTCGTCCCTCATCCCGGTCAGTTGTTCCCGCATTTCGGTGTTCTCATTTTCCGCTCTAGCCAAGCTATGCAGCAATGTACGCTCCATCATGGAGTATCTGGCCTCGGCATCTGACAGCTCAATGCTTCTCTCGTCCAGTTGATTTGTCAAATTATTCATGCTGGCTATCTTCTCTTCGAGGGATAGTTCAAGCTCAGATACGCTTTCACGAAGGACTCGAATTTGTTCTTCAAGATTTTGCGCGTTGGTTTCTGCGCTAGCGCGCTCCTGCCGTAGGTCCGACAGTGCTGTGTCTCGCTGATTCTGTAAGCTTGTAATATCCCTCTTGCACTCTCTTATGTACTCAGCTATTCTTTCTCCTGCTCTTCGCTCTACTTCTGCCGAGTAGCGGCGTAGGGGTTCCAGGAAAGGGCGCAAAAGACCATCGTCGACTTCAGTCGGCTGGAGAAGCTCTTGAGTAGGACGGCCGTCGCTCTCTGTTTCGGGGAGCAGATGATCTGCCATCACTTCTTGGTTTTCCGAGGGTGAAAACGACCTTGGGGTTTGACTTGGCGTCGTATGGTGGGATGAGACTGGAGTGGGCGGAGGATAGACTCGTGGCATAATTGTACACATCTTTTCGCCAAATGTATACGAGATGACTGCTACGTCCGAAGGTATTCTGAGCCGGATCAACTTGGACGCTCCATTGCACCCTTTTATTATCTGCTCTTCCAAAGTAAGGCAGTGAATAGTAAGCTATATTGATCGTTCTGCAGCTGATCGCTTCACTTGTCAATTAGATCTTCGCGCTAAGCAGGGAACATTGCAATATCTACTATCACTGTCTTTGCACTCCCGTTTGGTGCATGGCAAAATGTTTTCGATGGGAAAAACGAAGCGATAACCGAGGGACACATGAGCCATCTTTGCTTTTACTGCATCAATGCGGCGGCCATTTGGATGGTCAGAACCCATGGGGCTACGGAGACAGGGGTCATGACCGCAAAATATGTTGTCAAAACCTCGCTTAGGATCGAGTACAGCCTTGCCGCGCCTGTGGAGAGAGCGAGGAATCTTTGTGCAACTGGTTGTGCATACCCCAGATCACATCGAGAATCATCCCAGGGAAGCCCCGGCGAAAGCCGCCAGTAAGATGCGTTTAAACAAAAGAACTAAGCACAGGCCCATTTGCAATAGTTGGAACGCATTGGTTCGACCTGCCAATTGGCCGCCCTTGTTTGGCCCAGTAGGAATCCGCACCAGTTTCTAAGTGGGGCTTTCCAAATGACGACGAACACTCGTTCATGCTCCAGTTGATTGCCCACGAAGAGCCAATCCCCCAATTACCACCCTCAATGCGGGTGGTCGTATCTATCATGACTTATCCCAAATGTGCCCCACAGTCCTAGCTCTTCTTTGCATTTACAGTGATTGACTAATTGGCACTTAATTTCGAGCTTGTATCTGAAGTGTGTACAATTCCAAATTTCAAATCAAGTAGGGAAATTCATATTTAGCTATTCTAGTAGTCCAGATATGATATACATGGCTTATTCCACATATATTCTGCTAGTTACCCTTCTCACCCCACGTCACCACAGTGGTAATATTGTTACCAACTTCTCGTCCATCATCATGATTTAGCGCCTAGCACCCACTAGAGTCAAACAGGCTTAGGAATCTTTCAATCTCTGAAGAGATGGTGGCGTGCGATAAAGGTGTCGCGTCCCCATTGCCGGCAGCCTTATTTGCTTTTTCAGGAGCCAATCAGCCAGCCGCCAAGGAGCAAGCAGTCACCTGGGCAGCCAACAGACAGCGTCCTGGTGAGAAAGCGGCCAAGCTTGTTGAGGGCCAAAGCTGTCGAGAACTAATGCAGCGACCAACCGTTCACTTGGACGAAGGGAACGCCCGTGGCACAGTCAGTGTCTCGTTCGGAAGGAATCAATAATGTTACCGCTGAGTGCAACCAAATTGGAGAGTCCGCGGACAAGACAAAAAGAAGGGCATTTCTATCATGCTTTTTTAACGAAACTTCAGAAAGCACGGACAGCTTGATGGTATGCTTGGTAAAGATTGTTCAAGGCATCTTGAGTTCGGAGACGGTATCTCAAGGCGCCCGCTCAGACATGAGCGCAAAGTCTGAGCTCCTCCCTATGCATTTTAGTTGGAACTTGATTCGCTCTAGAGTAAGGCTCCTATGATTAATAAAACTTAAGGTCCGTGAAAATCAGGCAGGTGAATCAAAATCGTAGCTTCCTGCACGAGACTCTCTGCGGTAGCTGCAAGTGCACTGTGCCGCCCAACCTTCCAGCAAACCCATGAGCCACAATCCAATCAGGCAGCCTCACAGCCACCAGGGCGCTGAAATGATTGGAAAAGCAGAGATTGTTTCCCAAGGCTCAAACCGCCTTGCCTCGCCTTTATTTCCCTGCTCAAATCGCGCAACAAGGCTAGGATGCTCAAATTGACGATGCGAGCAACTTACTTATTCCTGGCAATTCGACCAGCTAGCTACGTTGCCTAATTATCTTGTTATTCTACTCATTCAGCTGTACTATCATCATAACTACACGATCACATATCATTCGCAGCAAAGAAATGGCCGACACCGCAAACAATAACCAGAAAATCTGCTACGACTTCGCCGAGCGCGGATCCTGTCGCTTCAAACGCTGCAAATTTGCGCACGTTCGCCGAAACAACGATAAAGCCCATGGGCAAATTGACAGAAGAGGCCATCGGAGTAGTCCGCGCAACGATGCAACGGAGCTTGCTCTTTGGAAGCGACAAGTCGGCAGTCCTCAGCATAACCTCCCGCTGGGCAGACACCTAGGGCCGATATTCGCCAAGGCCAGAGAGCTGATCGAGCTCGATGAAGGCACACTCCAGGATGTAATCCTGTATCTTTCCAAAGAGGGCGGTCTGAGACGGATCCAGGAGCTGGTTCAGCGTGACTTTGGCTCGCTTCAGGCGTCTGCGACACGCGATCTGTTTGTCAACCAAATGCTGCCCTTCATGGAGATCATCACACATCCGAACGTCCTCGCCTCGCTAGTGATGGAGCAAGCAGTCGGCACCATATACAACTGTCTCTACGGGATCAATGGGCGCCGAGCAGAGCCTTTTTTGGCATTTTTAGCGAGTGCCATACAACTCGAAATTGAGACTGAAGGGAATGCGGCATCCGCATACCTCGAACAGTCCATCCTAGTCTTTTGGAAGATTGTCGAGGTCAACTCGACTGCTTTCATTCAAGACGCGCTGAAGACTGTTGCCCAACGATTCGCCGACCTGTTTCTTACACTTCATGCCTTGGACGGCTCCGATACCCTTCATCAATCGCGAGATTACCTGGACAAGCTGCAGCATCGACTCGACATCGGGCTTTCTCTGCCAACGGTGACAAAGACATCAAAGCAGCATGTTAATCAACAGCCCAGTGCCTTTGTAACGCTGAAAGAACCACCTGGAGGGCGCCACGACAATGACCACGCGGATATTTGCAAGATCAAGGTCATGCCGACATTTCAGGAAATCTTGTCACCGCGCCCCGAGTATCTTCCCGTCAAGGATCCACGCCAGTGGCATCTCAGCGGACTCGCCGGACTTTTGGATAGGAACTTCCGACTCCTGCGAGAAGATACGGTCGGCCAGCTCAGGGACGCAATCCATGCTGAGCTGCAAGCGGTCGGTCAAAAGAGAAGCTTGGCCCAGAATCGCCAAACTAGGACACACGTCTACAGGCAGGTAGTCGTCCAGGGAGTGGACTTTCACCGATTTGAAGGGCTGCAGTTTGTGGTTCGCTTTGCTCAGCCGACAACTGTCCGGGGATCAGCGAAGAAGAAAATACAAGAGTGGTGGCAACTATCGAAGCGTCTACAGTCAGATGCACTGGTTTGTCTTGTTGATCCGCGCGGGTCGGCGATCTTCTGCACAGTTGCTTCACCAGAGCGCCCAAGGCCAGGATCCGACGCAGCTGAGAAACCCCAAGAGAGACTGACAGGTTCCCTCTCAGACAATCCCAGTGTAGCTTCTGTTCTCCTGAAGTTGGTCCAGCCCGGTGAGAGCAGCTGGCAGTACATCCTCGACTGTCAAGCGTCCCACTTCAAGCCGCCATCCATTTCGCTTGTGGAATTTCCTGGCATTCTCTTGCCATCATTTCAACCTACTCTGCTTGCTCTTCAGAGAATGCAGAGAGCCGCAGATGTTCCCATGTCGGAGTTTCTTGCTCCCAGTGACAAGAACTCGCTGTCGATTTTGGCCGACGTCCCACCCCCTGTCTACGCAGCTTCCCAAGGCTTCAGCTTTGACCTGAAGTGTCTCATGAAGGATGATTCCAGTTTGCAGCTGCACAGTTCTCGGCCTTTTGACCTGGAGAAGCTTCAGAAGAATACCACACTCGATAACGCCCAGGCCGAGGCTCTAGTTCGCACCCTTCAGCGCAAGATTGGTCTGATACAAGGCCCACCAGGAACCGGAAAGAGCTTCACCGGAGTCGCACTGATCAAAGTCTTGTTGGCTAACAAGGCTAAGGTCAGAAAGCGTCTAGGGCCAATTATATGCGTTTGCTATACCAATCACGCCCTTGACCAGCTCCTGGAAGACCTGCTGGATAACAAGATAACTTCGCAGATTATCCGGATTGGTTCTCAATCCAAGTCGGAGCGCTTGCAGCCACTGAATCTCCGAAATGTTGTCCGGAATGTTCAAAAGACACGCCTAGAGAAGACTGAAACATGGCAACTGCATAACGCGCTTGATGAGCATGAGGCTCAAATCCGAAAGCTCAGACTAAACTCAGTTGGCTCAGATCATAGTCTAAAGTATTACCTTGAACGGCACCAACCAGTCCATTATAATCAACTGTTCGGCGAGGACGAAGATGGCTTTCAGAAGCAGAAAAGGAAGGACCCCGCCCACGCAATACAGTCGTGGCTAAGGGGTGGCAGGCATATCGCAGCACAGCCGCGGTCCCTTAGAGAACTTGCGCGGGTTCACGTCGATACCATGACGGCGTCGGAGCGCAAAGCGCTCCACACTTCCTGGATAGATGATCACAGGAAGAATTCCCACCTTCGGGCGCAGGCAGCATTCTCCGCCTATCAGGAGACCAAGACTTCCTGGAACAGGATTCGAGACGAGATGGACTTGCGGTGTCTCAAAGACGCGGATGTGATTGGAGTGACTTCAACTGGTCTAGCCCGGAACCTCGAGATGCTCCGCCGATTACCATCCAAAGTACTGGTATGCGAAGAGGCTGGAGAGGTATTGGAGGCGCACTTGCTTACTTCGCTGTTGCCATCTCTCGAGCAAGTGATCCTCATCGGCGATCACCAACAGCTTCGGCCTCAGATCCAAAACTATGATCTGTCGCGCGAGAGCAAGGCAGGAAGCCAATACGCGTTGGACAGGTCGCTGTTTGAGCGCCTGGTGGAGCCGGATGATGGCGTCGGGGTCCAGATTCCGTTCTGCAGCTTGGAAACGCAGCGACGAATGCATCCGTCGATATCCCAGCTCATCCGAGACACGCTGTACCCGCACTTGCAAGATGCGCCATCCGTGTCCATATACCCAGAGGTTGTAGGAATGCGAAAGAGACTTTTCTGGCTTGACCATCGTGTACCAGAGGGTAACGCTTCGAGCCAGGAGGCTTTGGCAACATCCCATTGGAACGATCACGAGATACAGCTGACAGTTGCACTGGTAAATCACCTTCTTCGCCAAGGGACCTACCAAAGCGGGGACATTGCTGTTTTGACTCCTTACCTTGGCCAGCTTCATCGGCTGCGTCGGAAGCTGAGCGAATCGTTCACTATCACAGTCGGAGAAAGAGACGAGGATGACCTAGTCAACGCTGGCTTCATCGAGGACGAGGCGCCCTCGGAAACGGCGACAATCGTTCGATCAACGCTCCTCCATTCTCTAAGGGTTGCAACAATTGACAATTTCCAGGGTGAAGAGGCTAAAGTGGTGGTGATATCCGTGGTGAGAAGCAACGACCAGAATCGCTGCGGCTTCCTCCGTACACCAAACCGCATCAACGTGCTTCTCTCCCGTGCCAAACACGGAATGTACCTTATCGGCAATTCCAGAACCTCGAGGGGTGTCGACATGTGGGGTAAGGTGCTGGATATATTGGAGAGAGATGGAAACATTGGTGATGCTTTGGACCTAACCTGTCCTCGACATCCCGAAACTCCAATCAGAGTATCAGAACCCGATCATTTTGTCCAATACTCCCCCGAGGGAGGTTGCAGTCTGCAGTGTGGCAAACGCCTTGCGTGCGGCCATCCATGCAAGCAAAAGTGTCACTCAGAACTACTCCATAGCGCGGTTTATTGCCCAGAGCAATGCCAGCGGCCACGGAAAGGCTGCCCGCATCCTTGTCCTAAGCGTTGCGGAGACCCCTGCCCTGAGCGATGTACTGTTAACATTCCTGACGCTCGCCGTCTTCTTCCATGCGGACATCCAATGGTCAATCTCCCTTGCTGGCAGGCGCAGGATCTTAGCCTAGTGAAATGCCCGGTTTTGGTCGAGCGGGAGATACCGCATTGCCATCACAGCTCGAGGTTAGCTTGCCATATCGACGTCAATAGCGCGGATTACCAATGCCGTCATCAATGTCGGAGTATCTTGCCCTGTGGCCACAATTGCAAGCGGCAATGCCTGTCATGTATTAAACGCACCGCTGACGGCCCCAAATTCGACCATGGTCAATGCACGCAGGTATGTGGACGCCTGTATTCAACCTGCGCACATGCTTGCAATGCCGAATGTCACGGGAATACTCCATGTCCGCCATGTACATCCCCTTGTGACGTGCAGTGCGGCCACTCGAAATGTCCGCGGAAATGCTCTGAACCGTGTGCTCCATGCGCGGTCTCTGAGTGCCTATCTTCTTGTCCCCATAGCTCATGCTCAATGCCATGTGCTGCACCCTGCGATCACGTCCCGTGCTCTCTGCGCTGTGAGAAAACCCTATCATGTGGCCATCAGTGCCCGTCTGTATGTGGGGAAACGTGCCCTCCAAGCGACTTCTGCCAGGCTTGTGCATCAATAAGCATCAAAGAGACCACGGTAGATTTCATCCTAGGAGAGCAGTACCACGAGGTGGACTTGACGGCGAACCCTTGCATATTCCCCCCCTGTGGCCACCTTTTGACCATGGAGAGTATGGATGCTCAGATGGACCTCAAGAAGCATTATGTTCTGGACGACAATGGAAGACCAATATCCATTGCTTCGTCTTCACAGCCATTCTCCATTGACGATATCCGGACATGTGCCATCTGTCGGGGCTCGTTACGCAAGGTGTCCCGTTACGGAAGACTTGTGAGGCGCGCATTATTGGACGAGGCAACGAAGAAGTTCATATTATATTTGAACCAGAAATACGTTCCCATGGCTCAAGACCTCCCGAGGTGCATATCAAAGTTGCAAAGCGAAGAACTGCGAGCAAGGGCGAAAGTAACCGCAAACCAGGTGTTCAGAGCCAGTGTCAAGACCCGGATCGAGGGCCCTCCAGAGCATCAGGTGCGATTGATGATAGGTCATGTTAGCAAGTATGACAAAGGGCGCTGGAAGGAACTCATCGCTCTTCGGGGCAGGGTAACTGAGTATAAAAGCAGGGTGCGGATAGAGGAGCAGCCGTTTGATCAAGTCCGCAACATGGTAGACGATGCGCGCCGGCGCAAAAGGACCCCTGGACAATTCGAATTCGACGCAAATGTACTTCAAACAAAAGGACACCTGCAGGCTACAGCCCTCCTGTTGCGCCTGGACATGGCCCTTTTGGCGGACTTTCTCTCCCTCCGCAAACTAGTACTACCCGCCGCCGCCAGAGAAAGCGACCTATACGTCAACTTGGGAGAGTACAGGAAAGAAAGTCGGCAACTAATTACTAATGCAGCAAGATCACGACGCATCCTACAAGAGGCAGAGGGGAACATCTTTCTCGCGCAATTCTGTGCACTCGAGCGACAGAATCTGACAGAGCCAACCCAAGCCGAGACTCTGCTCCAACAAGGCACAGCTGCAATTGACGAGGCCGAGAGGCTTTGTCACCTCCACGCTCAACAGACACGCGGCGTTCTGGAAGAAATCGAGGGAACCAGGGCAATGCTTCGTGGGTCCGAGTTCTATACACCCGTCACAAACGAGGAGCGTATGGCCGTGCTGGCTGCAATGGCGCGGGAGTTCCGAGGAACGGGGCACTGGTATTATTGCGAAAACGGACACCCATTCACGATTGGGGAGTGTGGTGGTGCTATGGAGTTGTCTCGGTGTCCCGAGTGCGGCGCGGCTGTGGGTGGCCAACAGCATGAAACGACTGCTGGTGTGACCCACGCCCGTGATCTAGAGAATGCTTTGCGGGAAATGCATCTATAGCTTGGCTTGAATTGTATGGGCAGTGGGGGTTCGTGTATGGATAGAGAAGACCTTTTGAAATGCTAATTGTTTATATACCTCACCCACGTTTCTGTTGGATGTAAGTCGGATTTGCGCTGGCGTGAATGGTGCAGGACCTATGTGGACGATGAAAATCTTACAAGATTTCCACTGAAAGCCCTGAAAAAATACGCTATGGCTTGATATCTACTGCCTGTAAAGTAGTTTGTGGTCTCACACCATATGTAGCACATAACAAAAGTCGTATATCTGAGGCATTCGGCCCTCACCCAATTTGTTGGCGCGAATCCTCACTGTGGGCGCACCAATCGACTCGACGGAACGGAGTATCTCAAACCCGGCCGCCCAAGCAACCACAACCGATATTACTAATACGCAAGCAGTCGCAGTGTAGCATCGGACTCGGATATTTGCTTGCAACTCTCATCGGCAATTCACATGGCGGCGAGCGCCAACTAATAACCGGATCTGCGCTTACTTACCCCATGCGGAAGAGATTGACTTCGAGGCGGCCAATAGTGTATGTGTAACGTAACGCAACTCAGTTTTGGTCAACTTTTGGGAGCAGGGGTGGAGTCGATCCTTGAAATTTCTTGAAATTCAGGTCGGGCGGCTGATGATGTGATTGGTTGGGTCTTGCAAGGGGGAGTGGGTTTTGAGGCGATCAGGCACTCAGGCTAGTACCAGCCTGCAACTAGCGGCCGATGACCGAGTCGACCGTGTTGATGATGATGAGGGATAGATGATGATTATTTCGAAGATGTTGCGCTTGGTGATATCGAGGAACTGTGAGTTGTAGAAAGGGCCTTGGAGCACTTGATCGCAGGAAAGACCAATCTAATATTGACAAAATCTTGTCGTCTGAATTAACGGCAATGGCGAATTCTGGTGTGGCGGGGATCCCGTAAGCCACACCCGCAGCGCCACAAAATATATATCGTTGACAGAGATATCAAGTTTGCACGCCCTGAATGTAAGGACTGGCTATGATGGTACAGGTGAAATGTCCTGGCATCAACAGTCATGGTTGATCTACAGCGGTTTTCCAAAGAAACCATCTTTACGCGCGCGGTATACTTTCATCTAGTAGCTAACCGCCAACCACCGCAGGCCGACGGACAGCTTCGAGGATACTGAACCATGCCAGAGACCAGCTCTAAGATGTGAAACCGTCCAAAGGTAAATAGGCCAGCCTCTCTACATCCCTGTACCAAGGTCTTTGTAAGTAAATACCCGTGTAACCGTGTTCCTGCTCGACATCCACCCCGTCACCCCGCACCCCGACCAACCTCGTATCCCATCGGCAACCCGACACCATCCCGATACACAGCCAAGCCCGAGAGCAAACGACAGCCGTTAGCTATGGATACTCACGAGCAGCGGCAGCAACGCATGAAACCACAAGCGATGATCCAGGATCCAGGAGCGAGCCACTGTGCGTCATGCAAGGTGTTGCCCCGGGACCCCGCAAGCAAGACGATCATTCTCCAGACTCCAGTGTTGCGGTGTAGACGTCGGAGATCAATGCCGTTGTTGCAACTTGCTGTCAGGCTTCTTCAATTGTTGCATGTCGACGGCTGATCAACAGAGTTTATCGTGGTGGATCGTGTCATGTTGTTGATCGTAGGTGTAGATGTAGATGTACTTGGGTAGATGTACTTGGTCGTGCAGGTATGCGCCCCCGCGAGTCGCAACCGCGGGGAAGCGCCTTGGGGCCTGAGTTGGGGGCCGTTGGTCACTTGGTCACCGAGCACTGGTGAGGGCTGTACCACGTCACTCGAGGGCTATGCTGTACAACGTATTCAGTACAAGGACAAGGGAGCTATGCGGCAAGCCGCAGGAAAATACTTGCGGCGGCAAGTTCCTGAATCGCCCCGGTCAGCCACGTTGTCATCGCTCGCCTCGATGTCCGAGCAGCAGAGTCGTGGGCCCGTTTCCGAGTCGATGATGGGAGCGGTTCCCAACGAAACAAGGCCCACGCCGCTGTTACATGTTGCAGCGAAGATGGGTCTGCTACCGGGTAACCATTGAAGCGGTTATCAAGATCATCGCCAACAATGCCGGGTCGGAGAGGGCTGTTTGATAAGTGGTCCACATAACGCTCGCACCGACACCCTGCGTCTGCATCTAAGCGAAGATGGGCGTGTGGTGAGTGGCCAGCACGTGGATGACGTTGGTGACTTGATGATCGGGGGTTGTCCGTCCACAGTGTTACTCAAGTCTCAATAAAATTCTTTCGGAGAAACTACGGGAGGGCCCCACTTGGCGTGTGGTAGCGCCAAGACCGGCCGCATCCTGCTGTGCTTGGCTGACGCAAACGACCCTCTCGGCCACTCGCAGCGAATTGCTCGCTTGCAACGCTGGAGACAAGAATTTTCAAGCACTGTGGTAGGCTCACGCCACAAGTGCTTGGACCAGCCAAGCGTCTTCCTTTTGAGTGTTGCAGCGTCAGTGGCGCGCGGCCGAGCCGGTTGCCACCCGAAGAATGCGGTGACGGAAGTCCGAGTCATTGCTTGCATCTCGGTTTTGGAGGCGCTGGTTCAGGAACAAGATCTTGCCAGGTGTCTGCTCTCCGCGTGTGGCTTTCACGGGGCGCGGGGTAGTGCGGACTGAAGGCGAGGGGGGCGACTTGGGGCGACTTGGGGAGACGGGGGAGAGGTCTCGTGGCGTTGCTCGCGTCTCGGGATACCAACCTGTTGCGTACGCCTGGAAATCGCTCGGAAAGTAAAGCGCAGATCTGGCTCGCCTGGCCTTCCCCTTGCGGCGTCAAGGCACAAGTTTGGTGTTGGTTCAGGCTCGGCTTATATGCGCCCAGCGGCAGTGGACCCCCCAAGAACGGCCCCAATCGACAAAGGTGTGGAGCCTACCAGCAAATGACTGCAGTTGGCTGCATCGAGTGGCCTTCGCAAGAGTTTCCTTGTGTCATTGTGGATCGGCGACGAGAACAAACCGCTCCCCGCCTGGGTCCGGCCAAGACATTTGCAGGGTACGGGGGGGTGAGATGGGGGGTATGGAGGAGGCATATAAGAGTGCGCAGCTACCCCGTCTCGGACTGACCTGCATTTCTTCTGCATCCGTGCTTTTCTTTCTTTTTCTTCTTCTGTCACCCATACTGTCAAGATGTGGACGGCAACAAGCGGACTCACGGGGCGCCCGCTCCGGCTGGCCATCACCTTTACGGCCATCATGGGTTTCTCTCTTTTCGGATACAACCAGGGAATGATGTCTGGTCTGCTCAACGGTGACCAGTTCACCGGCGAGTTCGATGCTCTGGCCATGCCCGAGAATGCCACCGACAGCCAAAAGTACCACCTCAACGTTATTCGCGGTGCCGTCACCGCTTGCTACGAAATCGGCTGCTTCTTCGGCGCCCTCTTCTCCATGTTCTTTGGTGAGCGATTCGGTCGCACTCGCATCATCTTTGCCGGTGCCAGCGTTCTGATCATCGGTGCCATCATCTCCGCCGCTGGTTTCGGCGCCCACTGGGGCCTGGGGCAGTTTGTCGTTGGCCGTGTCATCTCTGGTCTCGGAAACGGCATGAACACCGCGACGATCCCCGTCTGGCAGTCGGAATGTTCCGGCGCCCACAACCGCGGTCTCCTTGTGTGCTTCGAGGGTGCCATGATCGCTGTCGGTACCTTGATCGCCTACTGGGTCGTCTTTGGTCTTTCATACGTCCCCGACACCGTCCAGTGGCGTTTCCCCGTCGCTCTGCAGGTCTTCTTCGCCCTGATCGTCGCAGGCGGCGCTCTGGCCCTGCCCGACTCCCCCCGTTGGTTCATCAAGCGCGGTCACAACCAAGAGGCCGTCGACGTGCTCGCCAAGATCAAGAACCTCTCCCCCGACTCCAACGAGGTCCTCGCCGAGTACAACTTCATGAAGGCCGACGTTGAGATGACCACTTCCTCGCAGGCCAGCTGGAAGACTATCTTCACTTTCGGCAAGACCCAAGAGTTCCAGCGTCTCGCCGTCGGTTGCTCTGGCCAGTTCTTCCAGCAGTTCACCGGCTGCAACGCCGCCATCTACTACTCCACCCTGCTCTTCGAGGACAACCTGGGTCTCGAGCGCCGCCTGGCCCTGATCCTCGGCGGAGTCTTTGCGACCGTCTACGCCCTCGCAACCATCCCATCCTTCTTCATGATCGAAAAGGTCGGCCGCCGCAAGCTCTTCCTCATCGGTTTCGCCGGCCAGGGTCTCTCCTTCCTCATCACAATGGCCTGTCTCATCGAAGAGAACGAGCAAAACTCCAAGGGCGCCATCGTCGGCATCTTCCTCTTCATCGTCTTCTTCGCCTTCACCCTCCTCCCGCTCCCCTGGATCTACCCTCCCGAGATCAACCCGCTCCGCACCCGTACCGCCGGCGCCGCCGCAGCCACCTGCACGAACTGGATCACCAACTTCGCCGTCGTCATGTTCACCCCGCTCTTCGCCGACGTCTCCCCCTGGGGCGTGTACCTGTTCTTCACCCTGATCAACTTCATCGGTATCCCCTTCGGCTACTTCTTCTTCGTTGAGACGGCCGGTCGCGAACTCGAGGAGATCGACATCATCTACGCCAAGGCGCACGTCGAGGGCCGCTGGGCGTTCAAGGTCGCAAATGACCTGCCCAAGCTGTCGCTGGAGGAAATCACCCACCAGACCCGTGTGCTCGGCCTCGATATCAACAACACTGCTGGTCTGCACCAGGAGATGGGTCTTGGACATGCTGAGCCCAAGGAGCTTGGTGACAGCGGCAGCGGCAGCGACAGCAACGGCGAGAAGGGCACTTCTCAACAGGCTTAAGCCTAAATTTGATACCCAACTCAGGAGTGGAGTGGAAGTGAGGTGCTTTGCCCCAGCGGCAGCACTATGATTGTACAAACCCTTAATGAGGTGATACCCGGCGTCTGCCACGCGCTTTGTGAGCGCAACCAGCGCGACGTCTATGTGGAGAGATAGTGTTGTTGAGATGAGTCTTTGGATGGATGGTGCTACGCATCGTCATCATTCGATGTTCATGTTGATATTTTTCCTTGTCTTGTCTTTAGCCGGTCATGATAGATTCCTTGCTGGCAATGATATCCATACATATCCCATGTCATTATCTACAGGATAGATCGTTCGATAGAGAATGGACTCGATGTCTGTACCTACAACCGTTCCTCTCGTAAATTTCTCCCACCATAATCTGTGGATGATCTCAATTTCTCACTTTTCGTGATCCGCCCTCAAATGTCCCACGCGCAGAGTTTTCACATCCCTACCAGACAACAAAATCCCATGAATCCTCACCACAAGGCTCAAACGGAGTCGATTCAAACCCGAGGTCCCACATGCATATCCACAGCGCACCACCCGGGTCAAACATGCGTCGCACCGGCGCAACTTACGACTTTGAAACTTGCAGGCTGCAGGGATTTTGATAATTCTCCGAGATGAGATGAGCTGCGACTCGGAAAGGAAATGGGATTGCTAATGAGGTTGCTTTTGCGGCTCCGATTCTATCCGCACGTTGCAACCGCACCGCTGCCGCTGCCGCATGCGGCGAATTTTCCGCCTCGGAATCGGGTTCCCGTCGTCCAGGGTCAGGGTTGCCCCTGCAATGGCACATGCCAATGATACCCAAGAGTGGACGCTTACATCATCCTCTTTTTCTGGCCGAGGGTGGCGGTGGCCGCGGGCTCCGCCTGAACCGTTTTGTTGGACATCGACACGTGACGGGACATTTTGTCCAGGGGGTTCGTGCTTGATGTGATGTTGACTGTGACCAACATTAAATTGAGCACTCGATGCTCAAGAAGGCTTGTCAACATGTCCAATAGAACCATTTTTGTCCATCAACTACGCCTCAGGCACCCTCCGTTCCACCTTGGAAGTTCTCTGCCTGACCTTCCTTTCAGGGCAGGTACGACCGCGTTGTCTGTAGGACGTACCGGCCTAGCTAAATCACCCAGGTTGCTACCCGGGCAACCGATTGGATCGTTCTTTCCTCATCTGTTGTAGTTTGGAAGTGTCTCAGAAGAGGCCGGTGCGACTACTATGATGGTTCCTGTTGGATATATATATTTCGCTTAAGGGTATAGCTCAACCAAGTATAGATAGCTGCGGAACGAGCGAGATGAGAGCGCAGGGGAGGCACATTTACAATGCAATCTCCAACATATATATATACAACCTATCTATCCTCTAGTCCTACCTTACAGGTCCCCGAATTCCAAGTTTAACTATTGTGCCACAATTGTTCAAGCCACCATCCCCAGGCCCTGTTCCTCCGAATAACCAATCGAATTCATCATGCGTTACTCGCGCACGAGAAACTCGCCCGACTCGAGTCCTCGTGGAGGGCTTTGCCGGAGACATACAGGCCGAGTCCGCACTGCGTGCGCAACGAAGATGTTAGCAATGCTGCACCGAATTATCGGCAGAGGGATAAAAGGGCAAGGGTAGGCAACTCACGATAACGGCCGCCACAACAATCATGGCGACATTGACGATTGTAAGGAAGGTCTTCATTGGCGTGGAAAAGAATCGGCCGCGGTTTAGGTACAGCCAGAACATGCCGCTGAAGCCGTCTGTAGTGCGTATATGTTAGCAGTAGGCCTCCTCTTCGAGGTGGAAAGCGAAATATGGGGCAGAGGACGTACAGGTAAACCAACTCGCGAAGAGCGATGCCTGTTCAACATCAAATTGTCAGCTTGGAACCCTTCATCCGAAATTCAGGGTGATAATGCAGTGTGGAAAGAGGGGCATACGATGAGACTCAGCAGGTTATTAAACACGGGAATCGCCGAAGCAATCACCCACGCAATGACCCAGGTCACGAACAGAATAAGAGCCCAGGAGCCCACAGCGACAAAATCATTCTTGTGCATGCGATCCGTCTTGCGGAAGATGCGCACGTAGATGTACTTGCATGCCACGTGGCCGTTGACAACGCCGCCGATGATGATCTGGACACTTGTTAGTTGCACATTCCTCGTTCAATCTGGATTGAAAGAGTAGAGTAGGAGCAGGGGGATAAAGACGACATACAGTAGGAAGCGCAATCCCATACGCAATCTTCCCGATAATCGGACTGGCGGATCCCAGCGCCGGCGAGGTGACTTCTGGGCCTGCGTAGCAGTAGATGACGACTGCACTGACGATGTAGAGGATCGTGTCGGTACCCTGGAGGAGGAAGAGCGATTTGGGGTACTCCTTTGGGTCTTTCAGTTCGGAGATGAAGCTGAAGAAGGCGACGTGGCCGGCTGGAAACGGTCAGTATGAGCGGGAGAGGGTTGAAAGTAGTTCGGTGAGTTTGGCCACATACAAAAGGAGAAGACGATGTTGCACACGCCCAGGAAGGCATGGTACAGATTCGTATCAACCGCGGCCTCCAGGTCGCCTTTCCATGGCTTCTGGATTCCAACTGCGATCATGACGATCATGACGGCGGAGAAGACGCTGAGGAATGCTACAGAAATTAGTTAGTTAAACATACACCGAAGAACAACCGGGAGCACATACACGCAACAGAAAGGTACGAAACCTTGGCCGAAGTCCGCGGCAAGCAAAGCACGTAGGAAATGACCAAACCCACAACGCCAAAGACAATCGAACATGTTCCATGGTCTGTGATCGTGTTCATGGCCACAGTGAAAGTGAGAATATGGCTCGCCATTATGAACACGATCAATAGCAACTGGCCCATTCCTAGAAACTCGCGGCCGAATTTGCCTGCGAGCACTTCGCCGGCGTCGGCCATGCTTTGGACGTGCGGATAGGCCCATCGGAACTGGCCGATTGTGTAGCCTGTGTAGGTGGACATGATGCCGAAGCCTACTAGAAGGATGATCGCGCTGGAACTTGTTAGTTTGTGTTCATGTAGTCTTCGGATGTGTAGCTCACGGTACGAGGCCCAGCGCCGCAACGACAGAGGGCAGCGAGAGGATACCAATGGACACAGTTTCCGCAACCATCACTACAATGTATATGATTAGTTGCATGGCCTGTTTAGAGCAGGTTGATACTCACGGAAACCAGCTTGCCTAGACCATGTTTAGCTGTTGTCGTCATAGAATGTTGCAAAATCTGGGGTACTCACCACCAACTCAACACCTTGTACTTGATCTCAGCATCCTGCTCATCCCCAAAGACATCGTTCGGAACAGCTTGCTTCTCCTCAGGCTTCTCCTCATCTTCGACGTTTGCTCTATACTCCCTCTGCGGCACGACTGTTTCATCCAGCTCTGGCCAGTGCTGAAACTGAGTCATAATTCCGAGGCGCGCTTCGACGCGATTAACCAGGCTCTCTTACTCAAAGTCTCTCCGCTCCGCAGCGCTCCGCAGACCCAGTGTGAAACAGGATATATCAAGAGAGAAACAAGCGAGGCCGATGTTAACCGCTCACGCTTCACGCATCCACGCAGGAACAACAAGAACCGACCAACTCGAAGAAAACAGGCACAGGCGGATGACACATCGCTACCCCGGCCTGTCTGAGTCTGAGATTTCCAGTGTCAAAATTTGCTGTGTGTTCCATAGTTCCACTCTTCCAATGCGTTACCTAATTGCCAAGCGGAGCCGGCCGGGGATGCGGATGGGATTCTGTAGGCGAAAATGAAGACTCTGTCCCTGCATCAGGAAGGTGGGTACTTGTCCAGCTCTTCTCGGTAGGTAGGGCCAATCATAATAAGGGCCTGACTTGGCGCTAGGACAGGGGCGACTCACGCCACAAGAGCGAAGATGCGCCACATTCTTATTCGTGGCGTTGGTCCTGGCGAGAGTCATGTGACCTGGCTCACTCTAGGAGCCTGTTAGTCCCTGTGAATGCTTGAGGGATTCTCTAAGACCAGGAATCGAGGTGGGAAACGTAATATTGCAAGTTATTATCAATTTCGCAACTATAAGACCTTCAATGTATGGGTATGGAGAGAACCCTGCACCCTTTGGGTAGCATAAGCGCCCTAAATAATGCTGTGAAAGCATGTTTATCAAGACGATTTACAAGTATATCCCATTAGGATGGTAGTGAGGATGCATTTTATGAGAAGGAAAAACGCCCAACTTCTCTTGGCATCTCCAAGAAGCACCGTGTTGGCTAAGCCTTGCTTTCAGGCAGCTCCATATATACACAACGCCTGTTCCGCCTAGCCAACTCAACAACTCGATAATTGTGAGCCTCGTAAGCCTGGGGTAAGCAACTAGAAATGATTTGTATCTTTATCCTCATCTGAGAACAACCAGTCTGGATTTCGTTTCGTTACATTTATTCGGAGGATTCCACCATGTCAGAGACTCACTCCGGCGCAGCCGAGACTGCCCCACAGATAAGATACGAATCCTGCCTCGCATTCGAGCAAACCGGAATACCCCATGTTGTCTGGTTTGAGAAGGCCCTACGCCGCCACGGAGTGCCCACCGTAGCCTTAGACTTGTATATTCTTGTCTTGGACATTGAAGTCGCTGCCAATGCCCTCGTAGAATCTGGTTGGGTTCTTGACACAGTATCCCCTCGTCAAATTGGAGGCACGGTTGTGGAGATTTCGCAGAATCCATTAATAACGCCCGACAACCGGACAAGAACGGTCCTTCTTCTCGCATCAGGCTGGAGGTTCCCCCTCGCAACGAATCTACTTCTCGAGCATGTGCCTATGAGCGATAAACTACTCAGCGCAAATTTGTCGTTTCCCACCTCGTCAGCCTTACTCGATGCCCTGATTAAAAGCTATCGGGCCGGGCCGACTGTGCACCAGAAATTACTGCTCCACCCGAGCTGTTACTACAACTACCTCTACGAATACGTGCCTGCGGTCACAGAGCCATCATTTGCGGACTAGATGAGCTATGAAAACCGCCAATTTCCTTCGACGTGCTTGCAAGGATGTCATCTTCAGGATTTCAGTTTCGAAACCATCAACGCGAGATTCGAGAGGAGCTTCTGCAGGGTCGGTATGAGATGCAAGCATGCTCAGCACCTCGCGATAATGAAGACCTCTTTGTCGACTGGAGCAAGATCCGTCTTCCGGATATGGTGCATACTGACCCGGCCCCACACCAGGACGATGGAGTCTAGCGGTTCCCTGAATCTTGTCAAGCAGGCGTAGTTTAACCCATGGGTCCATCTATTCTTCGAGGGTGGAGTTGCCGCGTATTACCGACCTTCTTTGGTTGCTCTCATCCTAGTTTATACAAATCTTTTCGAGATCCTATAGATCGCAGGAGTAGAGGTAATCATGTAATGTAAAGCAATCATGCATGGCCACAGTTGGGAATTCCAAAAAGAGTGACTTGTGCTCTTCTCCACAAATAATGTGTCCTAGCTTCAACCTGCCTGGCCTTGACTGCTTCCAGCTCCGTTAAAAATCCACAGGAGTGCGCCAGTCTGCAGTAGCGAGGAGGCTTGTGATAAGAAACCGGTTTGTTGAATATTAAGCTAGTCTCTTAGGTCTAGCTTATATCCTTGCTTGCTGGAAGTCTTGGATCTGGATCTAATTGCAAGATATTGTAGCATTTTTCCGCAGAAAGCTGCTGGGCTCAGATCCAAAAAGAAAGCATCGTGAGCCCTGCAAGCTACAGCCTGGAATTCAGTACCAGGGAGACAGCTTCCTTCCTTCCCAGCGAATTCGCAAGCTCTTTCGCAACTGCCAGCGTCTTCTCCTCGCTCAGCCTTCTGCCAATAACCTGCACCGCGACAGGAGCCCCGTGATACGCCTGCGGGTCGTATTCCTCCTGCATAGCCTTGTCTAACTCACTCACCAGTACATACACCTGGTTCCTACGATCTATGCCGGCTTCGGCAAATCCCACCAGAACAACGACACTGATGAAGTCCAACAGGTTGATAAGAAACGAGTAGCCGAACCGTCCATGCCGAACAGCAGCAGCGGGGGCAACAGGCGCGATGATCGCGTCAAGCACTGTGCCCAGTTGGTCCTCGGCCTCGCGCCATTTCTCCAGGTACTCGTTTTGGTAGGCCCATCTTTCCGTTTGGATCTCCCACAGTTCTTTTATACCAATTGGCTGGGCACTGGGATTTATGAGGGTTGGATGTTCGGGATGATGGGCTCGCCAGATGCCTTGATATCTTTTAGGACGTCAGTGCTGGCGTCGGCCGCCCAGACTCTGTTCATCAACTCGCAGCCATGGTTGTGTTTGTACGGCTTCCAAGGCACGACTTTGTGGCCGTTCCTGTTCAGCGCGGCGACGGCTATTCCGATGCCGCGGAGTACGGGAGGGTGTGGGAGGACCTGACACTGTTAGATATATACGTGCCGTAAAGGAGCCAGTGACCCTACGTTGCAATCAAAGTTAAACACTCCGATTGTGAGTCCACCAGTTTGGATCTTGGCCCTGACCATGTCCGCCTCGCTTTGCCTCCAGGGCATCGGGATAACCTTGGAGTCAAACTTCCACGGCTCCTGCTCAAGGACAGCCTGGACAAACAGACGGAGGTCTAATACTGTCAGCATTATCCACACATATATAAGAGGGAGGAAATCTATACTCTCGACTGAATGCCCCATCGGGCCAACAACACTATGAACCGTCGTCTCCTGCCCCTCCATACTATTCGCCATCTTTGCATACGGCAACCTTCCATGACTCGACCTGAGCCCATACATTGAGTTGAACGCAGCGGGAACCCTAATGGACCCGCCGCTATCTGTTCCGACGCCGAGTACGCTTCCACGCATTGCGAGCAAGGCGCCCTCGCCGCCAGAGCTCCCGCCGCACGACCAGTTCCTGTTGCGGGGATTCGTCGTTGTCCCAATGATATTGTTGACGGTCTCACAGACCAATACGGTTTGGGGCACGCTGGTTTTCACGTAGAAGATTGCGCCGGCTTTCCGGAGAAGGTGTGTCATTACCGAATCTTCTTTGTCGTATTTGCCTAGCCAGGAGATATAGCCCATTGATGTTTCGTAGCCCTTATTTTGCCAGTAAATTGAATTCGATGCAATGGTTGAGAAAGATACGCCTTTACTCGTAGCTGATTCTTGAGGGAGACGGGCAACCCGTGCAGAGGGCCAACGGGCTTTCCGTGCTTTGCAAAATACTCCTCGAGCTCCTTCGCTTGTGAGAAGGCAGCTTCTGGAAAGAACTCGTGAACACAATTCGTCTATCAAACATTAGCCGGTCGATAGGTTCGATAATGTGGAACAGACGGCGTACCAGCTGCTGCGCGATCGCTGTGCGCTTGCAGAATGCCAGTGTCACTTCGACCGCAGACAGACTGTTGCTGGCGAGGTTCGAAACAAGCTGCGAAGCACACAACTCGGTAATCTCCAGCTCTCGCTTAGAGAGGATTCCCGCTGTCCTGGGGTAGTCGATGACAGAGTCATTGCCTGGCACCTCTCTTATCCTCCATTGCTGAGGAATGGTCTTCGCCAGACGCTTCCTCTTATCGGCCGCCAGCTGTTCCCAGTTTGAAGACATGTTGGGGTGAGCCATAAATTTGCGATATACAGAAGAACAATGACATCCGAAATTGTCTTTAAGAGATCAAGGATATTGTCCGACCCCGCATCTCTTTGTCCTACTTTCCAACGTAGAAAGGGCCCGAGCCGCATGCTTGATTGGTTGTGTTTGCCAAGTATAGCTAATCTCAGGGCTAATCGGCGGCTAACAAGAGTGATACTGTGATAATGCAGGCATTCACGCATAGCGTCTGTGCTGGGTGTTATCAGGGCAAAAGTTGGCGACTCGTCCAACCATTGCAAATTTCGTTTCGACCGATATCACTAACGTGGCTTACTTGGGGCTTCATCAAGTCAACGGCCTAAGGCGTCATGCACCGCCAATAACCCTGGGTAGTCCTCGTAATATGTAATTGCGCTTCAATGAGACGGGGGTGACCTCACCTTCATGATGCACTGTCGACATTGATACGCGCGCGTCTATCAATTACTTCCTCAAGCACTTGTCCAGATCTCCTCGCGTCTAAAGAATATTATTTCTCAACTAACTTGCCAGTAGCATAGCAGTTCAACACCCTGAACGCAAACAATTCTTCTACTTTGGCATCGGCACCAGCCAGTCTAAACTAGCCCCGGCGCATCCCTACGGAGACTGTTCTTTACCATGCTTGAATCCCCTCCGTGCACGAGTCCTGGAACAATAACTGTTGGTCTGCCTTGTATGGAATGTCTGTCTCTGCTTCTGAGGGAAAAGGAAGGGGGATATGGAGAGTACCCCTAAGGCCCAACACAGTGTCTTTGTTGATCCGATGTTTCATGGTTCACTTTCATTTGCAGGTCAAAACATGCCTGGCGAATCTCGTACCTGGCTTCGGTGGTTTTCTAGGTACGGCAGGTACTGAGTGGCTTTGTCTTGTTTGAGGTCAAGTGTGAGGGTGTTGAAGCTCTGGCCTATTAAACCTCAAATAGCTGAATAGCCCTACTACTCGTAATGACCCCCAGGGGACTGGTGCCAAGTGATCGAAATCTCAACATATGCATCCTATACCTGAGTGTCCTAAATATTCTGCTGAAAGAAAGGGTAGTCTAGCCAACAGCGAGATGAATTGGCGACTACAGCAATTGTTTTTATTGTTCTTTTACCAGATGAACCCTGCGCCACTGGACTTAGGACGTGCCAGTTTTCTATTGCTTTGTTACTTAATAGTCGGAATAGACGGGTGGGTTCAAGCAAGTACTTTGCCCTTATGGCCATCGGGGCGCGAAGAGACAAACCTGGTCCAAAAAGATTTAACTCCTAACACATAATCAGCCTAGCAAAATGTACGTACCCACTAATCCACAGAGTCATTGAACCTCAAAAGACACACTCCGCCCGTTTCGGACCCAAGGATAATCATATTCTCATGAACTGCGAAGCCGAGTTCTAATCTCGGACCTCCAGGTCTGTACGCAGGAGGAAGCCAAATCATTCTCTTCGCTCCTCTAGTTATCCATCGTCCGTCAACCGCTATATTTAGATTTGGGTAGAACGGACCCTTGTATAACGGCGTGATATCGAACGAGGCAAAATTTGTGCACAAGTATTGGCCGTCTTTGGAGAACCTGAGGGTCCAAGCAGGTTGATCAAGCTCCAAGTCGTGGACTGCACTATTGGTTGCAATATCCCAAATTATGATTTGGCGAGCAGTGGATGCAGCGACGAGGGTGCTATCTAGGGAGATAGCGACCGCTCTTACTATATTATTGTGAGGTAAAGTTGCTTGCAAACGCCCTGTGGTGGCATCCCAAATTTCCACACTTCCATCCTTCGATCCTGACGCTAAAAGTTTGCCGTCCACAGATATTTCCAGAGCTGGTACGCCGCTAGAATGGCCAACTAAGGTATTTTTCAAGGTTCCCGTTTCGGTGCCCCAGACCTCAGTCAACGGCTCAAATGAACTGGATGAGAAGACCCAACGACTATCCGAGGAAAATACAACGTAGCTGGGAGTGGCCGCAGTGTCTATGGCTTTTAGTAAGACACCGCTAGCCACATCCCATAAGTTGAAACTTTCTAAGCTGACATATGGTGTCACCGCCAGCAGCCGACAATCCGGAGAAAAAACAAGATTCTCAATATGGGTTGAAAGACCCTGCATAGTGTTGATAAGGGCACCTGTCCGTGTATTCCAGATCTTGACTAAAGATGCTTCGTCGCTCGAAGCTGCCAATGTTCCTTCTGGGGAGAATGAAAGAACCGTCTTGCCAGTGTGACCAACTCGGGTATGGTGTTCGTCTTGAGTGGTCAGAATACTGGAATCCCACAACTTGACACTGTTGTCGGCAGAGCCAGTTGCCATAAGCCGACCAGTTGAACTGAACCCCACAGCACGAACTGACGAAGTATGCCCCTGAAGTGTAGCTTGAAGGCGCCCTGTTCTGGTATCCCACAGTTTTGCTGTCCCATCCAAGGAAGCAGATAATAATTGCTCGCCAGATGGAGAAACTGCAAGTTTCGTTATCGGGCCGGAGTGGCCTTGAAGTGAATACGTCAAGGTTCCTCTTTCTGCATCCCAGATCTTGACCGTTTTATCACTGGAAGCTGACGCCACGAGCATATTCGTCGGGAAAAACACGACATCAAGGACTTAGCCTGAGTGGCCCTTTAAAGTGTGTATTAGCGAGCCTGTCCGAGAATCCCAGATTCTCACTGTATCATCCGACGAGCCTGACACGATCAGGGAGCCGTCCGGAGAGAATGCCGCCGAGAAAACATCGTCTGTGTGTCCAGGAAAGCTGCGTATCAATTTTCCGGTTTGCGTATCCCAGAGGCCCATTGCTTTATCCCCAGAACGGGATACTAAAGATTTCCCATCTGGTGAGAAGGCCACGTCGTAAACACGAGCGGAGTGCTGGATGCTATGCTTTATTGAGCCTGTGACCGCATCACAAATAATTACTTTTCCGTCGTGGAAGCCCGCCGCCGCAACAAAGAGCCCGTCTGAAGAAAACTGTACTTCTTGAACCTCATTGTCGAGTTGGATTAAGTGTTGCAAGGTTCCTGTTGTTGCATCCCAGATACGGAGCTTACCATCGCTACCGCCCGAAGCTAAGAGATTGTTATGCGAGAAATCCAGGGTTCTTAAGTACCACTCTTGTTGTTCTAGTCTGTACTGGAGAGCCCCAGTCTTCGCCTTCCAAACCAAAATTTGCTCCCAGCAAGCCGAGGCAAGGAGGTCCCCATCACTAGAAAAAACGATGTGTATAATACCGTGTGGATGGCCCTCGAGCGTCTGTACTTCTGGGCTCCAGTACTGTACTGGGTCCCGAATACATGAGATCCAGGTGGGGATTGCTTTTGCGAACCTTTTTCTGATAATGCTTTCGGTCGGAGCAAAGAGGAGACCGGAGCAGTACAATTGAAGGGGATTAGACTCGACCATCTGCATATTCCTCAGAGCAAATCGCTTCGTCTCCTCAAGAAAGGTCGCGTCTTTTAGACTTAGTTCACTCTATTACGACATATTAGCATGAGTCTACAACAAAACGACTTCTTGGCCTGGTGAAGGGAAAGTACCTGGAAGTAGGATTTCAACGCGTCGAGCATTTCTACAGAATCCGATGTAGATCCCAAGAGGCTCAAAGCTTCCAACCAATGTAGGTAATGTATGCTGAGGAATGAGATAATACCCTCTAGTCTGTGGCTGCCTGTCTTGCTCTGCACTAGATGATGGACCAAAACCGGCAAGCATACTCTAGGTCGGGTTGAATGTGGTCTTTGATTAGAGATGTTCCGATATCTGCTCGTTCGACAGCGTAATCCGGCAGGCTGCATATGTTTCTCTTCAGGCACTCCATGACCCTGATGCAATAATCCGCAATTTTACCATGCATCTCCTGTTCATCCACCCAGAACTGGTGTCTCTCTGTTTGAGAGGAGTCGAGCAGGAAGTCACGGAAGGACAGATGCAACGGACGGATGGCATGCAGGGGGTCAGCAGGAATGCTCAGGACGGAATGCAGCAACTTCAATCGAGTCTCTAAGATTTCCTCCATTTCACTGATGAGTTTTCCCGGTAAGCAGATAAGAGTAGCGAGAGATCTTAGCGATAGAGGTGTTTCGAGAAGGATGATGACGCCGACAATATCTTGAAACTCCTGGAGAATCTGTACCCTTTCCTCGGGGTCCGCCCCAGCAACAAGTTGATCGAGGATCGGCAGGTATGTCTTTCCCATCCTGCTCGCATACTTTTTCTGGCCCTGGAGAAGGTCCATGAGGCGTTTCTCTGGCTTGAACTGTATCGTGTCGATAAACCGGCAAAATGTAGCTGCAGAGATGAACAAGGGGCATGAGATTGCCGCAAGTGCCTGCAAGTTGGCTTCTCCGGGCCAGTCTGATCGAATGGAGTTTTCTTCTCGGATCCGTCCAAGCTTGTGCCTCAGGTATATCTCGATGTCTCCCTTGACCACGCCACTCTCGATCTCATGGAGGACAAAGTCCTTGTGGGAGTCGATGGACATCAATCGGAAACTTGGCTGGATTGGATGTTCCGGCCTGCTGGTCAAGAATATTTTGAGTCGCACGGTTTTGATGTTTTGAACTTCGGGCAACAGGCTGATTATCCGACGCACGTCATTTTTTCCATCACATTCGTCCAACGCATCAATAACGATGACTACAATCCTCGTTGAGTCCTTCCCCACATCGTTCAAGGGCTCGACGAGGAGCTTCTTAAACTGATCCTGGAGCAAGCCGGTGCAGATGCTGAATTCCTTTTCGATTTGCTGCTTCACTCGAGGAATCATGTCCGGCAGATGGTGGACGAGCTGCCGTACGATAGTGGTGAAGAGCTTCTTCGCATTCCCACGGTCGCCCTCACCTCTCTTGAAAAAGAAGCTGGCTCCAAGCATACCTCGTTCCTTGAAATTGCGGGCGACTGTTCGAGAAATAGTCGACTTGCCTGTCCCGGCCATACCATTTAGCCAATAGATACACGGTGTGCTCGGGGCAGACAATCCCCACTCCATTATCTGCTTGAGAAGATCTTTCCTAGTGCCTGGTAGACACCCAAATTCATCATCATCTACCGTGGAATCCAGAGACGAGGAATCAAAGGACGCGTATTCTGCCACGGGAAGTTTAGCCAGGGCATGATCTTCATGAATCGCGTTGACTGGCGCCATAATATCACCCAGCCGTCTCAAGAGCGCCTCAGCCTCGGCTCTATGGGCTAAACGCTGATCGAGTTGGTCCCACCGGGCAAAGGTTTCCTGCTCCCTTTCTATTGTCTCGCGAAGAACCCGAAGCTGATGTTCTGTCGATGGGGTGGCTATCGAAGAGATGCGTGCTGCTGAGAACGACTCTCCAGCAGAACGAGACTCTGCCGTGTACTGTAATATCGCTCTATATACCCGGATAATGGTGCTTTCAACTCCGTCTCTGGTGTTGGGGCAGTATTCCGGAACTTGCTTCTCTATGAGGGCATATCGCGCAAGGATATCGGCGAGGAACTCGGCGGATTCAAAAAGCTCGACCTGCAGATCGTAGTAGTTCTTGACTATCTAAAAAACCAGCTCATTGTCAGTCAAGCCTACAGTTGGGGGGTTTGGCCACCTACCGATAGTCCCTGCGAAACGACCCTCCACACCTTTGTCGCGAGACCAGTGGGGTCAAATGCTGTGGCTGCACTGACTATATCTCGATAGGACAGGACGGCGTTGAGGATCCTGACAGAAGTGTCGCGGACGCTGATTTCCCGCCCATCGAACCTAGTGATGACTATTCTCTTTTCTTGCGATATCTTATACCGCTCTTCTGTCAGTTCAATGACATGTTCGAGCACTCCTATTATCTGGGCTTAATTCTGGACGTCGCCGCGCTTGTAAGCCGGGCCAGCGGACTCATCTTTGAGAAGAATATCTTGCTCTCTGGGACTCAGTTGTTGGTAGGCCTCTGCCCATAGATCTCTCGGCTCATCTTGTTGCGTAGCGGTGGACTGCGTGGATAAGGCTGCATCGGACTTCCCCGCTTGCCCACCTGTCGGGGGTTCGAGTTGCGTTGTTTTCGTCTTACTCTTTTCTCCGGCCTTCTTCTTTCCCGCCAGTCGCCTCAGTTTCCTCTGAAATCGATCCATGGCCGCTGCCCTCTGGAAATGATTCCGTGTAAGCGATGAGAACGAGGAGAGGAAGATGGAGGGAGGAAATGTCGGTTTACGCGCCCAGGAAGCGGGATTGCGATCTCGGCGCTTACATGCATGCGTTTCAGGTGACTTGGTGGCGGAGCTGCCGCTGCAAACCGACGAACACGATGCGTTCAATGACAGGGAACGGCTGATCGGCGAGAAATCTAGAACCCCAGTTCTGGATCTGCCGTTTCACAGCTCTGTGGGCCGCCCTCACCACTCTCTCTGCGGCAAATGAGAGTTTCTGTGCGATAGGAAGGACCTCGGGTTGATGGCCCACGGCTGGGGGTTGGGAGTGTGGCCGTCAGAAAAAAGCAAAATGAAGGCCCGGAGTCTCAGCGCTTCGATTGGCGCCGCGATTCTGCTCATGGGCGGTGCCAGCACATCTACCTCGATGTTTCGCTGCTGTGTGGATTGTACAGCTCTCGGCTGGGATGTCTAAGGACTTGCTTCCCAATGAAAATACTACCCAACTATCGAGGCTCTCCATTGGTCGGACCTTGCGCTTACCATGCTTGCCTCTCGTTCTTAGTGAATGTAGCAACCCAATAGATCCAGATATGAAACTAAAACAATCCTAGAAATGCTTCTGATAGAAAAGGTACTCTATAATCCTCTAGCAACGGGATTGTGATCAGATAGTTTATAATGGTGTCACAGGTAGTGAGCCAGCGCGGCACCTGGCAAATAGTTAGAACATCACCAAATCCACAACCCCCAGCACCTCCCGTGGAACCAAGATAACTTTGACGCAGAGAGCATAACCCCATAGAGCTCGTTGGATTGGGCGCTAAATGCACGTATTACAGCGCCTTCATTAACCCCTCATGGCTCACCACCCAACTCCCATCTTTCGGAAAGCCTGGAGCATGTCCACCAGATCCAGCCCATCCGGCAGCCATGTACGCGACTAAACTGTCAGAGCCATCACTGCACTGGATTTAGGAAAGATAAAGACATACCAGCATAAAGAAATCCGGCATTTCCGGGCATGAACGGCGGCGGCGTCCCACCTACAAAGAGAGTCAGCATTCACTACACACCTACTTTGTATAATTTCGTGTCGAGAGACGTCTAGAATGCAAGGGGTCATACCATCACCACCACGAATCGCAAAGCCTACACGAGTTATCAGCAACAATACGATATCTCTCCACAAAAAGAGAGAGCAGCATAACATACCTGCGCCATCAAACTTCCACCAGTCAAACGCTGTTAGGTGATAAACAGCGCGTTCCGGATCCCCAATCCTCGCCGAGTTGATGGCGAGCACAGGCCGTCCCCACCCGCGAATATCCTCATCCGGCCAGATCTCCCAGACCTTGTCCGCCGTCTTCTTTGCGACGGTGGGATCGACCGCCGGCGTGTCGGGTAAGATCCCCTGGAGCATGATCAGGCTGCGCGGGTCGTCGGTTAGGCTGTAGTCTGACCACCATGAGGAGTTCAGGCCGTCATAGACTGCGTACAGGCCGTCGACTATGGGGACAGGAGCAAGGTGCCGAGAGACGGTGACCCAGCTGTCCGGAACGGGGCGGTGCAGGCGTTTGCGCCAGGCTATGGCTTTTTCGAGGGCGTAGTGCCAGTATGCGGTCTGGAGTTAGGGTTAGTTCGGAGGGGAGGAAGGAGAGAACTGGGGGAGGTAGACTTCGTAGGCTAGATTGCGTGTTTCGAGTGGCGGGGTGTTTTCTGTTACGCCGTATGATCTGTAGCAGGTCAGAAGGAGTCAGGCCTGAACCGGGTGCGGTGCGGGAACATACGGCGGTCCGAGATCATAGTATCCTGAGCTTTCGTTCTTCCACGCGTATGATGCCAGGTAGTCCGCTGTCGCAGTGAGGACTTCATCCCATTTCTCCAATGTACGCCGGGTGGGAGAGGCCTGGTAGGCGAGTTCCGCGAGATACATCGGGTGAGGCTAGTGATATCAGTCAGAGTTTATTACCACCGAGAGCGAGATCACTTTTGACTTACCTGCTGCCACAGCAAATACCCGTTGATCCCACCAGGCGAGCTGACGCCCGTATTTGTTTCTGTCATTTTGGGCCATCTACAGTGATTTTAGCCCTAAGCGCCCTAAGCGCCCCAGCCTGGCCGATTTTAGGTGACGTACCTAGCCCCCTCCCACCCCATCTTGCTTGCCCGCTCTAGCGAAGACGGAAGCAACGTCTCATAAAGCGCGGGAAAGATCCGATCAAAGAACTCCTGACGACCCCATGTCGCCCAGTGCGCATTGTGCCATATGAGCATTTCCATGTGGAACTTGCCTAAGCAAGGTTAATCAGACATCATGAGCAACGACGCCTATCATCATTTTGATAATGAATACGTACCGTACCACCCATTATTCATCAATCCGCTCTCCTGCGGCGACTGACCCGTAGCCGCGCTATTCACGCGGACATGGTACTGCGAGAGGATAATGCGGCGCTGCAGCTCGTCGGCTGCGGGGTTCGAAGATTTGGTGAGGTCGACAAAGCCGCCGTTGTTCCAGTACCTGTTCCATCCGGATTTGTTTCGCTGCTGGATTACAGCTGGCGGTTTCGGAATTTCGCGATCGGGAGAAAAGTGAGCGGCAAAGGTGAGGCTGGATGAGGCGTGGGTTGGACTAAGCGTGTAGCGGTGTTTCGCTATACCGGTGCTGTTCTTCGCCTTGGATAGACGCACGCCCGACTTGGACGGCCAGCGGAGATTGACGAAATAGGTGGTCTCCTGTAGCTCATGGTAGATGTGAGCAGTATCGCTTCTGGATGAGGGAACAATGGACGTGGTGTGATTGTCAGGGAAGTCGTAGACCCCAACGAAGACTTCATACTTGTACTTGGTCGAGTGAATGGGGGGATATGGGAAGTCGAGGGTAACTGTCAAGTCTCCGGAGTGGAGAAGATCAGACTTCACCTCGAACGTGACGGCATCGGAATCAAAATCGCCCTGCGTCACAACCTGCACGGGTTTGCCAGCCACCTTGAACGTCGATATGATGACTCCATTCCAAACGTCGAGCTGCTGCCTGGGTTCAGAAATCTGGGATGCAGAAAGATATTCACCGCGATAGGTAAGCCCTATCCGACCGAGATTGATCCGATTCGGATTTCCAATGAGCCATTGCGAGACTTCCGGGAGGTCGGGGTCGGGGATGTCGTATGACACGTTGCGGCCGTGGGTTAGCTTGGGGACGCCGGTGTAGTCGCTGAGCTTTTCACTTTACGGACGGTCAGCCTCTGATGTTCTAGCCAGTGGGGCGGCCGACGAACCCATTAGTCGGCAAGGAGTCGTTGTGCCACGCCCAGCTCGACATGGTGTTGAACGGGTGAAAGGACTATGTGTGTCAGTAGGTATGCGGCTCGTCAGTCGGCAGGGCGCGCACCTGCATCCCCGTGTTATCGACGCTGAACGCAAAGTCCCCGTTTCCGACTTGGAGAGGGGTCGTTTCATTGTCGATGAGGTTGGTCCGGACAACATTGTATTTGGAGACAATTGCTTGCCTGCGAAATGAGAACCAAATTCTTCCAATACGAATAGAGCTTCAAACCTATCAATACGCGCCACCGCCAGGGATGGCAGGAGACAAACCCAGAGATACCTCGGAGAAAGCATCTTCAAGATACGCTGGACATCAATTGTGGAGAAGAATATGAATGCGGGGACAGAATCCCTGCTTTTTATCTGCCCTTGCTCACCCGGCCTCGGGGTAATCGGGGCCGATATCCTGGGGTAGAATCTTATATCATCTGAAACTAGCCGCTGGCGATCCTCCAGTTTATGCACCAATCGCCGTCATCAACCCCGCGCTTCTCCAATTATCCCTCACTGAATCTTGCCAGGCGACATATTTTAGGCAAAAATTGACCAAAGACAGGGGATTCTGCACGTTGTACCGAGGTTTTGCAGGGCAGCTCATTGATACTAGTGCCAGTGTAAAGGCCCGTCTGCAGGCTGCGATATTCCGTCCTGCAATCAATCCAGTAGAAGTGACATGGAATATCAAGACCAGACCAACGATAACATGCTAACAGACTATTAAAACCCGGGTCCCCAATCCTTCTGCCGAGGCAACCATCAACGCACACTTGAAGCAACAGCTCTTGTCCCCGCCAGGCCTCCAAACAACCGCATTACGCCCTGTATGACAACACCAAGCCCTCGCAAAGACCTCGCTCTCCGGACCGCCCCTCGCATTAATAACCAGAATCGCCGGACCGTCATCGTTCTGTTCCCCCCACTTTGGCAGCCGCTCTAGATCCTCTACGCCACGGACGCTGAAGGTATAGTGACTAGCCTTGTCTGGATTCACGCGGTGTGTGCCGCGACACGGCGGCGCAGCGATAAAGACGCTGTTTGTGGTCAGGGTGAATGTTGCAGCGGTGTCTGTGTGCGAGAGGTGGAAGTCGAGGCTGACATTGTAGGTTGGTGCGCGGTTCGTGCTTTCCTCCGTGTCCGCGCCCATGTCACCGGATTTGGTGAGGTGGACCGAGTGCAGGGATACTGGATCGCTGTCCTGTATACGGGGGATGAATAGGTCTGGCGGGGCTTCCAAGGGTGTCCAGCTGCTGCTGCTAGTATTTGTGTACTCTGCCCCATTGAGGTGATGATCCCGCTCTCGCGCGCTGCTGTCCACTTCCTCGGACCCAATGTCGGGGAACGTTGGTGGGTGCGCCGTGACTGAGATGAGCAGACCGAATGTAGAGTCAGGCAGCGGCTCCTCGGACGACAGACAGGGGCCAATCCAGCCACCCAAACAACGGACACGAAACCGGTCCGTCGCCTCAAAGAGAGATAGCGGAGCCAGGACCTTGCCGACCACCGACCTCGCATGCCAATACGACGCCCGCGGAAAAACAATGCCGTAATTCCCCTGGCGAGCATGGACAACCCGTGTAGGCGCATGGGCTTTCAGTGTCTTCGAGAGATTGTACACGGAACTGATCACTGCAAGCGGATACGTTGCCCCCGGGAGGATGAATCCCGCCACCCAATCCATGAGGGAGATGTCGAAAGTGGGATTCTCTCCGCGGAGCGGGGCGACAGCCTCGCGGACCTCGCGGCCGAAAGGCCACTGCATTTCGTCGACGAACGTGAGCAGTCCATCGAGTTGCTGGTTCAACACGTTTGGCGAAACCTTGTACCCCGCGCTTCCGGCAGCTTCGAGGATCATGTTGCGAGCCCACCTGTCGGCAGCGATCATGTCGAAGAGGACGCTCAGGCTGATTCCACCGTACCAGCGTCGGCTGTCGCGCTGGATGCGGAGGGTTGCTTCGCGAGCCAGAAGCATCTGTCGCATGAAGTCTCCGAAGGCGTAGGTAGGGGATGGGTCGAGTTTCTCATGGTACGCGAGGTGCGTGATGCTGCGGTGGACGTCGAGGCTGGGCACGACGGACGTGCTTATGGCTCCGAGCAGGTCGGTGATTTGGTGCCTGAGCTTATATTGTTCGTCGGGATCTAGCCATGCATAGCTGGAGGTGTTAGTGTCAGTGTGGGGTGTGGTATCTTGAATTAGGAGCATACTCGCTCGGCCCGATAAGCTCACGCACAGCATCAAACCCCTTTCTCTCGGTAAACTCTTCAAGGCCATTGAGAAGTTTTCCCCACGCCTGGTCGATAAAGGATCCCAGCAGTGGCTTCGTCTGCGAGCGAAGCCATGCGTATCGGGGGTCCTCGTTGGAGTCGGCGTTGACGCTGCAATGCTTTAGCCAAAATGTCACATCTCTACCGTAACCAGCGACGGATGTTGATCCGGGCGACCATCCGGCATATTTGCTGTCAGAATCAATCTCAAACTCAAGTAGAGGCTCTGCAATGCGTGATATACTTTCTGGAACGAACTGCGATGCTGGGTGAAAGCATCAGCTGGCGTGTTTCCGCGCAGAGAGAGCGGGCAATTCTCACCAAAGGCAGGATGACATACTGGCTGCACTTCGGACAGCTCTGGGACCTCTTCCACTCCTACAAGGCGGGGGTAGCTTGCCACCGAGTTGGGTTTGTAGTACCCCTTGTGTATGGCCAATGCCCCGGTATCATCGTACGAACCGGAGGTCGGGATTTCACTCGAGGTATGCACCGCTTGTAGAACGTCCCCCTCACTCTCACTCTTACTTCCCCTCGAGAGCATCCCCATACTGAGGAATGCCGTACCGGCAATAAGACCTCCCATGTCATCAGCAGCCGCGGTGACCCCGTTTGCTGTGCTTGCGGTCTCCATGACGCCGTGCTGTAGTTGGAGAAAAGGTCACACCGTGAGAGGCTCGTCCGATCGGGTTTTCTACTCCAGCATCTGGCCAAGGGTTCTCCCATGCCAAGCACCGAGCCTCGTATCGTGCCTCGTGTTCGGGGCGCAGCAGCAACGCCCCGCGCGGGGTTGCCCGATAATTTGAGCCGCAGTAAATTAAACTCTGGTCTCAGCTCGCGGGATAAGGCCTTCTTCTTCCTCGCCCCATTCGTATTCACCGGCCACCAGGCAACATTGAGGGACGTCAGTCCGTATCAGATACGGGGCGGGGCAAGGGGTTAAGGGCAGAGGGATGACCGGATAAACATTGGAGGCTCCTCAAGGGGTTATTAGCCTCCTGTCGCACGGCGGCACAGTTTGTCAAGAGTTGCTTCTATCTATCGCACTTGAAGATGCCTCTCCCAATGCAAGTTTCGCTTCCACTGGCGCTGCACCTGCGTAGTCCCGTTACATACAATTTTTTACTAATGAACACTGGAAGCCTGGAGAGGTACGCATACTCTGTCCCAGCCGCATATATTGCCCCACCCCAGCCGGCTTCTGCATGTGTTTGTACTAATCCGTTTGCGCAGAAATTCGAAGAAGGCCGCACGCTCAACGACTTTTTCTTCCTGGACCGCCACTCAGGCCGCGGCAAAGCAACTGTCCTCTTCGCCGCTATCCTACGGGCCATATTCAACCACCCGGACTGGTCGCAGCTGCACGAATTCTTCAGCACACGGTATCCCGAGGGCGAGGAGAGCGATAGCGACACTGATGCAAGCACTCACCCCGAGGCCGCTGCACGAACCCTCCATCCCTTCGACGACTCATACCGTGACCATAAACCTAGCATCGTGCACTTTCGAACTGACCTCGAATCCGTCAATTTGCCCAAGGATCTGCCTTCGCTCCTCGCAACAGCCGGTCGCACCTCGCGGTCTGGCATGCTCGGCCCCGATCCGCAGCCCGCCGCCATCGGTCCAGCGATTAGCCTCGCCTGCGGCGCCGGCGCATACATGGACCTCATCTATGCAGGCCAAACCCCAGGCTCATACCACGAGCTCACCTCGATCAACGGGAGCCTGTGCGGGTGGGAGAATGGTACATTCCGCGCCCTGACAACTCCCCTCGCCGACCCCAACCCTGTCAGAAAGCAAGGCGGGCGGGGCCGGTACTGGGCCGAATGGGCCGCTCTCTGGCGCGCAATCTCCGACTGGATCTACGAGCACGACGTGACAGCGCTGCAACTTGGATTTATATCCACCTATAGCCACAAGTACCGGCTCAGCAACGAGGAAGATCGCTCGTTTGACCATTTCGGCAAAGTCCCGCGGGAGTTTTTCGAGACGGACGCGGTTAGCGCGGCGGATGCGGTTCGTGATGTCTTTACTCAACTTGCTGCCGAGCCCGGGCGGTTTCAGGGTATTGAGTGGGCGTACTTGGAACTTGATACGCCGGAACGGGTGAGGGAGGGGTTTTATAGCCGGTTTGGCTGCGATCCGGGTAGTGTAGGTGGGGCGTCGATGAGGTTTGCTGAGCTGCTGCGTGTGACTGGGGGACAAAATACGCTTGTTTATGATGAGGTCAGTCCAGCGGCGTTGAAGAGATGTCCGGCCACGGTTCATGGGGCGGAGTGGGAGGCGTGGCTGTTGAGTATTGAGGGGGGAGATGTGGTTATTGTGGAAACGATGTTTCAAGCGCTTTGGGCTGTTATTTTGTTGGAACAGCTACCGTTGGACATAAGGATTCTCAAGGGTGGGAGTATGGTTCCAAGGTATAGGGAACCGACCCATGTATATCTGTAGTTATCTCAACCTGGGCAGCCATAACATCTACTGATCATATACTATCTACACCGTTGGGCTAAAAGTAGTTCAGCCCCTTCCAGCCACCCCGTCTGCACTCCTGGCAGCGCGTGCGGTACTCACCCACGTTACCACAGTATCTCGCGTGCACCGTGATCCCCAGAAAGGTGTTGGGTTTATGGCCCGCCTAGACCGCGCCGCTATCGTTGGAGATGAGCGGTCCGTTTTCCTTGCCGTGCCCTCAATATGGCTAAATGCCCCAGTGATGGCGTTGAACCCCGTGGCGCAGATCAAGATGTCGAGTTCAGGTTCCGTTCCATCGGAGGTCGCCAGGCCTCGCTCAGTAGCCTTTTGAAATGGTGCTTCACGGAGGATCCGGCAATGCAAGCTTCCTATGCGTCCTGGTTCCAGAGTTTCGCCAGAGTGAGAGGGCTGCAGGTCTTTCAGCACGTCGGGCGGATCGTGGCACGGATCTGGAAGGAGGAGGCGATGGCGGCAGGGAGGAGGATGGCTTTGGACGGAGCTTATGAAGCGAGCACAGCGGCTTTCAGCTGAAATACCTTGTGAGAAACAGAGGTGAGGCAATTAGTCCCTCCATAGATACTCACTCCTAAACAAACCCCTGCAACGGTGTACTGGCCTGGAGATATGGACTGCTTATTGCCTCAGCAATGGTATTAACATTCTAATCTAATACATTGACACTGTTTACATACAATTGGTCCTTGGTAACTACATAGCTGCCTCTCAATTCCGCCACAACCTCTCGCAAAATCAGCCCAGCCATAGCTTCCTACCGCTGCATCGCCACACTGGCAACACTCGGTCATTCACTTGCCTTCGACACACCGCTACCACCTCCTCCCCCGATACCTCCCACCACCCCCACCATACCCATACCCATACCGAACAGGCCTGCATCCCCCACCGCCCATATGCATCCGACCTGGCATCCCCATTCTGCCGCTGACAGGCACAGCCACTACAGGTGCGCCCCAGCCTCCTCCGAATCCTCCGCCGAATGGATGAGGGCGGGCAACCATCACCGGTCCTCCCATCATCGGATGGTGTCGGCGGGGAAAGCTGAAGCAGAGGCCCATGATTTATGTAGGCTGTTCAGGGCTGGTGTAGGATGGCGAACTTGTGCTTTGAGATGAGCTGGGGAGGAGAAGCAGGCGAAGAGATGATGCAGGTGGTGAGCTCTGTGGACGGGGTACGCTTGCCTCAGCCGACGGAGTTCCTTGAGTGGAATTGCTTTGACTAGTTTCGAGTGTGCCAGAAATGGGAAGACAACGTATATTGAAAAGTCAATAGGTACTTATCGATTATTTATCATAGCCGGAGGCAAACTGCGGCGGAAAAAGTCGTGTCGTCATCCCGCCTGCTCCAACCGAATCCGAACCACGAATCCCAGCCGAGGACTCTCCGCAATTTTATAATGTAGAGTATGGATAAGTCACAGGGTTGCTTATCAAAGCGCTAAATCTACTCCGGTGAAAGCGCCAGGACCCCGATGACCCCAAAACTATCCAGCTCTACCTGCTACACTACGGAGGAGATCCATAAATTCTATTATCTCCTAGAATAACAATGAGAAAGGGATAATATCGCCAAGGACGTGCAGGTGGTTCTAAACGAGTGCATCATAGATAATGGACTTCCGCACGGAACCCTGGTCCATAGTACTCAATGCACGGTCATGGTTTGCGTTCGCTGAGGGCTAGAGCCTATTTCTGGAGAGCAGTCAATTATTAGTTAATTTGCACCAGGATACTACGATTGGTGGATACGCTTGGTTGATAGCTGCATATAATAAGTCCGAGTCTTATCCGCCCACAATCAGGTCTGTACTATCAAATAAGTCAATTGCGCACACTCTAAAGCTCCAAGATGTGGATAGTGTGGTGCAGATCAAGCAAGTTAGGAGAGTAATTCTACCTACATGGCAGACTGGAACACGAAACGAAACGCCGAAAAAAAAGCCAAAGCAAGCGTCTACCCAGCGCACTCACGAATTACGCGTCCCTTCACATCTCGGGGTTGTAAGAGGCGAACGCCAATGCAGTCCAGGAACATGCATGGGAAGAAAGGAATGCCCTGTGCAGTGGGCGTAGCGATGATGCTGGCCCTTCACATCATGAACCTAAGACCGGCCGTCTCCTGAACCGATTCCTGGCGTGAGAGGGACGACACAGGGGTCAACTGTGCTGCCTGCCTGATTATTTTGTAGAGAAGGGAGATGATCTTCCCCTGTTCGTTGGCGTTCCAGCTGGCTTTCTCGATATCCACCTAGATAAGTTAGCCCGTGGGATCGAGTATGTTTCTTCCGTAAGGAGGCGGGTATCCTACATTTCCCCTGGCGTCCATCCGGACGAACTCCCAATCCCCGCCATCTGATGACACTCCATATATTGGAGTTTCCTCCCGACCGGCTACCCTCCGTGCGTCCTGGATCAAAGCTATCATTAAAAATCAGTACGCAGTTCACTATCAGCGTGATGGGGTGAATGGTGCCTTACCCATGTACGACATAGCCTGAAAGGTCCCGGGCTTTACCTGGCCGGGGGACTTTGCTTCCACTACGGCCATGTAGGCCTCTGCCTGTTCGTGTGGGCCATACCACAAGGTATAATCCATTCTGCCGCGGTAGTTCTTCTTGCCATTATTTGAGTTGAAAACGTACTGGATTGGCGTTTCTAACGCCAGCTTGATCGACTTTCCGGATGCCGTCGAGTCCCTCGACGTCCTCTTCCCCGGGCTCTTTTCGTCTCCGTACTGGCCTAGCTCCAGTTGCTTGATGGTGGCCATGACGTCCAGAAGGATGGCGTCGATGTTAAGACGGATTACCGCCTCATTCTGATTCGCTTCACCGTACGCGAGACGTATATTGTCGAGGGTTTTCCCTGGAAATACTCTATTAGTAGATTCTCATTATACCATGGTTGATGAAAAGCTCTTACGGAGATGGGGCGAGATGTTGCGCACCTCGGGCGGAGAGAGGTTCCAGTACGTGGGGGGGCCATGAGCTCTCGATTCGCGACTCAATTTGAAAGTGCTCGTGACGTCCGTGACCTTGATGTCTCCCACGGCGACAGATTCGATTGGCTTGGCCGTCTTGCCGAAGCCCGAAAAGCCCTTGCTCTTCCCCGTGGGTTTCTTCTGCTCTGCCTCCTTCTTGCTCTCACCCCGCGCTCGATTAAAGGCCTGAGTCATCTTCGCCTTGAAGTCACTCACACGGCCCCCTGCTTCGAGCCGCTGAATGAACTCTTTGTAGTCGGCCTCAAGCTTTGTGAACCACTGCATCTTTGTTGTGTTGTCTGTCCTTTGTAGGTAGGAGGAAGGCTGAGGATTCAAATCTGTAAGTACGCTTAGTTTCTTATGTTGATGTGGAAATTGGAGAGTTAGAGAGTTGCGGCTCTGTAAGAGAGAGGAGGCCCAGATGGGCTTGATGTACTTACCATCCTCATCCTGACATTCACCGTGTATTGAATGGTCCAGCCAGTCGTCATCCGCGCCCTCACCCCCATCCCATTCACTCAGACAGCCACGCCATGGTGCTTCCCATGTACTCGCCATAGTTGACCATTCCGGCGTCCACGGCAGTCGGTTCTGCTCTGCTTGTTCACATGTCATCTTCACTGTAACTGCACGGTCCAGGATTTTACCGATTAGACCGACAATAGCGTGTTGTTGAACTTCACCCTGCAACCAATCCAAGCTCAAGGACGAGTACTATCCACCCAGCGTTAGCTTTACTCTCACGAATGGGATGAGAAAGGTACAGACCTTGTCCTCCTTACCGATAAAGAAGAAAAGCCATCGCAACCCGTCAGTTACTATTCCGTAGGTATCTGCAAGGGCAGGTTGCGTGTTGCGGTTGTGATGCACCATCGCTATAGTCCGGTAAGCATCCACTTGACTCCGTTTCGGTTATGTAGGCACGTAGTGACTTACAGGCAGCAGCAAGCCCACACAAGCAATCAACAGTATGCCCCGCAACATGAAGCGGTTCGTCCACGCGAATCACCACCAGGTTTGTTTCCAGCTCACCCGGATCCCCATACCACAGAACATAATGTATCGCCGCGTGCCGAATCCTGCAGTTGCTCCAAAACGGCTCCCCTAGTGAGATGCCTTGGTCGTGGCCCCAAAACAACGTCCGCAGACTATCCTCTGCTGCAGAGAACTGGCGAGCGTTTGCGCGGTTGAGTACTTTCTTCTTCGCGAAGGCAAGGGACATAACAAGTATCGCGTTGATTTGGACCCGGGCAGGGAGATCGCTAACATCGCCTGTAAGTGTGACCCCCGTCGCGTACACCTGTAGCAACGACGCTGTAAAGGCGAAGCGCTCTGGTTCGTGGGTGTATCGCCAGATGCTACGTATCGGTTCGTTGCTTGTTGTTATATCGCACACTTTCAGGAAGAGGCTGTCAACGTTAAGGGTAGAAACGGGATTCATGGCGTCGGTGGTGTTTGCTGCTGTGTAGGTGGTGGTGCCGTGGGGAGAATTGAAGCGGGGATATGCTCTGGTGAGCTTGACTCATCTTTTGAATTTTTCTGATTAACTTTCACTCAGGTGCTGACTCCGGAACTCTATCTGGTCCATTTCTGTCATTGCCTAGTCTACGTAATTTGGAACGTAGTAGGCGGAAGGCCGGGAATAAACTCCGTGTGCTTACACATACCTGGAGGTCTCGATGCCGGTGACCCCAGAATCCGTCCCCAAACAGAATCTTGACTACTAAGGGGTCGGTGAGTGGATCGACAACCAGGCTAGAAGGGTTACTACTCGTGCCGCGCGTGGCTGATGGTTTGTACGCCACATAATCTGATTTCGCGAACCATTCTCGAGGTTGCCTACGGCTTTTCCGGACCCCCAATCTGACTACTATACAGGCGAGGTTAATCCTTCTGGCTTAATCGAGCACCTGGGTTAGATTAATGCCAAACGTCTATTCAATGATCATTCTAGCTCTATCTGAGTGTCCGCATCCAATTCATAGACAGACTATACCAGTGAATGCCTTCCCATCCTCCTGACACAGGGTCTTCTTGCGCTTACCATCACGATCACAGGAATAAACACCCCCGCCCAAGTCGGTGAGGAAGATATCCCCGGACACATGGTCAATGCTCAGCCCAATAGCCTCATGAAGACCACGCACCACTATCTCGGGCTTCCCCACAGGACGCCCATCGGAATCCAGTTTCACTCGATAAAGCGCATTTCCGAAGGGCAGCTCTCCTCTATCCGTCCAGTACAGCTCCCCCCTTTTCTCGTCGATCTCCAGATCAATCGGCTCCGGCAGACCGCTCAGAATACACAGTTCATGATCCTGGTCATCTCCCGACACCACCTGGCCAGGTGTATTGTCTCTTTCAGTGCAGAAGATCCTCCCCGTGCCGCTCTTGGGCGCACCCTTTTGCGTCCAGTAGAACTTGTTGAACCTAGGCGAGACTGTGATTCCAACGCACCAGTCCTGAACGTCGCCTGAGGGGTCCTTCTGGTTTGGTTTCCGTGAGATCATCGTCTCGAGGTTCGATCCATCCAGGTTGCAGCGGGACACCGTGCACCCCTCGCGGTCGCAGAAATAGAGCTTTTGTGCCGCGGTATCGAGGGTGATCTGCTTAGGGGTGTTGATTGTGCCGGGTCCGAGGAGCGTGCGCACGTCGCTACCGTCCAAGGAAGCAGAGCAAACGGTTCCGTCATTTCGACCGGGAATGCCCATGTTGGTCCAGAATATACGGTTCGTCGCGCGATCGACGGTGATGCCGTCTGGCAGGAGTTGGTTCGAGACCACCACGGTCTGCTGTTTGCCGTCTCGGGTGAGAGAGAGAATTTGGCCGGTTGGAGTTCCCATAGAAGAGGTCGCTGTATCGGCGGCCAGCCCGACGTCGAGAACCAGTAAGCGGCTCTGCGCCTCGTCTGCTGGTGCTGGAGGGTAGAGTCCGCCTAAAGCGCACTTTGTGCCGACTTTCCCCTGCTCAACGTAGTTTGTCGTAAGGTAATCGACAGTCTTTTCACCGGAGAGACCGCGCTCCTGTATGTAGTGCTGCTCAATAAAGGCGACAGTGTCAAGGCCAACCTCTGCATTATGGATGATCGATTAGCACCCTATGGTTGAGGTGAAAGAGACAGAAAATCGACCAAACTCACGATCCATCGTCCTGCACGGCAAAACCCGCCCCTCAACAAACATCGTCTCCCACATAGCGTCGAGCTCCTCAGGCACAGAGACGCCCTCCGCCAGAATCGTGAGGGCCTCCCGCTTAACAGCGGCCCAGAGCCGATTGAAGATAAACCCCGTCGACTCCTTCCTCGCCACGTACGGCTCAGTCGCGCCCTCGCGGCACCGGTCTGCCATGAAGGGGAAGATGGCCTCGTGCGTGAACCCGTCAGTCATTAGCTCGACGATCATGCATTGCGGCGGCATGTAGTAGTGCATATTCAAGATGCGAGGCTTGACATGGTCCGGGACTTGAGCGAGCATCTCGGATGATTTGTAAGACGAGGAGTTGGAGGCGAGGATGGCGTCTGCTGGTGCGTGAGTCGCTAGATCTGCAAAGGTAGTGAGCTTGAGGGGGAGCTTTTCGGGAACGGCTTCAATGACGAGCCATGCGGTGGAGACAGCGGCTTTGAGGGTTTCGTGCGGTATGGGCTTTCCGGGCGAGCAGCCTGTTTTGGTCGCATATGCCGCCACTTGCTCTTCAATGTAGGCAATGCCAGACGCGACCTGGTTGGCATCGGGATCCCGAAGGTGCACATCGTAGCCCGCAGACGCCCAGATACAACCTGCAATAGGCGTCAACAGGTCCACCATGCCAAGTACCAGACAGCGAGTAGGTATTGTGAGGACTTACCGATCCGTCTTCCAAGGACTCCGGCGCCCAGCACCGCGACTGGGCGCGTGCGGTAATCGTGTGGTGGTGTCCAGGTTGAGTGCATTTTCATGAGAGAAAGGTAAAGTGACTTGAAAGCGTTGCAGATAATGTTCTTGCGAAGATGGGATTACATACGTATAGAGTATCCTATATAGCAGCCATCTCCAATCTGGCCCGCTGTATAACCCCACTTGCCGATGCCCAGCTTGCCGCGGCACGACGATCGACAATGACGCAGTCGGCCCTTCCACGGATCAGTCGGCATACCGTGACTGAAGCCGAAGGGTCTTTGAGAATTATTGTAATTGCTTAGTTGACGTGGTCCCGAATGCTGGGTCTTGGGCCGTCTATTACCGTAGTTGCCGAGTTTTCCGCAATATGCACCTAATGGCGGCATACACGGCACGAACTTCCTGATCATGGTAAGCACTTGGATGTTTGGTTGATTTCATTCCTAAATTTCTGGATAGTCCCCAGTCTAGTGCTGTGGATTTTTGAAGCCACTCAGGCAAGTAGGAAGGCCTATTGAGTCACCACAAATCATCCCCACTCTGCTGCGAAGAGATACTAGCAATACAACCCCCAAACAATCACAGAGGGTGTTCGTCCAAGTTGCGATTTGCACCGTCTATTCATTCTTGCTTCGACTGCGCCGTTCCACGGTGTCAATATTGCATACCTTGTCTTGAGTATAGATAGGTCACAGTGGTACGAGTACTGCTACTACGAATACTACTGCTATAATGGTCTTAAGGTTATTGAAGAAGAAGAATGTGATTCTAACTTATGCTAGGGATGCGTATAGGCGGGGTGTGTTGATTCCATGCCCATTGAAGTAGGCCCCCCCTCACTTTGTAGACTTGCGCGGCCACTTGACCCTCCGCTCCGCACGCACATACAAATTATTCGGCCTGATCAACTGAAACATGGGGTCATACTCAATCGGTCCATCTCCCTCTTTAATAAAGTTATATCTGTAGATCAGCTTCGGCAAGAAGATCTTGACCTCTTGCAGGGCGAAATTGAAGCCAATGCACATACGCGGGCCCATTGCAAAGGGAATGTACGCCGCCTTGTGTCTCCCCTTCACTTCAGGTGTATCCCACCGATCCGGATCAAACCGCGCTGGGTTCTCCCAAAGGTTGGGGTTGTTGTGTATATGGTGCAGCGCTGCAATCACTACTGCATCCTTTGGGAGCTTGTAGCCGCCCGGTAGGATCAGGTCTGCTTTTGCGGTGCGCCCGGGCTGGAAGGAGGGGTTGTGCCGGCGCTGCATCTCCTTGATGTACTTGTCCTGGAAGACGAGACGGTCCGTCAAGTCCGCCGTCAGCTCGGTGTCTTCCGTGATGTCGTTGTCGATTAGTTCTTGAAGGAGCCGCTCTTGCATCCCCGGGTATGTGACGAGGCCATAGATTAGCCAGGAGAGGAGGGAGCTGGTTGTGGTGAAGCCGGCGCCCGTGGCGACGACCAACGCCCAGACTAGGCTTGTTTTGGGAAGCTTTTCGCCTTTGTTGTCTGTGGCGCGGATGGCGTAGTCTGGGGAATGCAGCGTTAGTTGTTGGAGGAGATGAAGATGGGACGTGACGGGGAGTTGAGGCCAACGTACCAACCATGTTCGACGCTTGAAGCGCCGCGTCCTGCAACGGCAAGTCACCGACACCACCCCGTGCTGCCCTTTGAATCGACTCATCAACCATCTCCTCAATCCGCGCCTTCAAATACCTCAGTCGCTGTGGCGCTCCAAAAGGCAACTTGGCATACCAATCACCTCGGGACGTAACCTGTTTATTTAGGTTTAGCAGCTCCGCGATCGCATGAACCATCTCATGCACCGGCGCATCTGGCGAAGTGAAATGCTCAAAGTCCAGCCCTAGCGTCAACTTCCCAACGGCCTGCGACCCGAGCTTTAACATATACTGATACACGTTCCAGGCCTCGTCCTTTTCATCAAGAGCATCAAACACCTTGTATGCATCCTCCACAGTCCGCTGCATCGTTGGCGCGTAGTGCCGCACTGCCTTGGGTCCAAGGGCCGGCGGGAGGAACTTGTGCGCGACCTTCCATTCCTCAGTATCTGTATCACCAAGAAAGACACCAGCCGCAGGGGTCTTGAGTGCGGCGAGCGGGTGCGCGGAGTTAATCTTCTTCGAGAAGAAGTCCGACTCGGCGAAGACGATTGCCGAGATCTGTGGATCATTGGTATGGTATGTTGTGCGGCCAAGGTTGGTGGTTTTGAAGATTGGTCCGTACTGGTCAAAGAGGCGCTGATGGTTGCCTAGATGGTCGGGGAAGACCTCAAAGTAGTTGCCGACGTATGGGATGCCCTTGGGACCGTCTGGGTCTCGGACGGCGTGGCCGTCGATTGTGATGGCGATGGGTCCTTTCGCAGCCACAATGTCAGCAACGTCCATGAGATGCGCGTCGTCCGTTTGGAATCCAATCCCTTGATAGCAGTCAGTATCAGTACATCTGGCAATAACGCGAGACTAACCAGACGGTTCCACAATTGCAAAATGGGCGGCCACCAGGTGCTTGAATTGATCAATATCCAACTTGGCATCAATGGAGATTTGCCTCGCCGACGCGGCCGGCTCCCCAAGGAGATGAAATTGTAGGCTAGACATGACTGTTGCAAGTCCTAAACTAGTTGCATATGAGCTACCGAAGGGAAAAGTACGTGTGGTTAGGTTTTTATAAAGGGTCAATGCCGTGTAGTCCGAGACTAGACCGATGCAACCCATCCTGGTGGGTCCTCGGAAGTGCCGCGGCAACTTGAGATGCCGAGGATCCCATTGGTCCACTCCACGTAATGCCGCGGCAGGGATGATAATTCTAGGTTCCGCTTAGCACGGCTGGGACGAGTGCAGAAAATGCATCAAGTCAAGCTGTGGGATTTAAAAAGGGTCTTCGGACGAGGGTAGGAGCACTTTGCTTTCGGTCACAAAGCTCACCCCTCTTCACGATGCAAGACCTACCGGAATACACCGCACCGCAGGTGGCGGCACACAATAGCAGGAATGACTTGTGGATTGTTATCCGTGGGAAGGGTAAGATACATTCGACATAAACCAGTGAAAGTCTAATCGAGACCTTTAGTGTACGACATCACGTCCTACGTGAGGGACCATCCGGGAGGTGCTGATGTTCTGATTGAGAGTGCTGGGACCGACGCGACCGAAGCCTATGAGGATGTTGGGCATTCTGAGGTGCGACAGGAACATGCAGACAAGGTCGAGAATTTTCAGCTGACCGTTTTATTTTTACAGGACGCCGATGAGATCCTTCAAACGTACTTAATCGGGACCCTCAAAGATGCACGCAAGCAAAGCCGCCCCCAAGCCGTTCGAATAATCCAGCCTCCACCCCCTGCACCAGCAAAACCATCTGCAAGCAAGCTCAAGGCTTTGGCCTTGGCTTCATTCTGCATCGGTGCTGCCGGCATCTCCGTCTACTTCGGTCGTCGCATCCACACAACGCTACCGGTGTCATGGCCTGGTGGTCTCAAGCAATTCAGACAATGGCCGCGCGCACTGCCCACACCTGGCGGTTTCGCAACCGGATTCGCCGCTGCGACAATTATTTCCACTGTTATCGGGTCTATTGTCGCGCGGAAGCTGTCTGCGATGACACAGATCGCCTCGGGCTTCACGAGATACCCACCGCACGTGAAGAGTCGCAGGGGTCCCCGGAGCAATCCTCATCTCGTCAAGGGATTCCTCGACCCCAAGGAATATAAAAGTTTACCACTAATTCGCAAAGAGGCTCTGTCATCGAGCGTCTTCAAGTTCGTGTTCCAGCTTCCAACCCCACAAACCGTCATCGGGCTTCCCATCGGGCAGCATGTCGCAATCAAGGGAGACATCGATGGGGTCGTGGTCTCCAGATCATATACACCGACGTCAAACAACCTTGACCGTGGAGTTCTGGAGCTTGTGATCAAGTGCTACCCCGATGGACTCTTGACGGGTCGGTATCTCGCCAACCTCCAAATTGGCGAGCACGCTCAGTTCCGCGGACCCAAGGGAGCAATGAAGTACACCAAGGGCCTGTGCAAGAAAATAGGGATGATCGCAGGCGGGACTGGAATCACTCCCATGTACCAACTAATTCGGGCAATCTGCGAAGACGCGACTGATTTGACCGAAGTGAGCCTAATCTACGCGAACCGCTCTGAGGAGGACATTTTGCTCCGGGAGGAACTGGAGGCTTTTGGGCAAGCGAATCCGCGAAACCTCAAGGTCTGGTATATGCTCGATGTCCCGCCTGAGAACTGGACTTATGGAACGGGATACGTGACTGCGGAGATTATGAAGGAGAGATTGCCACCTTCGTTGCCAGATACCAAAGTCATGCTTTGTGGGCCGCCAGGGATGGTCAATGCGTCTAAGAAGGCCCTCGTTAGCTTGGGATACCAGGCCCCTGGTGCTGTTGCGAAAATGTCTGATCAGATATTTTGTTTTTAACTTGCATCCTCCGTGGTTTCGTGTCATATATTTCGCAGCTATAGACTCTAGGTATCGACTTGCTTTATTTCTGTCGCCTTTACAATTCAAGCTTCTCGTAGATGGGAGCTTTCTTATCTAACGGCATATTGGTACATTTGTTTTTAACTTCGAGAGCGAGATGAGGTCCTTTTTGAAATGGATAGACAGGACTGATGAGGATGGTTGAAATTAGTAGTTCGGATCGCTCGGGAATAAGTACGTTAGTCATCTCGAAGAGATCGACGTGACATGGCCGAGGTCTTCCCGCGGCATTTTGCCTCTCTCCTCCTTCACCCCATCTTCAATATCAGTCCGCCATGTCTGCTAAACGATATCGGTCTACGATAGCGTGCCATTCCTGCCGCTCGCGCAAGGTACGATGCAGCATCAATGCCACTGGTATCCCGTGCATCCGCTGTGCCCAGGACCATGCGGAATGTGTCGTTGGACCGCCAGATGAAGCGTAAGATGCCAAGTCGAGCCAGCTAGAATCTACTAATTCTGCACCTAGGACTCGAGCAAGTCGTCGGAGTGGACATACACGGCAGCGTCTACGCGCGGCAACCAGCAGCCCTTCTGCTCGTCAAGACCCTACTACATACCGCACCCCAGTCTCCACGCGCCATGTCACAGATTCACCAGGTGCTGCAGCGGGCGGAGGCCACGATGATATCCAAAACGAGGAGCGCAATGGGCTGGAGATAGCTGCCGCTGCCTTGGGCACATCGGAACGTGCTGGAAATGTTCCTTTCTACACGGGTATGCTGGTTCCCTCATGCTATTCGGCCAATGCAGCCTAACAAGATAAGGTTACCAAACTGGGCCAATATCCACCTTATCCCTCGTTTCCACGGGCGGACCTTTACCACAGCACCTCCTCATTCCCTCCTCCGTGTCCAACCCCCTTTGCGAGGATGATCGAAGCTACCTCGCAAAGAAAGGCGTCTTCAGCCTCCCGAGCCATGAGGCCTGCAAGGTCCTGCTCCAGGCATATTTCCAGCATGTGCACACCGTTATGCCGGTCATCGAGGCGGATAAGATTCTTGAATACTTTTATGCGGGACGACTCCGCGAGTACAAGTTGCTGCTGGTGTGGAGCATGTTCTTTGTGGCAGTGAATGTATGATTCGACTAGAACCTGAAACAGTGCACGGCTAATGCTCGCTACAGTTTGTCCCGTCCAGCATCTGTGAGCGAGAAGGATATACATCGCGAAAAGCAATGAAGGCCGCCATGTACACCCACGCGAAAGTAAGCTGCCCCCTTCCGCCGACTGCTTATAATACCAGACCGTCAGCTAACCCCAGAAAGTGCCTTTACAACAATAGCGGAGAACGCGACAAGATCGTGCTCTTACAAGCCTCTTTGCTACTCGGGTTCTGGCACTCTGAAGTCGATGAGCATGGGCAACCGTGGTACTGGACCGGCGTCGCGATCAGTCTTGGTCAGATTCTTGGTCTGTACCGCAATCCCGACGCTGCACGGTACAACGCAGCCATCACAGACCGACAACGGCAGCTTTGGCGCCGCTTGTGGTGGACTTGCTTCCTTCGCGACCGCTGGTTGAGTCTCACCCTGGGACGACCACTGCGCATTGATCTTGGTGACTGCGATGTACCCCCGCCGTCTGTGGCAGATATGCTCTACGATTTCCAAGATGTGCCGGTGTTGGTTTCCGCTGGTTTTATGCCGGACGATCTGCCTCTGCTGGCTGGATACTGGATTCGCTTGATTGACCTCACAAAGCTACTCGGGTCTGCTCTGAGCATAAACTATAAGGCGTGCACCCCAAAAGCTTTGCCTGACCAGGTTGACGCTCTTGAGGCGGAGATTATACGGCTCAAGCCAGATCAAGTTCAGCCGGGCAGTAGTCGTGGCGCTACATTCTACCTGCATCATCTGCAATTACACTACGAGTACGGGAAAACATCTACCACATCAAGAATTGAACCTGCTAACCTTCGCAGAGCACTCCTCATCACACTATACCGACCCTACCTGACCGATCTCTCGGACGACCTCTCCCCTGCCCAGATACACTGGCGAAGGCGTATCTGGCGTGAAGCCGATGCGGCTGCATCGCGAACCAACGAAATCCTCGAGAGTCTAGCGCGGGAGAATATCCTCGACCATGCCCTGCCCATGACGTGAGATATACAACCATTACTCTTCCCCTGCTGTGACATACTAACAACGAATGCAGCCCACCACTCCTCATCCCCGCAATGCAAGTCCACCTTCTGCGGTGCCGGTCCGGCAACGCCCTATCTAAGCACCTGCGCCTCAACAAGCTCAACGCATGCATGATGGTCATGGAGGAGTTTCAAAAAGTCTACATCGTGGCGTCGATCTACCGCGCCATCTTCGCCAAGGCTATCCAGATGGTCTGTCCCGAGACGCGGAAACGGGATGCGAGCCAGGCCCCGGGTACAACGGGGCTCGGAGACCCTGTTACCCAGCAGCAGCCCCTGGAGGGGCAGCATGCTGCTGCACCTCCCTTTCCGGGACCCGATTTGCCGGATATGGTGGATGCCCTCATGGACGAGTCGCTTCCGTTTAACTTTTGGGAGGCGTGGAATGATATTGACGGCTTTGGCTCGGTATATCCTGACGCTCATGTTGCGCAGGGGCTTTGACCAGAATCACCTGCGCAGCAATTTGGTAATGCTCCTAGGGAGTCTCCTCTGCATTGGATTGGACGCTGGTCAATCTCAACCACCTATTGGGATCCCTGCCTAGATGATAGGCCAGGTCGTAGTGAGGATTGCATGTGAAGCCGGAGAACAAAATTTATGGCCGTGGACACTTGGATGGATGAGGATGGTGTGCATAGGGGGTGCAGCTCCACCTGACTATTGTAGTTAGGAGGAAGAGATCGAGGGTTCACTTAGGGCCTCATCTAGGCGCTCACGAAAGCTGAAATAAGGGTTTACATTTATATTCACTTGTCGGTGAATCCAGCGAGCATAGAAGGCCGATCGGGCCCATTGTCGAGCCTTCTATTTTGTATTGCTCTCACATTCCACAACCCTGGGCATCACCTCACCATACACGAACAGATGACGAATTATCGGATTACACGGGTCAGTTAACATCCCTCACAATTCTCAGCGTCCACTGCTTCCTTTATCCGGTGGGGACGACGACTGATCGACTTTGCAGTATAATCAAACTGTCCATCTCATCAGGCAAGGTATTTAGATTGAATATGAAAAAAAATAGACTCGTTGTCATCTCATATTTCTCTGGAAAGCAAGGTCCAGCCTAGTTTCCACTATCCTGTAGGTGACATAATTATAATGTCAGTGCGCTCGTGAAAAGTGTCTAGCACTTTCCTAACCCAACCAGAACCCTCCAGTGGTCGTTATGGTCCAGTGTCCCACGCACATCTCCACTGTGCATCGAACACTCGTTTAGAATAACCTGTGCGCCGTCGGCGACGTTATGCCAGGAGGGGAGGAGCCTCTCATAGTCATTCTAGGCAAGAAAAAAAAAGCAAAGTCAAAAGTTAGCCCTGCTCTAGAAGCGGATCAGACAAAGGTAAAAGGTAGGTACGGTACTCACATCATTGCACCACATAATCGCCGCGCCACGCTCGCACGCAACGGTGGCGCATTTCTTAGAACCAAGATATGGCCTCATATTGGACGCGGCCTTGAGCCGGAGTTCCTCGACACCATCGCGTATCAGCGAGGTCTTTGTCCAGGACCCGTTGGTGCAGTCGACATTGTGCTTGACGGCGCGGGATTCTAGTTCGTCGTGGATTAGTCTTGTTTCAATGGGCTTCCCGGGGAGTTTCGTGACTGTGCCGACGCGGATGGCGCCAGCCTTTGTGGTGGGAATTTCGTTGGTTGTAGGGAGCTGTAGACAGTCTAGTTAGTTCAGTGTGTTGGTTGCGGATGGTGAGTATACGTACCGCGCATGCCACCAGGGCGAACGCTGTTAAAACGATCCAGAGTTGAGAGATTTGCATTTCCGGGGTAGAAGAGTAAGTGGAATGGTTCCGGGCCGAACAATTCGAAAAGTGGTATGCAGATATTGATCGGCGCATCGGGGAGTATTTATTCGCTAAGCTTCTTAGTTGCAGGCAGCGCATGACAGCGAAGTCTTTGTTCTTCGAAGTACAATGGAAGCTCGGACATATCGGGTTTGGAAGTTGTGTCTCCGCATTGTTCGATTATTGGCAACGTACAATGGGCCTTTTGATCGTCGTTCCGAACAGAGCCTTGTTCACCATTAGTGGCAGCCACGCTGGCTTTGGTGCATGAACGACTGGGGTTTGATCAGCTGCATCGGCCATTGTATACCGATCGAATACTAAGAGGCCTCAGGCGACACACTGTATCAGTTCCTAAATATCGATTTGTCGCCGAAACAGATTCCGCGCCATCTAAAGATGTTCTGGGCCTTTTGTCCATGATTATGTTGCCTAGTATCTAACAAAAAAGGTATGACAAATGACACAAAGGGTGATTTAAAGTTGAGTTTGTTGAGCCCCTAGCACAGATGATCCCACCTCCCTCCTGAGGAAGGATCTTATACGCCCCATCGAGGCCTGATCCGTGAATCTAGATATGCTGAGGGCGGTGCGGCCGTTCTGCTATGGCCATGCTGCACTGACAGCTGGAACCCCACGTGCCACTAGTCAACACCAAACGCATAAGCCCAGAGCCACACCCGCCGTCACTGTGCAGCAAAAGTGAGCCTTCCTTACGGCCAGTCGCCGCCCACCGCTTACGACCGCAACTTCCTCAAACAACCAAGTGCGGAGCCCGGCTGCATGGGAAGCAAGCATTCAATGGCTGCGGATTACGATTTATTTGCGCATAAGATTGTATGGGCGCGTCGCCGATGACATGTATACCACACAGTCCTAAGCTGTAGTACAGCCTCAGGGCGCTACGGGAATCCCGTGCCCTAACTGCACCGGGGAAAACGTGGGTGATAGCGGCCATATTGGTAGGATGAAGTCCCATGTGGAGTCGAATGCAGATTGCTTAGGGGGGTAGAGCGATGTACGGCATTTCGGAAGTAAAGGCATACATGAAGCGAAGAGGTTGCGTACTCGCCTTCTCCACTCCGGATGGGTCATAACCTGCGGCTTTTCGAGTTATCCCAGAGACCAACATTCGAACCTACTGTCGGAAAGGCCGTTAACAGCATTTCACAGTAGGACTCGACCGACGTATGAGGTTAGGCAAGCTCAGGTCCAGGGGCACAACCGTCCGTGCCCGTGTTGAGAGACCACAAATCCCTTGTATCTATTGCTTTTGTTCCCGGTCTCTGATCGTCTTCGACCGACCATAGAGCTCTGCCCATCGAAGCCTCGGAGTTTGCCCGGCATGGTCTACACGGTTGCATCGGCGCATATCGTGTGGGTCAGCCAAGGCTGCCCCCGTGGTCTCACCAGCCATGAGTCACGGACCCTAAGGACCTGGCCAAGGAGTCTGGTGTTGAACTTGCCGCCTGTCTGTGTAATTTATCGTGTAGGCGGATCCGGTGCGGGATTAGAGACCCTTTCCAGGATTCGATTGTTGAAAGATGAAGGCGCCGTTGCCTAAAGGCACAGGGGTGGGGAGCCCGATCCGCGCGATGAATCTAGATTCACTTCGGCATCCCCGTCGGGGACTCGAAAGGTTCTTCAGGGGGTGAAGTGGGTCTATTGTTTCTTGGTTGTTATGCTACTGCAAACACCGACTTCGGAAACAGACCAGACCGATTCCAAGTGCCGAAAGCCGACCTCGCAGCAGAACTCCATTCAAGAATGCAATGACTGAAGGCGCAGTGAAGGCCTGAAGCACTATCGCCGTGGAAAGCGTGCGACTGTCGTCGTTGAAGAAAGGGGCAGAGTGGATCCACACGGGTGTGTGCGATTGCGAGGCTCGGGGATGGCACAGCAGCCTTGACTGTCGAGCGCGGAACCTATGCCTGCCCTGTAAGCAAGAGAAAACCTCGGCTTTTGGTGGATTATGATTTGCCTGGGTAATCTTTCTTGTACTCTTGTTAGTCATTTCTACAGAAGTGCGGACGAGTTGTTACTCCTTGTTGTTCCGAGCAAAACGATCGAGTTATATATATATATATATGCGTGTAACAAGCTTCAGAGCACTACGGGCTTTTTTATCGCCAGCCGAGTCGGGCCTTTGATGTGACCACATGGGACAAAAAATAAATCCTTTTTCTCCCAGGCTGGTTCTCATGAGTTGTTTGTCCGGGTTGTCTGGAAGAGGAAAGAGGAAGAATTTGGGCTGGAGGGGGCGGTGGGGTGCTTTAGAGTCCAGGACCGTTCAACATTCCAACCAACTTCCCCTCCACTTGCACAGGTCCCCTCAGAGCCAAACACTCCTGAGTATTAGATTTGTGACTGTTATTTCCCTCGGTCGGTTGTTCAGTAACCAGGTTCATGGTCAATCATAAGATGACCGACTAATAAGACGCCACCCGCTCATTGACGCCATTGACATCATCCTTAATATCGGAAGGAACGACCCCTGCAACCGCCACCCATGCTTCTTTCGCCGCAGGATCAACTCCAGCTTTACTGCGACCTCACTAGACACAAGCCAGCAGAGGATTGGCCAGCCATCTGGGTCTGGTCATTGATGGCTCGGGGCATACTCCGGGCTTTGGTTGAGTTTAGCCGGTGGTCAGATCGCTGTTTCCATCCCGCCTCCAGCCTCCAGGGCATGTGTGACATCGGTGTCGCCGACCTGACCTCCCCTCTTCTTGGCTTCTTTGCCTGCTTATGATCGTTGGGGCACAAAGTAGATTCTTGCCATCGGCTTTTGTATTTCTTTCATGACAGTTGGCATGTACATTCCTGTCCGTGCTCCATTTACCACGTGGTATTGTTCCAGAATCGCGTCTATCGCGAGACGTGAAACATCAAGTCGCAGAAATGTCCGGAGATCGAGTATCAAGGTCACACGAGCCTTGACAAGTGACTGTCGCAGTGAGGGATTTTCATGGCGACGCTGGGAGAATGCACGCTGCGTTGGCCGAGACACCTGTGGACCAACGAGGACGCACCGCATCTGTTGGACCAGACAGACCATGTTTGCGACCGACCGACACATTGCTGAACCAGGCGATGATCATCAGCAATGACGCTGAAAACTTCGAACAGCCTTGGCAGCTGGCGCTTGGCCCCCCAGTTTTCCCCGGAACCGGGGCCGATGAGTGGGCGGACTGGGCTGGGCAGCGCTGGGCGCCGAGACTGCCGAGAGCCGCCCCGACTTATGCGGCATCGGGTGTGACCTGCACGCGGCTCCTTTGGCTGTCCATCTTTGTTCGTCGACGGCTTCGTGTTCGGGGTAATATTTCTGGAGTAGCCGCTCCGGGGCGTCTCCCACCGGAATCGTCGTGCCATCTGGGGCTCCTTCGATGACGACAAGGCTGGACATTTGGATCTCCACGGATGCCACCCTGAATGTCTCCCGCCCTCTTGGCATCTCCTGATGCCTCTGGTTGAGTTTGCAGTTTGGGTTCTCTGTTCCCACTTGAACCAGCTGCGAGTGCCGTGAGCATCCGCGTAGGGTCGGCGCACGGTGAAGCCAAATCTGATATCTCGCGTCTTGACGATCACAACTGGGGAATGTTGCGTCGGAAGACCTATAAGACTGGGCCATTTCAATGTCGCGCGCCAAGAGTCGGCACTGTGACGCTAGGGGTTGGCGCATCTGCAGACCAAGACGTCCAAGACCCGCAAATGTAGCCTTCCTCTGTGCTCCTGGCCTCTTGGCTCGGCCCCCATTCACAAAGCATGACGGCCGAGTGTGCAGTCATGGCCTGGCCTGACGCTTCCGGGGAAGAGCCAGTCATATTGCGGGGAGCAGCGCCATTGGCATCAGCCTTTCAGTGCAACCTTGCAAGTTGCTCTCCCCCCGGTCGCCAAGGTGGAGACGTATTTGCCCAGGTCGCTGGACGATAAAAGGCTCTGCTCTCCCCGTGGGGGGAACCGTGTTGACCCAGATTTCTTGGACTCCCTTGCATATTATTTGCTCAAAGCATTCTACTGCTGATTAAGTAGTCTGCAGTAGACTGAACACTCCTGGTCGGGATCGTGGACCTACACAGCAAGGTTACCATCGCCCATCATGGTTGAAAAGAAGTACGACATTGAGGCTCCTGAGCAGTCTCACCACATCGAATCCTCCAGCTCTGCTGAGAAGTCTGATGCTGAGGTTGCTCGCCAGTGGACCGACGACATCAAGCGCAAGCCAGAGCCAGAGGCTGTCACCAGCACCACGAAACAGAAGAATCCCCTGGCGGGCCTCACCACCGAGGAGCTGTTCCAGGATGTCGAAAAGTTCGCCAGAGAAAAGGACCTCGAGCACATTTTGCCGGATTTGAAGAAGGGTGCTCTCGTTGCGCAGGATCCGAAGCGGTTTGAAGACCTCAGCGACCTGACAGAAGAAGACAAAGAGTTTCTTCGCCGTGAAAAGACACACCGATGGCATCAGCCGTTTATGATGTACTTCATGACCAGTATGTCCGCCTTGGCTCTGATTTGAACCACAGTGACTAACAGGCTGTAGTTCTGTGCGCCGGTTCTGCTATCGTGCAGGGTATGGACCAGACTGCCGTCAATGGAGCGCAAGAGTATGTAGCTCATCCCCCTCTTGGCCGCGCTCACTAACAACTCAGGTTCTACTTCGAGGAGTTCAACGTGACAAACGAATGGCTTCGTGGCCTTATCAACGGTGCACCATACCTATGCTCTGCTCTCATTGGTTGCTGGACGACTGCGCCCCTTAACCGGTACTTTGGCCGTCGCGGATGTATCTTCATTTCCTGCTTCATCTCCTTTGCTGCCTCCTTCTGGATGGCTGCTGCGCACACCTGGTGGAACCTCTTGCTCGGCCGTTTCCTCCTCGGTCTCGCTGTCGGTGCCAAGTCCACCACGACTCCTGTCTACGGTGCCGAGTGTAGTCCCGCAAACATTCGTGGTGCCTTGGTCATGATGTGGCAGATGTGGACGGCGTTTGGTATTATGCTTGGTATGACTCCTACCAGTCCCTAACATGGTTCATGTTAACGAGGACAGGATACATCGCCTCGGTTGCTTTCATGGACGTCCATGTTGATGGTCTCACCGGTTTCAACTGGAGACTAATGTTGGCTTCGACTGCCATCCCGTAAGTGACCATGGCGCCATACCCGGCCAACTTTGACTGACGGCTTCAGCCCCTTCTTTGTCTGCATCCAGGTGTACTTCTGCCCCGAGTCGCCCAGATGGTACATGATCCGAAACCGCTACCACGAGGCATTCGACGCCCTGTGCAAGCTGCGGCCCTCGCAGTTGCAGGCCGCTCGTGATCTGTACTACATCCACGCTGCGCTCCAGGTTGAGGAGAAACTCCGCGAGGGCAAGCGTCTGTGGCGCGAGATGTTCCTGGTTCCCCGCAACCGACGTGCCGCCCAGTCGTCCTTCTTTGTCATGTTCATGCAGCAATTCTGCGGCGTCAACGCCATCATGTACTACTCCTCGTCCATGTTTATTGACGCCGGGTTCAGCCGACGCACTGCTTTGATCACCTCGCTGGGCTGCGGTATCACCAACTGGATCTTCGCCCTTCCTGCAGTGTACACCATCGATACCTTTGGTCGCCGGAACCTGTTGCTCACCACCTTCCCACTCATGTCTATCTTCCTACTCTTTACGGGATTCTCTTTCTACATCCCCATGGAGACCCACGAAACGGCGCGAGTCGCCTGTGTGGCTACGGGAATCTATCTCTACATGATAGTCTACTCCCCCGGAGAAGGCCCCGTTCCATTCACATACTCAGCCGAAGCATTCGTGAGTCCCCAATATATCTCCCCATTCCTATCTATTCAAGCCCTAACCCTGACTCTAGCCCCTCTACATCCGCGACATCGGCATGTCCTTCGCAACCGCCACGACTTGGGGCTTCAACTTCATCGTCTCGCTCACCTGGCTGCCCCTCGTGAAGGCGTTTAGCTCACAGGGCGCATTCGGCTGGTACGCGGCCTGGAACGCATTCGGGTGGGTGACGGCCTACTTCTGTCTCCCCGAGACGAAAGCGCTATCCCTCGAGGAACTCGATCAGGTATTTTCTGTGCCCACGCGCCAGCATATTGCGCACTACGCGGAGATGCTGCCCTGGTACTTTAAGAAGTATATTGCGCGCACGGATGTGCCGCCGCAGAAGCAGCTGTATGATTACGATTAGATGGGTTGATGGTTCGTTTTGGAGGGTTGGACTGGAGATGAGGCCGTTCGGTGCATGATAATGGGGAGAGTTGAGGGGAGTGGTAGGTTGGTAAACTACTAGATGGAGGATAGTGAGGGGTAGGTAGGGTTCTGTTTATTACGATTTCGATGGATGTTACGTGTTTGTGATACCTAGGATACTCGACTCTACAATTATTAGGCTTTTATTATTACGTTAATGGGCATGGAGGACCTCTGGGTCTACGATACTCCGCGTCCCATATTTAGATCTTCCAATGCTATAAGCTGGGGCCTATAAATGATTTTTGTGACGAGTTACCTATGTGAGCACCGATATAGATTGGGCGGGTCATGACCCGATTATAATAGTGTCATCGAACGAGCTACAACAGCTAGTCGCTTCGATGACGTCGAAGGGTGAATGGACCAGCTGTTGTCTACTAGCGGAATCCGTACATGGTTCTCCATAGTGACTTGGGCTAGATTGAATGGCTAGACTGAATGCCGTGCACGGGATGCACAGCATGGGATCTGGAAACTAGGGGTTGATTGATGTTGATTGACAAGAGGGTCTAATACGCACATCACTTGAATGCGGCTTTCCGGACGGTGGATGATATGTTGTCAGCATAGGATACATAGTAAGCATGTTTATGGCCACCGGCTGGCGGAGGGCATGGTATCATTAAGGTACGATAAATAGTATACAATGGATCACCCATCCCATCTCCTTGGAACCTACACCATATCCCCCGGCGCAAGGTACGAGTACTGCTTCGCCGTCAAGGCCTCGATCCACAGATCCTCAGCGGACGGTACCCCAGGCTGATCCGTATAAAAGAACCCCGCAAATATTCCCATCGCCTCGCTCCAATCCCGGACTCCCAGAAACTCTCCCGTCTCCAGCAACTGTGCCAAAAACCACGGATGCAGCGTCCCGCCCCTGCCCCCGGACGCCATCCCACCCATGAACAGCATCCAGAGCGTGAGTTCCGGCGCAACGCTGTGCAGATACAAAAGCTCCGAGGCGAGATGTTCTTGCAGAGATACGACCACGGAATCGAGGATCGGTAGACCCTGTAGGTGCCAGACGCGGAGGTTGAGGTAGAGGAGGAGGCAGAGGCGGAGCGGTTCGTTGAGGCGCCTTTCGTCGGCCGTTGAGAAAGTGAGCGAGAGGAGCTGGTGCTCTGTGACGACGAAAATGTCGTTGTCGGTTAGCACGCCGAGTTCGGGGTGGAGGGATGCGTTTTCGAAGTAGATGATTAGACGGCGGACGATTTTTATGGATGCCCGCATTCGTCTGTCTAGTGACGCGAACCAGAAGCTGGATGTGAAGCGGGAACCGAGGTCTTTTAGTGCGGGTGGCGTGGGGAGAGGACGGTTTGTTTGGAAGATATCGGATTCGTGGCAGATTTCGCTTCGGAAGCGTGCGGACATGGGGAATATGGGTTGGGTGTTTCTTAGGACTGCGCTTTTTACATCACATCTGGGGAAATCTGTTAATTACGATTCTAATGAGGCCGTGAAGCTGAACATACTGGTAGAGCTTCGAGAGTGTCATATGTGGTAGGGCGTCAACGCCCCCGAGGAGACGGACGATGCGCCTTAGGCCGGTTTGGTGGGCCATGACTGCCTCGACATTTCCCATACTGGACTTTCGTAGATTTAGTCAGAGAAACCTCTAGTCAGTCATGACAGCGCCATACCTCAATTGTGACAAAGCTCGCAATAGCATAGATGGTTGTCTCCGCGACAGCATTATCCGGGTCCCGCATCAGATCATTCAGGTACTTCAGAACATTTCCTCTGAACTGAAAAGAACTTTTGATGGACGTTTGGACAGACTGTGTTTCACCATGCGCTTTCGACTCGATCATTGCGACATGCCTGGCACTGAAGAAGCAAAAAATGTTGACGAGCGCTGGTATAGTTACGATATTTCGCCAGAGATATTGGCCCATCATTGTCACATTCAGCGGATATGCCGCTCCAACTCCGTGGATTCGGACTGGTCTTTATGTTAGGGATTTAAACGCATAGACGCAGGTTGGTGGAGTTGGGGGGCTGAATCTTCCACATACAGTGATTCAGATACCGGTGCATGGAGTCCGTCATTGAAACAGCGTACGAGTCAAAAGGATCTTTGAAACCCTGGCTCAAATACGTCGTGGATACCCACGAGCTGCTTGGAACGGACTCCTCATCGTCGCCGGACGGACGCTCTTCCAAGTCCTTGTTCTTATTTTGTCGCGCAGGCTGCAAGGTAGGCCGATTCAACAATACGACCCTCTTCTCAGAAGGATCCGATTTCGCTGTTTTGAGTCGCTGGATGGCCGCTTGCTTCCTCTCGCGATGGTACCGCTTCATGAGAAAAGCCTGTTTCTGCTTGAACTGGGACGAGGTCTTGCCGTTATCTTTCGGGTCAACAAAGAAGAATTCTGCCGGTTGCGAATCGCACTCGGGGGTGGGCTTTTCCGGAATTGACGGCTGATCTGAGTACGCCGAGTCGGGTGATGAGGCCTCGGATTTGCTGGACCAGCCATCCTGGGACGAGTATGTTGAACTGCTTGGTGGGCTGGAGATGTCCGACATGGCAAGTGCGTGGTGACCGTATACAGTGCGTCCCGGAGTGGACGAGATGCAACTGTCGTCGAGCTGCCCCGCGGATTGCGTCTCCAGGTCATGAAAATTCTAAATTTGGAGGTGCGCTTTGTCAACGAGTAGTAAGAGGCGCTAGCCCGATCATAGCCACCAACCACAGCAGTTGGGCAAGCAGATCTGCATCTGCATTGCTGGAATTCGCGTGCTTGTCCTGTCCTTCACTGCAGTCGAGGAGAGGACAGGGTGGTCAGGACTCAGCTGTATGATGGAGATGTACACTGCCCGTGCCTCATCCTGCTGCATTATTGCAGTTGAAACAGGACGAGGGTTTTCAACATTTGACCGGCTCTTGCCGCCAAGGAGTACCTCCAGATCTCCCCACAGCTGATGAGTATGTCTCAGCGACTGCATGAATTGACAGGAACCGATGAAAGCCAGCTCGGTACTCAAAAGGCCTCCCACTACTGTCAATCAACGACAGTCTGTAGCTTCATCGTGCCAGATAACAGGCGTCAACGTTTCTTGGTCAGCTCTTAGTAGGGAATCTGTCAGCGATTACTAATCTTCCCCACACAGTCGAGTGACTAGTCACCCCTCTTGTGAACGAAAACCGATATGGATCGGTTTCGGAGTGTCAGTTCTTTTGACCGAGCCGGGAGGATATAGGGGCGGGCGGTAGACGTTTGAGGGAATCCAGGTATCAGTCGTAGGGAAGAAAGTTCCGTCGGTATTGAGGGCAAAAAGAACCAGAATCGCAAGCGGGAGCAATCGAAATTAAAAAGGACAGAGGAGAGAAGAGGAAAGAGGCAACCCAGACGCCAGGGCCAGAGGTTGCTCTTAATATATCCTGTGCAGTGCGCACTGGTGCAACCTTGACTAGATATTGAACCCTTTCGTTGAATAATCATGGGCAGCTGCTGTGCTTCGTGCTCGACCAACGGGAAGCGATCGAGGTATGCACCAGAAACAGTTAGCGCAGCTTGATGGCTGGAGATTGACTGATAGCGCGGCCAGTTATCGCCCAGAAAGCGCAGGGAAGTCTGGTCCGGCCCGCGCGAAGCTTGAGCTCCCAGTTTCTTGGTATATTATTAGCTAAATTAATAATAAAGAAATCCGAGCCTCGTTGCATCTTTGATTATGCATCCACACATTTAAGCCAGCTAGCCTGTACTTTGGAGTGTGGCCATGTATAGCAGGCGATATTATCGCTGGCCCAGCTTATCAGATGGGAGCACCAACCAGAGGGACAATTCTTAATTACTAGCGCTTCACTCCAGACGATTCGAACGACCTTCCCACTGCTATATTGCCCCATCTGGCCGACGTACACGAGTAAAGTCACCTGTATGATATAACAGGGACGGGGTAATTGCAGCTATTTTCCATTTCCCATTTACTTTGAGGAATTGCTGTTCCATGAAGCTTCTGCCATCACTGGCTTCTCCAACCTTCCCAATTGCGCCTCGACTATCACCCTCCCACCTGGCGTGACTGGCAAGCTGTTGCCATTGCACTGTTATCGCAGCCTCTGACACGGACGTAAAGTAAGGCTGGCCAAAAAGGTGTTGAGTCGCAAGGACTGGGTTCCCAAGTTGGTCTTTTGCAAGCCAGGCGCTTGCAAAATCTGCTGCTGAATATGTCTTACGTCCCCACGCAGGAACTATCAATGAGTAATCGACTATAACTTCTGGGGCAACGGCTGCTAGGACGCGTGATTGATCCTTGAATGGTCAGAAAACTTCGACTACAGCAAAAGACTTGGGTTCCACGGAAGAGATACCTTCTTATCGTAGCCATCAGCCAATACTCTTGCGGTCTGTACAATCGCAATGTAATCTGCGAACGACAGGTTTTCAGGAATATAGATGTTGAAGTCAGACATGTTATATTTTCCTGTTTTATGCGGGTCTAAGTGGATGGATGTAGGTTTACGCAGTTGCGAAACACAAGAGACTGTCTTCTCTATAAGAAGACGGTCGCGGGTCGAAGTGGAGGAGCCGGGGTGAGGAGCCGAACTGGTGCTTCAAAATGTAACTGGCAAGGTAGCTGAAGGAATTTGCCTCTGCGTCGCTCAAACGCTGAACCCGCCATCCGGCAATGGAACCAACCCGAGTGTAGGCAAGAAGGTACTAACGAGATACGATCGGTGCGCCAATGCTCTACATCTTGGACCAATCCTGTGCAGAGTCCACCACACAAGCTTTGATAAAGTTACAAACTGGGTGCGACTGGCCGTGTAGATCTATGCTCTCGGGATGTGGACATGGATTCACTACGGCATCATGACTAGTGACGCAGCCTGCGTCGAGGGATACTATAATCAGTATTTAATACAATGAGGCGGTTCTTTACCCTTTTTTTTTTTAAGTTTTTAGTTACTTGCGTGTAATTTCCGGTGTTCACTAATAGCAACCAAGCATCTGGTCCACTTCAACTAGTCTATCCCACTAGGCCCAGCAATATTTCGGACTTGATTACAGCGGCTAAGGATAAGCGTACCCCCTGGTGCTAGTGGCACTTTTTCATATCTTGACCAGAGACTAGTTATTTAATGATGGGACATGCGAGGCAGAAGTTCGGTTCGTGGCTTAGATAGGATGGGAGGAGCCTTGCCAGCGTGAGAAATAACCTGGTCCCCGGCGACCCAGGGCATAATGCCGCCTCGTGCCAACTGTGTACTGATTGAATTTTTGTATCCGGAGCATGGCCCTCCTGATGAGAGACCCACAAGAGACCCACAGCTGGTACCACGGGGTCCTGCGCTCGTAAGGCGTCTCAACTTTCGATTCTTATAGACAGCGTCTGCACCTGCAAGAATATCCTGCAATGGGACACGTCGGTCCGGCGCGTGGATATAGTATACATTGACCTGGGGCAGATTAGCGAATTAAAACGTGCACAAAACATTTGTACCAAGGGATGTCTTACCTGCTCTGTCTTCAAGGCGTTGAGGCTCTCATCGGCACTAGCAATAAGACCCTCCTTACTCGACGGCGTTGGCGCAAAACCACCTAGGTACTTTGTATCGATCGAGAATCGGCCAGCAGCACCCGCCTGCCCCGGGTAATCCTCGCTATCGGGCTACATCCGGGTGGTGTCTATAGTTGTTACTCCCCCTGCTTTGAGCAGCTCCAGAGCCCCTTTGTGGCTTTGACTGTAGTGAACTCAGATTCTACTGCGGGGCCGAAGGACGCACCTCCGAGGATAAGTTTGACGGGTTGCGAGGACATGGTGCTTGGATTTGCCATGTTATTTGTTGATGAAGACCTTTCTGTGCAAAGGCCGGATGGATGTGCTGTGCGATTGTGATGATGGAGAGAAGAGTATTATCGACCAGTTATACCACCCGGGTCTTCCACATAACTGTCCATGTTTGCAAAAAGATCTCTGAGCGAAGCAGTCGGAGACAGTTCTCTGCACAATCGGGTTAGTCCGAAAGACAGTGTCGGGTTTATAATCAAGATATGTGTAGTAAACTAACTTAGCAGGGTGGCGTCTTCAAAACTGCAGCAACCACGCAGCTGACAGTACTCGTGACTGTGGAAATAGGTTCCGCTGTCGCTGCATGCGGGCTAATCCGGTTTCAATGGCGTGCTCCATAAGTTGTATTAGCCTCCGTCCATCAGTGGTGGGGAAGAGGTCAGCCACTATAGCCTTCTTTTCCGTTCTGACAATAATGATCGTGGGCTGCAGTTCGATGTTTGCTCGGAGCAAAAGCGGAATTTCCGCACTATCACTCATCACCTTCTGTGAGTGGATGTACATCTTCTCAATTGCGTACTTTTCTGATCCGGTTCGGGAGAGGAGGTGCCTATTTCGATTATTTCTGCGTGGGGATCCGATTCAATCTGCCATCCGTCCTCTTTCCTTCTCTTCGTAAGCCATTTTACTAGCCAGCCGCCGTTCTCACCCATATCTGCTTTGGTTCTCCGCCAGAGAACATGATTCCACCCATCGGTGAGGTCGACTCATCCCGCCAAGATTTGCGCAACGTCCAAGCCTTGGATCTCATCCCCTTCCACCCCACCAACCATCAATCCCTCCGCCGCCAAAGCCCTCCCAAAATCCGCCTTCACCTCATCAGCACTCCCATACCCATACTCCCAGCACTTTGTCATGATCCTATCTAACTTCTCCTCTCCCAATCTTGGCCATAGCTTATTCGTTAACATAACCCCGACCTCATCAAGACCTCGTTCGTTCGCAGGGCAAGCCCCAGTCAAAAGCTCATAAACTAACCCTGCCCAAAGAAATAAATCTGTCTGTACAGTTGCTAGATCCCGATCCCACCTTCCACAAGGACCATGTCCTTTGTTAGGAATAAGGCTAGGATGGAAAGGGAAGTTGTATTCACAGCCCCAGGTATCATTAGTAAATCGCATGGCGTACATTGGCTCCATGTATACAGCGTCCAGAAAGCCAAGGATGCAGATTGAGTCGGGGGATTGCATCCAGCAGACGTGTGTGTGCAGGTCGCCTAGGATCACATCCTTTGAATGAATGAAGCTCAAACCCGTCAGGATTTGTAGCGCCCATTGAAAGATTAGCGGGCGGTAGACTGGTTTCAGATAACTCCTACTTCCGCCCTCACCCCTGGGAGCATACATGGCATCATGATGCTCCTCAAGAAACCCATCCAACGTACTCCACGGCTTCTCCAGTATCGGAAGCGCAGTCCAAGGATCACGACCAATGAACCTCACAAGATGTGGATGATTCCAATAATTTCATACACACGGATAGTCTTCCAGGCGCGGTGTTCCTCGATTCCTGAACCCAGATTGCACATGTGGTTGTCATCCGTGTAGTGCTCCAGCGGGCCATCAATCTCAGGATCCAAAGCACTACTAAACCCATCTGATAGAAGGACGACTGTGCTTTCGTCGACTTGTTCGGCCAAAATGCCGGAATTGCCTATCTCGCATTGGAAGCGCTGCTCAGGGGCGATTTGCTCTCGCGATTGGAGGATTTTGTTAAAGAGGTCTGCGGGACGCGAGCCCGCAGCTGGTCGCAGTCTTAGTCGGAAAACCGTTCGGGCCATCTTGGCGGCGTATGTAGGGACAGAAGCTGAGAAGAATGAAAGTAGAATGGCGATGGGAAAGCCGGTTTGAGGGAAGGAGGTGGTTGCTTGTTACGTGGCAAGAAGAGCACCCGGCCCTTATCATGGCTCAGGCACCAGGTCGCCGGTCTCACGTGGCCCACAGGGATAATTTGGCTCTCCGTATAGAGTGGAGAATACTAAAATAGTCTTACAACACACCTCCAGACTTTCTGGATGAGCCGCGCCCTAGCGGCTCCGTGCCTATTTGTCACAGCTATAGTTCGCGTTGCGGAGAGCCAAAACAGCCTCTTACGCAGCGATGCGGTATCCGACCTGCGCGACGTTCTAGATTTCATCATCGCCGCGGAGCATGTCTCGTTTCCTGAACTTTTACCTCTCTTGCACGCCACAACACCCATACAGCTGAAGCCCCGGAAAACAAGCCCTGGGCCAGAGCCACATTTTCCGGTCAACACAGCCGAGATAATAAACGAATCTTGCAAGCTAGCAACGAAGATATATTAGTTTATCCTCCAAAGCAGCACGCACGCAAATTGTACATGGACGGCGCTCGACCCAACGATTCCACGAACAGGGATAAAAAGTCTGCGCTATATGCTTCAGAAGCTGGACATGGCCTCGTGGAAGAAGAATTCGCCAGAACCGTATTTGCTTTACGGCAGCAGCAGCCTGTGATAAGGCAGCAGGCCGCGTTCCCTTCGCTACGGCGGTGACGCCCATCCTGAGTGCATCGGATACGATGGAACTGAGCCATGCAAGGGAGTGTTGGCGGTATTATAGATGGTTGAGTGGGTTTACTTGCTTGCGTAATGAGGATATAACAGGGGGGTGACGGAAATATCTTGCCTTGCTTGAGTCCTTAAGGGTGGTTGTAGGCACAGCCGAGAATTCAGTGGATGTATGGGTTGGCTCTTGGTGAGATGTTATGGCTCGCTAATTGTCCAGTCCGTGACCGAGATGAAAGTTCACTTCGCCGTCTTGAGGCTAAACTCCCAACTAGGGGCTATGTGGCCTTGACATGTTATCATGCGAAGAAAATAGCACGCGGTTCAAGGAAAATCATAATATGAACTTGGCGTACTATCAGCCTTGTACAAATTACACTGGCCAACCAGGAAAGATGTCGAACAAACTGACACACCATCCGGTCGTCGCCTAGTATAAGACAGCTTAGCCAAAGCGGGTAGGGCCATTCACCTTCTCTGCATGTTCAACAACACAACGTTAAATCATTATTCATAAGCAGTAGCACGCAGTCACAGACTACACTACATAGATTCCTTCTTGTCCCCCAGGGTAAAGGAGGTAGGGCGAGGCTTCCCGGCCTGATCAACATATCCGTACTTCTTCAACAACTCAAGTAGCTCACCATTGTAGCCATAGATGGTTGTTTGCGCATCCTCATACGGACTCTTTCCATTCCGATCCTTAACATAGATATCAACTCCGCGTTCGAGAAGCAACCGGATGACCTCCAGCGGGGCACCGCCACGCATAGCGGCGTTGAGCGCGTTCTCCCCTACTGCCGTTACGAGGTTGGGGTCTGCGCCCCACTCCAACAACACCCTTACGGCCTCCGCCTGGCTCATACACGCGGCTTGATGTAGTGGGTATTGGCCGCGGCCCTGGTAGCCGTTGTTGCAGTTGGCCGGTATGCCCGCCCGGAGTAGCTGAGTGATGATCTCGATATTACCCCGCGAGGCGGCCGAGACGAGAAAGGTTGGGTTGTCCGCTACTTTCTGCAGGCTGCCCTGGCGAGCAAACCGGGCGAGAATCCGTTCTATGATCTCAGGCCAGCCATGGTGAATCGCAGAGTAGATCAGGCCAAACTCATCATTGGGCACATATGTCTTGGGGATCCGCGAAACATGATTGTAAAGCGCCGTTGTGATGCTCTGATGGCCTTGTTCGGCCGCAATCCGGAGGGCACGCCCCAGTTGCAGCCCACATCCACCGACTCGACGCCCCTTCTCGCGTCTGGGGTTTATAAAGTGGAGCAGTGCATTGATGATATCTTCGTCGCCGCGCTCCGCAGCCAACTCCAGGCTTGACGGTGGGACCCCTTTCCAGTCGGCTTCCGCGTCGACGAGAATTTCCACCACTGCGGTATGGCCGTTCCGGATTGCAGTGAAGAGTGGAGTCGCTCCGTCAGTGTCCTCGACGACAACGTGCACTTTGTGTTGTAGAAGAGTCGTGAGAATGGATGTGCGCCCCAGCGCCGCGGCAACATGGAGGAGCCTGGATCCGTCCTGTAAAGGTGTATTCCAGTTGTGTTTCTCCTCAAGAAGTATGGAGAGAAGCTTCGCGTCATTCTTCTCAATTGCAAAACGCGCTTTATCCCCTATAATCTCGAATTCTTGGATCTCGGCTTCGGTGTATGTGGGTGCGGTTTTTTGTGGCTGTTTCGCTTTCCGTTGTGTCGCTGCCGGTCGCTGCCCTTGTGTACGTTTCGGAACGGATGTAGTTGGGCTTGTGGTCTTCTCCTTTGAGGCTGAAACCACCGGTTTATCGACCGCGTTGCTTGCCCCCCTTGAATCCGTAGCAATGACGGCTGCATCTCTGCGAGGCGGAGGCTGAGCGTCTGTGGCTGCGCGAGCATCGCGTGCCCGCGCTCTGGGCACAATCGCATTGAGGATGCGACCGGCAAGCCCCACCCGCGGTCTCGACAAGGACTCGCGGATGCGAATATCCAGAGTACGATAACTGGGTGCGGGCGACGGGGGGCGGTATTGAGGAGGGGGTTCGCACTGATCCTGATTTTCATTTGTCGGTCTCGAAGGCATGTTGCGACAATGAGGGTTTCGTTATCTGTGTGTGTGACCGAGGAGAATTTCCTGGGCGAGCCCACGGGGGTCGGGCTGTGCCTGCCACTTTATATGTGCAGACCAGGTCAACCTGGCTCCTCGATCCAGCCTTGCGACGCCTGACAAGAGATAAGACTAATCCAAACCTTAGCAGGTTTTGAGATCTTAGCGGGCTTTTGGGATGGTGAGGGGGAGGGTGGGTGGGCTCGTATTCAGGGTGGCGCAGACTTCGAGGTCGGCTGCGCCCATGTCCTGGGCGCCAGCGCGAGCAGGACTGAGCACAGCCTGGTTTTGCTTTTTGCCGATTTTGAGGGGCAACAACAGGCGTTCTGCCCGGACGACACGAAGAGAGACGAAGGCTGAAAACTCAGGGTCCCACGAGACGGCAAAGGACTGTGTGAGGTAGGTATGTATGCCCCTGTTCCCGCATAGTCTACGTTGATGAGCGAGAGATCGAGGCTGGAGACGGTAACATTCCTTATCCGTTCCATCGGTTTCTCTCCCTTTTCCTCCTCACATACTACTTGCAGTCAAGCACTTTACATCTCCTTGATGCCAAACACTTGCGCCTCGGCCATATCATGTGGTTCTGGCACATTGCGGCCCGGCGCGCTTGCCAACCTCTGCTTTATCCCCGGTTTATTCCGTTCTATTATACACTAGCATGAGTTATACTGTAACATAACTCAATAGTTATTAGTCTAGAAGGTCTGCCACTAGTCTTCAATCATAGGAGTCTCTATCCAATGCCTGGACTGCTGCATCATCCACTTTAAACAAGCTCGTAGTCAACTACATAACTATATATATCGCTCCCTCCCGGTTACCGGCCGCTCTATCCCCGAGCTCCTCATTTCCCCCGCTTCTTGCTTATGCCCTGCCTTCACCCACAATGTATCAACTCACGGACTGGGATCTAGACGAAAAGGTAGACGACGACGACAATCCAGCAATTCGTGCAGCCGCAAATCCCAACTCCGCGGTGCTCGAAGCTCTGTTGGCATATTACAAATCTCGCTGCGACGATAAAAGTCTCAATGACTACGAACAGAGATTAATTACCAGATGTTCTCCCAGCCCGACCATAGCGTTTCGTTCACCGATCAAAGCCGCCATCAGCATCAACTCCGCCGAGAATCTCCGACTTCTCCTGGCTGCGGGTGCGGATCCTGATGGTATCCTCCGCTGGGAAGCCGCAGATTACTCAGTCCGATTCATACGCGGTCGTTATTATTCAGACAATTTTAAATATTACGCACACTGTGATGCACGGTCCGTTGTCCTGGCAAAGGCGCGAGAGCATGGGATTGTTCACCCCGTCTGCCCGTTGACCGAAGGCGAGCTGGATGAGAGGCGCCGCTGGTTTCCCATGTTCTGGACCGAGTGGTTCGTCCCCGGTCGGAGCTTGCGGAAGGGGAGGGCTTGGACGGCTCTTGAGGAAGCCGCGGGGTATGGACGACCGGAGCTTTTCGATCTTCTTCGAGCTGCAGGCGCCGACGAGTCTGCGTGGGTGCAGCAGTCCGAGTCCGACGATCCTGAATCGTGGAACTTTGACGAGAGCGCTCCGGTTTCTTTTCTGACGACGAGCTCGCCTCTCCATGAAGCCCTGTACTGGGGTGAACAGGCGATGGTCCGGCATCTGCTTTCTACGTGTGGGCATTCGCCCAACTACCGACCTCGAGCAGCCCCTACCATGGCTCTCCCACCCCTCTCCCACATCCTTGTACGCTGCGACCTTGATGACGAGAACGTCCATAATTGCCTGGTAGACCTTCTCGCACATCCACGACTGGACCTTAATCTCCGCACTCCCGTCTTCGGCATCCACCCACTGCACTTTGCCACTGCCCACCACAACCCCAAGCTCCTCACTTGGCTAGCAGGGTTCATCCCCGGTGGGCTTGCCGCGGCGCGGACTACGGCGCTAGGCCACACGCTGCTCCATATCGCCTGTCTGCCACTAATTCCTAATCAGATTGTTGCCAAGAACCCAAATGTGCTCAAGAGCATCCACTGCATACGCACAGTCGACTACCGCTGGCACCCCCGAGCCAAGCTCCTCCCAAGTCCCACCTGTGGGGAGGTTGCCACCGCAGAGGAAATCGCGTCCATTGATCCCCAGCCGTTGACCGTCGCCGAGCAACAGGCGCAGCTGGCGACTATCAGGGTGCTGATAGAAGCGAGGCAAGGACAAGAAGAAGTGGCCGACGTCAGGGCAAAGGATGTCGACGGCAACACTGCGTTACACTACCTGGCTGGAACATTGAACACGTCAGATGAAACTATCGAGTTGGTTCGGGGGTTGGAGGGAGGTGAAGAGGCTTGGTGGGAGGCGAAGAATCATTGGGGCTTGACACCGAGCCAGCTTTGGGGCGAGTGAGATATTTCTCATCGGACCTTGACTTTGATTTTGTTTATGTTAGGTACGTCGATTGTTCCTCGTGTATCAGGGTATCAAGGGTTGATTTATACTGTCTGCACATCCCTCGTGCCATGCAAGTAGTCCCCCGTCCAGAACCATTCATCCAGGTCAAAGTCCGCAAAATCCGACGCCTCGTGGATATCCTCACTCTCTATCGAGCCCACCGGACTATGCTCAGGTATCAGCGGACCCCTCTCCATACCCACCGACCCAGCGCCCCCCCGTTCAAACTCAACCAGGTACTCCCCAACCGTAACCCCCATAACCCGCTTGAAGACCCTCGACAGATAACTAGGTGAAACACCGACCTCTCTCGCAAGATCGCTCACGCCCATTGTGTCCCTCCTCGCCTTCCCCACTTCAACTCCATCATCACCTCCTCGCATAGTCGCGAGCGAAATAGCCCGTCCAACAACCTCTTCCGCTTTCCCGCGGAACCCACTCTCATCAGGCCGACACCGCTTACACGGTCGAAATCCGTCGCGGCGCGCTTCTTGAACTGTATTGAAAAACACGACGTTTGCGCGGCGCGCGAGACGCGCTGTGCAAGTGGGGACACAATAGATCTTCGTAGAGCGGACCCCGTAGATGAATATGTCTGATGCTGAGGATGAGCGGCTTTGGAGGGTGCGGTAGCGGGCGTCGACGTTGGTGTTATGTTTTGTGATAGGTAAAGGAGGGGATTGGTACAGTGATTGTGTCTGAGGGCGTATGTTTTCCATGCTAGATGGTTGAGAGATGTGGTGTAGGCTAGTTGAGTGGGGTTGAAGATGCTGAGCTCCGACGATGGGAGATGATGCAATTTGATGTCACCGCGGACAGGGATAGTTATATTACTAAGCTCTAGGCACTCTCTGCACCACAGTATGCGCTATGCATTCATCCTCGGACGCGATAGCTCTTTATCTCGGCTCGGATGGAGAATCCGAGGGCAATGTCGGGACGGGAAGGATCTTGAATTTGCCTTGGTCATGACCACGTGGGTTGGCTTGCATGATGGACCTGGAACAGTCCCATATCCAAGATACCTATGCCAATGTGTACTCCGATTGGCCACTTATAGTTCAGTCTCCACTTTGCCTCTACAGAGTATGAGATAAAAACGAGGGAGGACAGAAAGATCACAGTCTTCCTCAATCATACTTGGATAAAAGAAATTTACCAGCAATGACTTTGACATCGGGTACTGAGCAACATACTCCTCCGGCATGTCCCTTGCACGCGCACACCCCAACCGACACAGAATCCCTCTCGACAGTGAGCGAAACAAGCGAGATTACCTACCCAGAAGGTGGCCGCGATGCCTGGCTTGTTGTCTTTGGCTCTTGGTGCGGCCTCACTGCCTCTCTGGGCATTTACAACGCCTCTGGTGTTTTCGAAGCCGTGGTATCCAAAGTGCTCCTACCCGACACCGCACCCTCCACCATTGGCTGGATCTTCTCCATATATGCCTTTGTGACCTGGTTATGTGGGGTACAGATTGGGCCAACATTTGACGCGATGGGGCCCCGAGCACTCATGATTGCTGGCTCAGTTTGTACGCTGGGTGGGATATTCGCGCTGAGCTTCTGCACGGGTACGTACGCCTCCCATACATTGAAACATACTTGCGCTCTAACAGAGATACTGCATGTAGAGTACTACCAGATCCTCCTCTCCTTCTCCCTCCTCACAGGGATTGGCTCTTCCCTTCTCATAACGCCCGCCATGGCTTGTGTGGCACACTGGTTCATGGCCCGCCGCGGTCTCGCAAGCGGAATCGCATTTATAGGCAGTGGTTTCGGCGGCGTCCTCTTCCCGCTGATGGTCCAGTCCCTTCTGCCGCAAGTTGGCTGGGTCTGGTCCCTCCGGATCCTGGGGTTTACCCTCCTCGTCCTTTGTGGCTTTGGCGTAGCATTCTGTCGCTCTCGCGTCCCACCCCGCAAAGGGAGCCAGACGACCTGGCGCGATACATTCCCCGACCCGCGCATCTTCCTCGATGGGACGGGGGCTATGGCTGCTACAACTGCGGGGGTTCTATTCACGGATCTCGCGTACTTTATCCCGATCACGTATACGCCGAGCTACTATCTGGATCGCCAGGGCCTTGCTGCGGGGACTGGAACAGATGCAGCACTAACCGGCTCCGCGGCGCTGGCATACCAGCTCCTCGCGATTCTGAACGCATCCTCGTGCCTCGGCCGTCTAGTCGCGGGTCATCTCGCCGACCTCTTCGGTCGCTATAACACGATGATCATCTCGCTGCTCCTCTGTACCCTCTCCATAACATGCCTCTGGCTCCCGGACATCCTCACTCCACCCGCAACCGCAGTCCCAACCCCAACCAAAGGCTCGACTCCGCCACCGCTCTTCACTCTCTTCACGATCCTCTTCGGCTTCTGCAGCGGCTCAAACGTCAGTCTGACACCCATCTGCCTGGGCCAGCTCTGCGACACGCGCGACTACGGGCGGTACTATGCGAGCTGCTATACCGTTGTTGCGTTTGGGATGCTTGGGAGTATACCAGTTGCTGGGGCGTTGTTGGATGCGGTAGATACCGAAGGGAGGGGGAGGTATGTGGGTGTTGCTGGGTTTGCGGCGGCGTGTTACGTGGTTGCTTTGGGGTGTTTTGTTTGGGTTCGTGGAAGTGTCAAGGGGTGGGGAATCAGGGTGAGGTGGTGAGTGATTGGTCTTATGTCTTTCACGCCCCTACGAACGTATGAGGATGGATTCCTAGCACAAGGAATCTCCTCCGATTATCGCGACTGATAAGTTGATTCCGTGGTTGAGAGTGGAAGATTACTGCTTGAAGCTAAAGCAAGCAAACAATGCGATGATTATTGTTTACGATGTACTTATTTTATGGTCCCTTGGAATGGCTAATTTCCTATTTTAAACCTTCTCATCGAGGGGTCTCCTCCAACCCACATTGTACCATATAACCGACGGCTATCCCCGCCCCAGTCTATCCTGCACGTCTATCTCGACCAACTTTCTTTACCAACAATAATTCTCTCCTCCACCAACCGCTCAAACACCCGAAAATACCCATGACCAACCGGATACTCTTCCCTAAACCCCAGACCCCGAATCTTATCCAGGCACATCTCCCGGTCCCTCCCCAAAAAGGTGAAACCTGCCGAAAGCGGAATCCAAGTCTCTGAAAGAATCTCGCGCGGGCGCAGACCATAGTCTTTGCAAATTTTCTTGTAATCGTCCGCGTGCGCAATCCACCACTTGTCAATGTCCTTCCAGCCTTTGTCTTCAGGGCTCGAGCCTTGAGCGGTAAGGTCAAAGTACTCGCGCAACTGTGGCCAGGCAATAGTCCATGGCGCTGGGGTTGGGTTGTCAGCTGTGTTGAATGCTTCCCCATGCGCCTGATCTGGCTTCTCGATCGACAGGTATAGTTCAGAGCGCACAATGATATCCTGCGAGGAGGGTGTGTATGTATGGATGTAATGGTTATACGATCCCGGAAAGACAGCGGTCGCGCCAGGCCCCTTCACGTAGCGGTAGAGCATCAGGTAGAGTGCCAGTGGCTCGACGTATGTCATGTTTGTGGGGAGAGGCACGTGGCCTGGCCCGCAATGTCAGGATGGTCGAACCCAAGAGAAAGAAGATTACTGCTAAGGAGGCGATGTGAACGCCCCAATAATCATATCCGGTCGCACCTCACACCACCTCCACAATTTCCCCTTATTAGCTTGCTTCAGCAGGTCCACCTGTGCGTAGTAGAAGATCTCGTCGCCCCAGGGCGAGGGAATGCGTAGGTTGTCCTCGCGCAGGGGAGGAGTTATCTCGATGTGTTCTTGGAAGCGGAAGACGGCGACTCCGTAGTTCTGCGCTTGATTTGTACAAGTTATCGCCATCTTATTGGAGTGCGTTAGTGGTACGTGCATTCGTCCCAGTCTGAGGCACGAAGAATCTTAGATTCTTGCATAGTTCGTCGACGGCGCGCACGGCGTTGTAGGTCATTCCTACATTGATATCGCGGATTGCCATCACGCCGACCGAGTTGGCGGTTGCGTTCGAGTAGGCTGATATTGTCAGCTAATGTCACGCATCTTGCGGTTGTCTTACCGAGATAATACACATGAGTAACATCCTCGAGGTTCGGGACCGTCTCCTGCAACTTGGCCAACACCTCATCAAGGCTCGCTCGCAGATTTACTCTGGAGTAAAGCTCCAGTCGAGGGTCATGGGGTAATCCACTGCTTTCCAATGGCAATGGACGATTTGTCAAGCCGATTACCCTGGCAAATGTTGTTGCAGTGGGGTAGGTTAGAGCGCATTTGGTGACAGCCCAGCCCGAGATACCGCTGGCTCCGAAGCTCAACGCAACATTCCTTGGTTCAGTCATTGCAATTGTGTGGCCTTCCAGGTACTTCAAGGAGACATCCGGATGTGTGGGGGATGAGGTCCTTATCAGGGTGCTTTGACAGGCGGGGCACATTCAAGTGAAGGTGCCACGGCGGCTTCCCCCTTCCTCTTTACCAGTGCGGTTGGCCTGCTGAGTTAATCCCTGTCTCTGGACCGTGTTTCACACGGTCTGGTAGGGGCTGCATCATCTCGAGCGGTCCAAGCCTGTCGCAGAATCATGATGGTCCAACCATGATTCGGGAAACTGAGTCAGTCATCCCCTAACCAAGGTCCGTGCAAGGCCAAGTACCTGAGCTGTCACGACATGAGCTTACAGTTCATTGTCCCAAATGGATACCTTTACTGTCTATGATTATCTATTGTTATGTTAGTCCGTGCTGTATGATTAACCCAAGGGTTCTTCTGAATGGTTGTCACCAAGTCAAATTCTTCGGCTGCCCCATGGGTCTTCGGGCTCTCGAGTGGCATGTTTTGCAGATATATATCGTGCAACGCGCTTATGCTGCGGCAACTTCCTAGTACCTACATTAGAATAAGAGAACGCTCAAATTGGGTCACTAGCAATTTCGCGAAGTTTTATTCGGCTCTTAAGCTATAATTCGGACGTACATATATTGAACAGTGTCGATAATGCATGGAAATAGGGTTGGTGTCAGTGTTGTCTACTAGGAAAATGATAGAAGCGGAACTTGTAGGAAACATGATACAGTAAATCATTATAGACGCACAACAGGAATTGAAGCTAGAAGAAGTATAGTAACGAAGATTTGGAACCTTTCCACCTCCCTACTTGACTGACAACCTCCTCGTGCGCTGACAAAAGTGCGGAAAATCTCCCGCAATAATATCGAGGCCCGCTTTCAAGGTTCTTGAAGAGACATCCATCATAGTACGAGCTGCCCTGGAGATATCCTGGTCAGAATTGGGTTATATTGGGATACCGATATTCGTCCAGACCATGTATAGGTTATTGTGTTAATAGACAACCAATCAACATTGTACCCTCAAGGTAAAAGGAGCAGATATACCCCAAGCCCCGCCCGTTCTACCTACATTGAGAATCCCAAGTCACATAGGGGGAGGCTTTTCTGACCAACACGAGAATCAGGGACTGCCTGGGCCCTGCATGCGAACTCTGAAGCGCTGGGTGCGGACTGCAACTTGGAACCGGGTTCCGAGCACCTGTTGGAGTTTTATCACAACGCTCGAGCCAGTTATCGATGGAGTCGGATACAAAATTCCCCACACAGTGTGGATGTTCAATATCAGATTGGCCAATAGTCGATCCCTATGCAAATGGTCTCCAATTAAAGCCCATCTATTCTTGGCGATGCCGAGGTTTGTTTTGATGGTTTCGAGGCTGTGTCGCGCTTTCGCCAGGCAACCACAATTCGACCTCATATGTAAATAAACGCGAGGAAGCCCCTGACCAGCGCGCTGGGCTGCCAAAACAGAATATATTTCTATATTTTAACTCCTTCACCCCTCCGTCTTACACACCTTCCAACGCCTGAGCAAGCCAGCAATGCCCGAATTGCCTTATAGAGACTCCGACTCGACCACCAGTGCAGACTCCTCCACCCTCCACGAGATGAATTCCCTCCCTCGCTCTTTCACTGGCGTACGTTCTCATCTTTGTAGTTGCACTTCAGTCACGTCTAAAAAAATAACAAACCACCAGTACGCCGCCGTCCCCCAAAACGACCTCACCGACGAGGAAAAGCTACAACAGCAACAACAAGGCCATGGCCATCGCTACCTAGCCGGCTTCACCTCCAACCCTCTCCCCTCTGAAGCAAGCTTCCAATCACACACACACTGCGAGGCATGCGATGCGTTCCTGGAGCGCCAGCACAAGCGGCGCTTCGCGATCCTGTTAGCGTGGATCGCTGCAATCATGTTTGTGGCGTCTTTGATCTTTGGGCTAGTCCTGGGGATTGTTATTGTCAATGCGAAGAAGGATAGTCCTTATTACCATTAAGGACTAGGTTTTGCATCTTCGGGTGCTTTGTGGTTGATTGGTTTCACAGGAGTTATTGGGTGTGAGTTTTGGGCTGTTTCAATTTTGGCTCATGCAGAAGTCACGGTGCGCAGGGCTGAGCCCCGTTCCGCTCAAGTGTGTATACAGAATGGACTTTGGATATTATATTCATGCGACGAGCAATACTACAATTGGCGCTTGCGATTGCTTTGCTGACCAAGTAGACCCCTCCCACACTGGGGTCCGTCTACTTACCTTGAGCCGGGCGAATACCACTGCGCCCGCTGGTAGCAAAACATCCCAACATGCAGCGTCAGTATCTGAGCTTTGGCGCGGCTGGAGATGTTTAAAGGATGCTCATCAAAACCAGTCCTGTGGTTAGCGACTGCGATACTAGACGGATATGTGCCATTGGCGAATGATACACCGGCCCCAAGAACAACACTACCTGGGGTTGGGGTGCCAATCTACAGGGACTCGCAGACCTCTACCTGTTTCTCAATGTGTCAAAGAAGAGCCCATCATTTGAAAACTCCATATACATAATACCGCCCTCCCCTGGCCTGAAAATGAGAGTACTACCCATCACTATGTACCCCGTTGTCAAATAGTTCCTGCCTGCCCCCCCTTCCTCGCCCCTCCTCCCTCATAGCCCCCTGGTAATGTTTTGCTTCTATTGAAAAAATCATACATCAATCCGTGTGAGGTGCTGGTTGATGTCTACAACAACCTGGACCAGTTGGGAGGGCGGCCGCCCTTTCCCGGCTTAGCATGAGGATCATGCTGTCGTTTACGGTGCTTGTTTAAAGCACTGCGACTCAAAACTCGTCTAAAGCATAGTGGACACTGATAACGTTTCGCGCTTAATGCCCGGTCCGACGACGGCAGCCGTTGTTCACTTGGCGCCCGGAGCATTGTCCGCAGTGAGCTCCGATTTCCCCGGTCGCCTGCCTGCTCTCGTCTAGAGAGGGGCTGGCTTGACAAGGGCAGGGGGGTTTCGTTGGAGCTACAGGAAAAGTCATTAGCGGAAACATATTGGCCGCGCGTGCCGTGGACACTTACTATATGACACTCGGGAGCAGTGTAGGTGAGAGCCGGAGTGAAGCTCAGAGAGGCGGGTTGGTCGCTCATGTGGTCCTCGAGGTAGTCGCAAGCTGCGTGCGACAGTGGATTTGGTAGCACAGGTCGAAGAAGAAAGGCGTCGAATGAAAAGGAGTTGTCGCCCCCGGCGATTAAACCGAATAGCATAGTACAGTGAGGTACTATAAAATGGGGAGGCCTCCAAATCGGCAGTATTAGCAGCGGCTTGGCAGGCCTTTCGGGCAAAGATCAATCAAACGCACTCTGTAGTATATATGCATCTACCTACCCTACTTCTGAACAAGAATGATCCCCTCACCCGCCGATCCGGCAGGCGGCTGATAACAGCGCACATCAGTCAACCCCACATCCGCCAATAGTTCTCTCCACTGCCCCTCTGTCCTCTCTCTCGCCCCCACCTGAAGCATCATCATAGCGCTGATACAAGCTGTGGCGAAATCACAGCCCTTATCGTGGATAATCGCCTCGTTGATGATGAGTCTCGAGTAGCCAGGTTTCATGGCTGCACTGATGTTCGAGAGGATATGGCGGGCCTGCGGGTCGGCCCAGTCATGCAGAATCCAGTGGAGATAGTAGGTTCTTGCTCCTTTTTCCAGTCAAGGGTATTAGAGCGGGTTATTCCTGTATACAAGGGGGTGAAGGAAGAGGGGGATAATAATAAAAATGGGGATATTGTACCTTGAACAGGCTGAGCTGTGAAGAAATCATAGGCCATGAGTTTGGTCTTATCTGGGATATCGGAAACAGTGTCAATTACATGCGGGAGGTCCTGGAGTATCCGCTGACCGGGTGCATGAGGGAACCTGCGGTTGAATGCATGCAGATAGTGGCCTTCTCCGCCGCCGATGTCGACGACTAAGACGGGCTCTGCCTGCTCTTCCTCCTCATCGCCAGACGATGATCCCTGCGTGTTGTGTTCTTCGAACCCGTTTAGAATCAGACCCTCTACATCGAACCAATCCACCCAATTCGGCGACGCCTGCTGCTTCACCGTCATCCAGGCCTGGAAGTCCGCTGCTAATGACGGGTTCTCTACTAGCCAGGCAAAGTAGCCAAGCGACGTGTTCTTGGCAAGCTGGAAGGGGGTCTCTTTTGCGGATGGGGGAAACGCATGTTTATGCTGCCGGAAGTACTCTGGAGCGTAAGTTGTCGTATAGTTTCCTATATCGAAGCTGCGATGCAGATTGTGTGAGATTATATTTGAAGTTGGGAGTACAAGCGCAACTGGGGCAGGGATGGCGTACCATGCCCTTGTCATTGCGATGAATGGAGGTGCTGCCATAATCGCGGTCAACGGCGATGGCTTGAAGGACTGTACACCAGCCTCTAGGATATACCCTGCTGAAGCCAGCACTCGCAGGATCTGGTCTATTTTAGTGTTAGTAACTGTGGGCTCATGGCCTAACGGAGGATACAAACAACGTACCAAGGAGAAGAAAGCTGGCCCCTGACTTTTCGGCAATACTCTCAGTAGTCACTTCCTCACCCTGGCCATCGCAGATCGCTTGGAAGACGCCAAGGTCGACGCCTACACGCATAGCCATGAGGAGAACCGGGCTCAAAACTACATCCTGGATGGCGGTCTCTGGTGGGGGAGTGATTGCGTGTAGGAGGTCTCGTGTGGCTTTTAGGGCTCTGATTCGGGACTCAGGGTTGAGCAACCCTGGGTCCGATTGCACCTTTTGCGTTAGAGCTGCGATCTCGTCTTCGAAAGACTGAGACATTGTTGTGGTAGAGGAGTCAGCGAGTCAATCCGGGGGAAAAAAAAGAACGGTTATATCTGGTAAACCCTCTGCTAAATGGACTCTGCCAGTAAGTCCAGAACACAATCGCAGAGAAACCACGATTAAATCCAACAAGCGAACTACCTGCCGTATTAATATTAATCTAATATTAATCAAATCCATATGGAGGACGTGGGGTCCAAAGAAAAGCCCCACTCGTCCCATTTAATTTAATCTCGATGAAACTAACGAGATTGTCCGGTCCAGGCGCATCGAAGTGCTCGGACCAATTGATCGTACGACAAAGCAGTGCTGTCACTAGACCCTTGTCTAGTAGTCTCTTGAGGCCGCGCTCAGGCTTGCGCAATCTCCTCGCAACAACCGCGGCAGTGAGCACAAGGTGGCTTTTAACGGAAACCCGCCACGGGTCTGCTTCCGGCCTATTTAAGATCCGAATCGCCGATTGTAATGTCTTAATTCTCGGATTGTTCTGCCCTGTCGCTGAACCACTTGCTTCCCATATTGGCCGACCGCGAGAGATGAGCAATTCATTTGGAGGTGTGGACACGGTGGACACCTCGTACTGCGGTGATCGACTCCTTGGCGTCTCGATCGCCATCGCAGTTGTTCAGATCGTTGTAGTCCCTGCCCGGTTTTATACGCGGTATATCCAGCACGTTACGTGCACTCTTGATGATTACCTCATTATTCCTGCCTTGGTGGGTCGCTATCTTTTGGAACCAGTTATGAGTTGTGCTAAGAAATGTGGTTGCGCAGATTGCAAGCCTGGGGCAATCGGCGTTATATATCGTATGTATGTATCCGATATTTCATCAGACATGCCGGAGTCGGGTGGTGACTGACCGTTGTGTGTTGTGGATGGATAGTGCTCCAGGTCGCAGGACTGGGATACCACTTTAAATATATCCAACAAACGCCCGAAAAGCTAATCGCTTTGCAAAAGGTCTCGCTCTCTCCCTTCTCTCCCTCTTTCTGAACCGACTAGCGCCAGGAACACAGCTAAAAAAAGATGTATATGCCTACGTTTAGGGTCTCCTCGCAAACCAAATCCTAGACTTTCCATTCACCGTCACCCCAGCAAAATTGTCAATTCTGCTCTTCTACCTCCGCATCTTCGAAACCCGCTCTTTCAAGATGCTATCCTATATCGTCGGGTCCCTTGTGTTGTGTCACGGAACCGGCGTCTTCTTCGCTGCAATCTTCCAGTGCTGGCCTATACAGTACACGTGGGACAAGAAAATCGTCGGGGGATCGTGTTTCAACCAACAGGCATTTTATCGATATGTATCGCTGCCGAACATCTTGACCGACTTTGTGATTCTGATTATGCCGATGCCGCTTGTTTGGAAGTTGCAGACGAGGTTGACGCACAAGTTGGCACTCACTGGGGTTTTTCTTCTAGGAGGATTGTATGTTCCATCCAATGCCCCTCGTTGCACCTTGCAGGACTCTCCTGGCCTGGGAGGGGAATAATGCACAGTATTTGTGATAGATGGCTGGGGCTAAGACTGACCAATTCTTTATTTCCTTGAAACTAGGGGCCTAGTAACCAGCATCCTGCGCATGGTGATCTTCTTTCAGGAGAGCGCATTGACTGATCCAACCTGTACGTCTGACTCTCTTCCCTCCATCTATCTGGACCTGGGTTCCACTAACAAAAGACCAGGGACCTCAGTTAACCTCGGCATCTGGACCGTGCTCGAAGGAGGGATCATCATTATCGCGGCCTGTCTCCCCTCCATATGGCCGTTGATTGTGCGGTTCCTCCCTAACAAGCTGAGGAGCAAGAACCGCGGTACTTCCGGGGCAGCTTGGGGGAAAACATCCCCGGGGGCAAACCACCTGACCCCGAAACTGAATGGAACTCTGGGCAGCAAGTTTTCTAGGCTTGTAGAGGGTGCGAGTAGAGGCGGGCGGATGGATGGGGCAAGTAACGATGGAGAAGAGTCTATGCACAGTCAAGCAAGAGTGATGCGCGATAATATTTCGCTGAGGAGCCTGAATACGGATCAAAAGGAGGGAGGGACTTGGAAAGATGGGCCCGTTTAGAAAATATACTCGGCCTAAATGTAGCGAAAAAGATCAGTCAAATGGCGGTCGCCGCGATCCATTGTTATATTGGTTCTTCCCTCAGTCCCTTTCCAATTTATCAAGGCACAAATGTTAGAAAACAAAACCAAAATAACTAGACTAATCTAGGTCAACATATGTACTCCGTCAACTCTGAATAACGGGTGAACCACAGACAGAGCAGCAAGATGGAACCAGCAGTAATTTTTAAATAATAAAAAGCGCGCATGGTGGAGGTTTAGATATCAGCAGCGCCAAGCGAGCATATTAGTATTCTTTAAATCTATAGGCTTTTATAACCTTTTTTTAGATATTCTAGCTTTAATTCTATAAATATAGGCATAACTATATAATAAAAAAATAGAGATATTGGTTCCAACCTTTTACCTGTGTTTCCAGTGTGCTGAAGGGGGATAAATTGTCTGCTCGCCTGGCTGGTTTCAACTTACTTCCGGTCCATTCTTCGCGCCTGCCCAGTACACCTTCTTCAGGAGAATCTAAACCGGGCATTCTGCTGGCTCCGGATATTTTGGAGACTTCTGGAGAATAATTGAATGAGTGTCGCCGATCGTGGGGTGAGCATTCTGGCTGTATTCGAGTATTCAAATCTGGTTGTGCCTCCGGAATCATTTTCCTCGATTTGACTTAGAAGCCTTACTAAAAGAAGTGATGTGCAGCGGAAGCAGACTGGAGGGCAGGCAGGTGATGAAGGTCGCTGAAGAGGCAATACTGGTTGCTGTGGAATAGTACAGGTCTGACCTAGCTGCAGGTAAAGAAAGACCTTAGTTTCCACGTATCATGTGATAAGAGAGCTAATGGACCCCATGACATATCCGTGTCATCTCTTGTGTCTCTCCGGTATTGCGGAGGTACGGAAAGAATACATATCTACTAGTCATAGCATATTCCATCTAGTAAGCTGTAATCCAGGGGACCGGGGAAGACATCGCGGTTTGTAATTCAACTAGTTTGTGTCACCAAGCAGCTGGTTGGTTTAGTGCGTGTTAGTCCAAAATAGTATGTCTCAGACTGCGCAATAGCAATGGGATAAGGGGGTATCAATAAGGAATACACGTACGGGATATTTAAAACTATGGGCAATATATCAAAAACCTTCAGAGTATGCATGCTGAAAGCTATCTAACCCGCTCAACGCTCGGTGCATAGCCATCTTCTGTTGAAGAGCACGCCACCCGTTTCAGAAGCACATGATGTCGAGGAGCAGATCCGCTTGACGGACGACGCATGGGTTGCACTGGGTAAACCGGAACGCGAGATTGGCGTGAAGTGGTGGAAGGCCATATACAAGGATCAGCTCGAAGTGGTTTCAACAAGAGCTCGAGCGTTCATTAGTGCGTGGTGCAATGAAATGGCCAAGTACTGGGCCACTCGCACGGGGGATACCGCGAGGGAAGTGATGCAGGCAGTGAGCACGTTGAATAGTTCGATGACGGACATCAACCAAACCGTCTGGTGTATTAACTGGGTGTGTTCACCAATCCAGTGAAAGAAGCCGATATAATGAAGCTCCTATGCATAACACTGCCCCTTATAGTTTATATAGTTATAATCCATGACAGTTGTGTAGCCCCGTTGTGAAAAACTCGATGACCGGAGTCATATCACGAGAGCGATCACCCAAGCCCTTCTGGATGCCCTCCACCTGGCCAAGCCCCCTCTGCCGTAGTACTTTCGCGAGGCTTCTAGAGAGCTCAGCGTAGATCCCAGGGCACGAAACCTTGGCAGGACAGATGTATTACTAAGCTAGGCGACTTTCTTCCACCCCGCAGCGTCTCTCCAAACATGACCTCCTTTTGACCGCTCCTGCTACTAATCATTTCCGTCATACCATGATGTCCGTCAAGTCCCAACTGGAGAAGCTCGCCAGCAAGGTCGAAAGAGCTGGAGTCCCCTGGGGCCTGGCAATCTATCGCACAACTTACACGCCTTTTTCCAACACTCACTTTGCCAACGGTATTAAGCTCATCACCGCGCTCGCTAAATATAGTGTGCAGAAGTTCGAAGACGCGTCTCCCAATGACTCTAGAAATGAGACTGCGAAATTATTCCTCCAAGAGAGATATGAACCAATAATCATGAACAATAAGTTTGAATTTGACGGGATGTCCCTCGACCAGATCCGTGCCCACCACCAAGCCCTGGTTGAACGCCCTGTTGGAGAGCGATTAATCACTAACGAGTGGTTCTGTGTACTTGTGGATGAAGAGGTCATGCAGACATTGGCTGGTGCTGACCCGGCCACCCTTATCACGACGCAGAACATTTCGGATGACTACAACAAATACTGGCTTACGGCGGTGGAGTCCGACCCGGAGGATGAGGATGACAAAGGGTGGATGAAATGCTCAGTTTATGGGGTCTGGAATTTGTGGGTTGATATGGACGGGCACACGCCAATGAGTTCCTACGAGGCGCTCTACCCCCGGGGCCCCTATCTCGGTTAAGCTAGGGTTGGATCTGTGACCTGGACAGCCAGAATCTCGCATGACGGTGTGCCCTCGAATGTATGCAAGAGCTTAGAGCCCGTCTACATGTCTGCGGGGCTCTTCGCAGGGCGGAGAAGCAGCTACGTACCAAGCGAAAGACGCGATTTGATAGATAAAGGGATCAGAGTGTGAATATGTAACTGCGAAGTCTTTGTTGATTCTGGGGCATCTCGGAAGACTCTGATCTAGTGCAATAGTGGTTGAGAACAGGCGGGTGTAGCTTATCGCAGGCCAAGGGGCTGGACAACTGTAGTTCTTGTCACATTTACTCGTTACTCGGGTCATTATCCCAATGGTCAATTGTTTTATTCATCTGTACGATTCCGAAAATTCACCATTAGTTCTCACTTTTCACCCCCTTCAATTCGTGTAGCTCCACCATATGCATTCCGTCCCAGCTAGACCACGACTCAGGTACGCGCCGCAACCTAAAGCTAAGCAGCTTTGGAAACTCCGTGAAATTTTCCGACGAGTGCTCGCGAACCGGGTCGCGAAAGCTTTTATCGAAATTAGTCTCCCCCAATGCATCGAGGATAAGCCCCGACTCGAAGAAGGGAGCGAAGAGCAGCTGGAAGGGACGATGGTACATGTTCATCTCGCGGATATAAATCAAGTCGAATTGTTCCGAGTCATACGTCCACGGAAAAGTCACATTATCTGTCTCGAATTGACAGTTCGGGGGGACAAGCGTAGGTTGAATGGGCGAGAGGTCTGCCCCTATAACTCGAGCAGCTGGAAATTTATCACCAACGTCTCTAAAATATATTAGCACCAGGATACGCAAAGCGACTTCCACATATATGGCCCAGCTCCCAGTGCCTGTCCCTACATCGAGGATAGCCTATCTAAATCAGCCTCTAGAAAATAACAGCAAGAATCTTGATTACCTGTGGGTTAATGACTGGTGCTAGAAAGAGACGATCCTCGAAGGTTATATTGTACATGTGATGCGCTAATCTTTGTGCCTCTATGCCTGATCATCATTCGGGCCCTAAGCAAAAGAGGTTAGGTATAAACTCTAGACTAGGGCCCATCTTACTAAACGAAATAGCTACAAACCCAGTATGCACCATGATGCAAAGCATGGTAGCATCGCCCATTCTCAAAGCGGCGATAATCAAATACTGAAGGTGACAAGCTCTGGGTCGAATCTTCAGGGCTACCAGAATATGCAGAATTGTTATCATCAAGGTGTTCTTCCGGTAACTCACGAAGAGTAGTAGAAAAATCCGGTGTGGACTGGCCTGACAATGCTTCGAGGACGGACATCGACCAAACTGGCCTGGGGTATTAGCTCTGCCAATCTACATAGTATAGGCACTGGCAACGATAGAGATGCAGAAGTTTCATTGAACTGACCTCTTTAGAATAGAGAGAAGCGCTGTAGTTGCCACAGTGGTGGTAGAATCTGAAATTTCGTCTTATTGATAGGGAAGTCAAGCCCTCCTTGACCCCTTAAGCAGCATTTCCTTGATCCAGCATTCTCATGCCTGCTGGCCCCGAGCGACGCCTTGGTATGGAGCCTTACAGTGGGTGATCACCTGACCCCTGATTTCTCCTTACTGTTTTTTTTATAAAAAAAAAACCAAATCTCAAGCACTTATATCTTAACTAATATGTCTTCAATTAAAGTATTAAATTACTTCATATTTAATATTACTGGTGGTGATGGATCGGGCGTCGGGTGATCACCCCACTGTGCCAAGCCTGGCGATTTTTGTCCAGCCGCCCATGGTGCCTCCAACTTGGCTTCCTCTTTACCCCTCCCCTTGTCTTTTACATCCATTACAGTGACAATCATTTCCACTCTGACCGGGCTGGCCAGGGACGTTGAGAAGAACAATGTACCCTGGGGCTTGGCGATCTATCGCACAACATACACTCCTTTTTCCAACACACACTTTCCAGAGATCCTTGAGCTTATTACCACCCTCACTAAATATAGTGTACGTGTATATGAAGATACGACTCCACATACCCCCAACAAGGATGCTGCCAAATCTATACTCCAAGAGAGATACAGCCCTATTATTATGAATAACAAGCTAGAATTCAACGGGATGACACTTGATGCCATCCGCGCCCACCATCAAGCCTTGGTTGAGCAGCCTGCTAGAGAGCAACCCCTTACCAACGAGTGGTTCTGTGTGCTTGTCGACGAGGAGGTTGTGCAGACACTGGCTGGGGCAGACCCGGCAGCCCTTATTGCCACTCAAAACAGCTTGCATGATGCCAACAAGTATTGGGTAAAGGTTGTCGAGTCGGACCCGGACGAGAGTGACAAGGGTTGGATGAAATGCTCAGTTTATGCCCTCTGGGATTTGTGGGTTGATATGGATGGACTCACGCCGATGGCTGGATATGAGGACCTCCATGGCTGGGGGGTCTATGGCGGCTGAGCTGGGCCTGCCATCTAGTCACGAGCTTGCATGCTTAGCTTTGGCAAATATAGTGAGTTGGCTGTGAGGCGGAAATCGTATGCTTTTTGGTGGCAAACTGCCTTATGTTCTTTAACCAATGCTCTCTCTTACTACCCAAGGAGAATGCCGCTTGTCACGCACGACATCCAATGTTCGTTGATGTCTCTGGTATCTGCTAGGAGCCTGCGTTACAACGCTTGATGTATATAACCCAGTTACTGGCTCAGAAATTGTGCCAGTAATATCTTGCGTTTTATTACTATTCATTTAACAGGGTTGCCATATAACACCCTCTCACAATTCATGATTCCATCACTCTGCCACTGGTAGTCCTACCCTGAGACCTAGCATCGCTGTATCACCAGCCACCCACCCTGATAAGAGCATATAGTGGTTATCATCGTGGTCCACCTTTTCCAACCCATGAAAAAAAAACGTCAATCCAATCAGCCAGTAAAAGGACCATCATTCATGGCATTCCAAGATGACATTCCCGTTATGGCATCCATATCAGCCCACAAGGTCCACAGCCGGTAAGTAGAACACTTCATCCACCCTGCATCATCTTCCTCTGCTGGACCCGTCTCCACCACCTTGACCCAGTATGCAGTTTTCTTGGCGACGAATGTTCCCCTGGCACTCAGGGCAAGCAGCTGCTCCTTCTCAGCCGTAGCCAGATGCTCAACGAGTTCATCATCGATAACAACGCAGAAGGTCTCGTTCGTCAAGGGTCGCCCCCTCTCCTCTTCCGCGGGGACAGCTTCGAGATACTGCTGGTAGTGCAAACGTACGTCATCGAGAGACATCCCATTCAAAAGAGCCTTGTCCTCATGCACGAGGGCCTTGTAAGACTGCACTCTTGTCGGCTTCTCTCTTTCGGAGGTGCCATTGGAATCCCTATAGCGGCGCACATCCTCCTTAATGAGTAGTTCAATGAACTCCATTATCTTGGCAAAGTGGGCGTCGGAGAGCGGAGTGTAAGTCGTGCGGTAGATAATACACCCCTAGTATGCGCTGGTTTGCTGGACGTCGGTGGTGAAGGTCGAGCAAGGGCCGGAAAGACATGTTCAGGTAGTACATTAGGGAAGAGGGTTGAACAGGAAATTGACGCTTGCCAATTGGCAGGCGAGTACGGAGGCCTATCGGGACAAATCTGCAAAAACGAAATTTTGGTGTTTCGCGCTAGGATTCTGCCAGCAAAACTTCATTAGAACTAGCTAATTACGTACACAAATGACTTGCTTAGTTTCACTAAATGGTTACTTGTCTCGAGCACCAACGTAGAGGTGCAAGTCTCGCTCAAGTGTTGTACACAGGGCCCGTATAACTAGGTAAAGAGAAATCCACGTACCTGATTATACTTACCAAGCCAGTTTAATTCATTGAAAAGTAAAGATAGAATAAAATAAGGTACGTACCTTAGAGGATAATTAGATTACCCTCTTCACCCTTATCTAGATCTAAGTTAATTAGATTTTCCTCACTATCGCCCTCCTCTGGGTCTAAGTTAATTAGACCAGGACGGTGTCCTTGAATCCCCCTAGGTTGACTACTAATTATAGGTTGTACATGACCGCCAGCCTAACCTTAAAGGGAGCACTAGAGTGCCTTATCTTGCTATTTATAGTTAGCGTAGCAGCCCTCGAAGAAGCCTGGAACCTAGCGACATTTAGGGAAGATAGTCTAACCTACACGTTCCTAGTAGAATGTATAAGACTAAGCACAGACTATCCCCCTTGACTAGATAAGCAAGGCGTTGATGTACGAGTCTCTCTTACCATGGATCTAATAAGTATTGACCCTACTAGGGGTAAAAGCCATACCGCGACCTAGAAGGTCCAGCAAGCGCCTCTATACATTATTTTTCACGTACTCTACAAGAAGATGACCCTAGACGGGGAGGATAGGGTCCTAATTCACTAGAGTGCTAGTATATAGGCGAATAAAAAGCATCTCTAGCTCCACCAGGCTCATGGGGCGATTAGTGGGCACGTTAATAGTATTTATATTTAAATAAAGACTATAGGCTTTGTACGAGACGCTTAAAACTCATGAGGAATCGCTCGTTTCATATAAAAATAGGTTAGCAGAGGCTTTAAGAGGTAGAGAAGGTATTAGAGATAGGATAAGCTCGTACACCATAGTAATAATAATAGTAGTGTTAATAATAAGGAAGATGTAGAAGAAAAGTAAGATAAAAGGTAAGAAGTTCTAAAAGGGCTTCTACTTTGTGTTATTACTTAGTCATAGGTGAATTAGTGATAGAAAATTAGTAATAGAATACTAAAGGCAAGCCACCTTACTAAGCTACGTACATGGCTATGAAGAAGTTTATTCACTTTCTCTTTAGGTACAAAGCAAAACAAGTTTAAAAGTAATTTAAGTAAGTATTAAAGCCCTCTATACAAGCCATTAATTCCTCTAATAATCGAGCGTTAAAGCTCGTAGACAGTTAATAGTCAAGCGTTAAAGCTTGCTGTACGAGCTATTAATTCCTCTAACAATCGAGCATTGAAGCTCGCAGATAGTTAATGATTAAGCATTAAAGCTCGCCGTACGAGCCATTAATTCCTCTAACAATCGAGCGTTGAAGCTCGCAGATAGTTGATAGTCAAGCGTTAAAGCTCGCCATACGAGCCATCTCCTAGTTTAAATCTTCACGCTTAGCTAGGATTAGGATCCTAAACTCTATAGAGCACTTAATATCCTCTAGTTAAATAATATGATGCTTTCTTATATAATAAGTAACCCCATCCTTCTTCTTAAGAGGAGTAGATTAGATATTTATATTCTTCTCTTCCTCTTTAATCTTTAGCTCCTCCTTTAGCTACTTATTTAGCTCTTCTTTAAGAGCTACTAAGAATGATTACTTTTTAGTTACTATTTATACACCTAGTATTAGCTTAGCCTGAGGCTCTTACTTAATCTTTAGCTATACCCTAGGCTCTAATATAGGCTATTATATAGTAGGTTGCTTCTTTGCTTTAGGCTTTACCTTAGTCTTAACCTCCTTTTTCTTTGGACTCTCGGGCTCTTCATTTTATTAGCAAGTATCCTCTACTATTATACGTTTAATAATAATGTAGATAGTAAGCTATTTATCCTTCTTAGTATATGCCTTATATAGAGCCAATATATCTCGGGTTGTTTATGGGATATTAGACGATTAAGGTAGATAGATTAGTGTAAGGTTTTACTTAATAGTATAGGCAAGAGAGAGCTTATTAGATAGCTTAATCTTAAATATATTAACCTTATACTTAGTAAGGAGACAGGCTAAAATAAAGTCATTATATAAGTAGATAGAGTGAGGATATATAGTTATTCCTATAGTACCTAAAGATAATTAGGTTAGTATATATATATATATGAATAGATTAAGCTTAAAGCTTAAATATATAAACTTTAGTATAGGATATAGGCTTTAAAATACTATCTATCCACTTCTAATATAGAACCTAAAACTCTAGCTTAATCCATGTCCCTAGTATCCTCTCAAGAAGTTTTTTATTTATTCGAGTAATTAAATTATTCTAGTAGGTCTCCGCCGTACGATTAAGCTAGGAGAATTAGGTATTTAACTACGTACGAGTCAGGGATCAAGCTGGGGATGGTGTAGGCTGTGGAGGGGTAAAGACTTAATTTACTACTAAAGGACTTGAGGGAGTAGATAAGCAGAGATTAATAATTAAGATCTCATGGCTTCATATGGGGCTTGGTGAAGCAATTCGTGGGTATATAGTGATTATACGTGAGGTAGTAGCAAGGCATGAGGCACATAATAATACATCACCATGTTCGTGGCTAGTTTATGGGTAGAATCGTAATAATAGTATTATATAAGAAGTTTTTGTAGTTTTATTTTTTTTTACTAAAATCTTAGAGATAGGAATATTATAATTCTAAAGTAGTAGTTAAGAATTTTCTTTATATAACGCTAAATTCCTTAGTCTATCCTATTCTTCCTAATCATACTCCACTTTAACCTCCTCAATTCTATCTTCCCTAGCCGTACGAGCCTATGGAACCCAATCAAAAGCACTAGTTAGTGGCTAATATAGTATAAGATATAGTTAAACTCCTTATTAAATATAGGCCTGGGTCCGGGCACGAAGCTAAAGGTATATTATATGGAATAGGATAAAGGCATGGTCCCTAGCATCCTTTAGAGGGTCTTTAGGATTAAATCCTAGCTCTAATAATTAGGTACGAGTCCAATTATAAGTCTCTAGAGGGAGATATTTATTAATATCTATAAGATATTAGTAAATATATAATATAATATAAGTATTTATACTTACCCTATTCTTATACATCACTTTGAAGGGTTTGAAAGAGATCTCTATTAAAGAGAAGCCCATGATTTTGTATACCATAAGGTGGAAAGTTATATAGTATATATAGCTTGCCTGGTATAAGGTGTGAGCGATTATTTTGCTTTTAAATTATATAGATATTCCATGTCTATACAAAGGAGTTGATCTAAATCCAGAGGAGAGGCATATAAACTATATATAATATAATTTAGTTAGAGAGATTACTATTTAAGTAGTTTCCCTCTACTAAAAGGCCTTGGAAATAAGCCTAATATCTTATTAGTATATTATATGAAGTAGATCTACTAGTACTTACCTAATATTAAAAGAGGAGCCCACGGGTTAATTAAAGCCACCATGCTTTAATTCATTAATTTATAGTACTTGTACCATATAAATAACACTCCTAAATTATAATCTTAGGGTGAAGGGATTATTAAAGTCTATGCTATGCTTTAGCAAGTAGGATAGTCTCCATGCCTTGATTAGATCATATGAAGCGAGGCTGTTATTAAGTAACCTTAAGTGTATCTAAGAACTGTCGAAGTACACTTATAGCCGTGCGAGCAGATATACTAATATAGACCCATATAATATAGCGAGAATATGCATTAATAGCGCCATATATCTTAATACCGTACAGCGCCAGCTTTAGGTAGCCATTAATTAACCAGATAAAATTTAGCCTAGGTACAATATATACTCCTTAATGGCGTTGAAGGTTATGTAGTCGTCTTTGTACAGCCTCTAGTGCAAGCTCTTGATATATTAAATATAGCTGATCTCTAAAGGGGACTTAGTATGCATGTAATTACATATATATTATTAAATATACCTTGCAATTTGAAACCCATTACTTTAAAAATAGTAATAAAGCATTCATCAACCATAGCCCTTAAGCTAACTATTTAAAATCTCTATACAAAGCTTTTCAAGGACCTTCTCAACCTATTATTACTCAAGAATTAGGTTAGTTGTATATTATAGGAGTCCTAGTTTATATCATACATATTTATATGTACGAGGGGAGAGTTAGAAGCCTTCACGCTAAAGAATATCTATGATTTCTACCTTATTAAGGCCAACCTGATACATAAGAACCTTAATACAAGCATGAAGAGCAAGGTCCTTTATTACTATACAATTCTACTTTTTAACACCCCATCTACTTAGGCGAGCCCGAATTGTACGCTCACTAATTTCAAGGTTATATTAGTTTGCGAGAATCTTAATAATGGAGCTTATAGATGAGCTAGTTTAGTAAAGATTTAATATCTGGTCACGATATAGCTTAAGATTAATTATTAGACGAGGCATCTTGATAAAGGTGGTGTACGAAGAAGTAAGGAATAATTTTAGGAGATTTATTTATGTTATTAAGAAGGGCGGATTGTAAGGCGGTAAACACCAAAATTTCGTTTTTGCAGATTTGTCCCGATAGGCCTCCGTAGGCGAGCTTACTAAGCTACGCGACTTTCGTTTGGTTGCCAGCGCCTGCTCAAACTTTTGACTCCTTTTTACCCCTCACACTGCTCATTACCGACATCAATCATAATGTCCTTCTCCCCGCTGGTCAAGCTCGCAAGGAAAGTTGAACGGGCTGAAGTCCCTTGGGGCTTCGTGATCTATCGCACAACCTACACCCCCTTTTCTGACACCTACTTTACTGAAATTGTTCAGCTCCTTACTAGCCTTGCTAAATACAGTGTATGCAAATGGAAAGATTGGAATCCTAATAACCCCGCAAAACTTTCTGCCAAAACTACCCTACAAGAGACATACAAACCAATTATCATGGATAACAAGTCTGAATTTGATGGGATAACCCTGGACGCCATCCGTGCCCACCATCAAGCCTTAATTAAGCAGCCTGTTGGAAGCAGAGAGCGACCTATTACCAACGAGTGGTGCTGTCTGCTTGTCGACGAAGAGGTTGTGCAGACACTAGCTGGGGCAGACCCAGCTGCCCTTATTGCCACCCAAAACATTGTCGAGGACTACGATAATCATTGGGTCAAGGCCGTTGAGTCAGACCCCGAAGACGAAGATGACAAGGGCTGGATGAAGTGCTCGGTTTTTGCTCTCTGGAATCTATGGATTGATATGGACGGCGACAGGCCGATGAGATCGTTTGAGGCGCTCTACACCCGGGGACCTTATTGTGGCTGAATTCGGGTAAATGGAATCGGGCATCAATGGCCTCGCTCTGGAGGAATAGATGATGAATGGCTAGGTTGATCTACGTGATTCCAGCACGAGACGTGGATTATGGAAGCCTCAGTAGAAAGGTGTTACTAAAACGACCACCGCCTGGGCTTGGGGTTTTGCTTCAAGTTAACCATAACCAATTCCCTCGGAGGCTTCTGAACGTACAGGAGAGATCCACCCCACCTCCGGGTCACGGGTAGTCGGGTCATTCTATTCACTTGCTGGTTCGAGACGGCCATGTATTTCGGTTTATACTTTTTTATCAAAATGATGTGACGATAATCCTTGTCAGATACGACCTTTTGAATGATATATGCACAAAATTTCTCGCTGCCAGCGAGGATCGAGGAATTAGGGTGTATTGAAGTTTGATCTTTGTTAGCAACAGGCAACATGTTGACAATATACATTCCAGATATTTATATCAGCACACAAGACAATCAGCCTGCCATAATGGAGGGAATAAATCCACATATAGATGATCATAGCCAACGCCCGAGTTATGGGAAGGATCTTAATAAATAAATTGGTGCTATATATAAATAAACACCCGGGCATTGCAACAAACTACGACCAGGGACAGCGAGGAAAACCCACAAGTGGAAAATGCCAAGAAGAAGAACCCAGCGTGTCCTCAAGTGAGATCGCAAAAAGTGGTGTCATTGACAACATCCCCAAGCCAGCGCTACGGGGACCCATCTGCCCCGTTTGCAATACAAACGACGGGAAACCTGTGGATGTACTTGGATTATTATACGTAATTCGCTCACTTGGTTGCTTGCTTGTTCACTGTTGGCAACCTCGGCGGGGCGACACCCTGAATGTACCTGCTCTAACCACTGCGCACAGACAGGGTCAGGATCATCAACCGTTCTTATCCGTGTGATGCGTCACAGATGCAGATCTGATGGGTGCAAAAGGCAATGACTTCGCCGGGCATGCTGAAGACTTGCGCGTTCAGGGCAGCGGAAGATAAGGCCCTTGTCGAGTCTATCCAAGGCGTCTCCTCCGACATAATTCAGGAGTCCATTAACGATTCTATATACTTCCGCATCAGGGCTAGAAAGGCCCTTAACAACCTTGTGCAGGATCCGGCGGGATAAGCTACCCACCCTATAGTCCTTCTTGGGAGTGCACTTGTGAGTAACGAGATGCGTTTTCCTCCGTCTTAAAACAACACTCCTGACAGACACTAAAAGCTTAACTAGGCTTTTGGTGCAAAATTTGAAGTTCTCACGGCGCATAAAGAGGGACTCAAGACTCTCGTGTCAATGATGGGCGGTCTAGATGACCTCGAGCAATTGGTGTTGTCTATGATATATCAGTAGCTACCCTCTCAGCTCTTTGTATTCATCACTGCGGCTAACTTCCCTTTGGGGTGCCCTTATACTAGTAGTGCTTTAGAACACTGAATCCATTTTCCCGATGCTGTAAAAGTTCCGTCATGGGATTTCCCATGCATCGAAAATAGTTGGCGGGGAGGGAATCCCGTACAAGGAGTGCATGATCCCTACATCATTATCGTCTCTTGGCATTCGCTTCACCACTGGGGCCCTTGGCATGCACAGCTCCATCCAACGCTAAAGTCCCTCCTCGAAGCGTTTCGACGTCTGACTCAAAATTTCGAGATGGGAACTCTCTTCCCCGAAGTCGCTGCGCCCACAGACAATGACCTTTTTGTCATAATTCAGCACCAACTTCTATCTACCCATTACAGCCACACGACTAGTAATGAAATCGAAAAAGGCCGGCGCCGCCATCACCCCAACGTAAATGAACCTCTCCGCCTCTCCCTGATCATTTAGCTCTACACACGCGTCTCGGACTTCCAGAACCTACCAATAATGCGCTGCATGCTCCAGACCTTCAAACAGAGCCTCGAGGTAGCGCTGTTGTGGATGTCTTTATCATCCTTCCATGCAACAGCACCAAACCTGCTCTTCTGGCTCCTCTTCATCGGCGGAATGGCCTCACAGGGACATAGCTCGCACTCCTGGTTCGTGGGCCATCTCACGCATGTCGCGGGTATTCTAGCCCTGGAGAATTGGACGACGGAGGTGCGGCCCCTGATGGGCGAGATTTTCTACATGGACAGGCCGGCGCATACGGGGGCGGAGGACCTGTGGAGTGAGGTGACGCTTCTGTCGAGTTCGTACCGGTATATAGCGCCTAAGCCGCGGCTTATTGTCCTTCAAATGGCTTGAGCGTGTTGACGACTGCGGAACGGAGCGGAATAAACACGCTTTTCATGGCATAGTGGACAGTTAAATAGTTACAGAAGTTTAACGCGTGTGAAATGGATAAAGGGTGACGAGAAGACTGCCCAGGAATTACGTTAATTAAGCCCATATTGGATATCTTCCTCTCCCGTGGAGGTTGGTTCTGAACCTTCAGCGTAATTCTACTATTCAATCCTGGAATTAGGCTACCACAACCGACAATTTTAATCCTCATTAGTACCGTTCCCACTACTCTCAACCCTTAGAAAAGCCAAGGACCTTATACCCTTGTAGGTAATATTATTTTTTAAGTGCTTACCACTCTTACCTATAGTAGCCTATACTTTAGCGCCTGTTACGTACAAACCGGTAATATTCCTGGGGATTATTTAACTTCTAGCCATGTTTACCAGTGTGGCTTTGCATTGGTAAGTGGACGGGTAGCCCTGTTCTCAACACCCTCTCGTCGAATCTACCAAAAAACGCCTGTGCTACAACCTATAGATCCCCGTCTCTGCTCTCTTGGAGATGTGCAGCATTCATATCAGGCATGATGACAGTGTGGCGTGTCATCTCCTCCAGAGCTCAAAGTTTAGAAGCTCGTGCCCGAACAAGGACGCGCAGAGCAAAATTTGGAAAGTAGAGTGGGTCGAAATCGAAGTCATTCAACACCAGAACTTCCGTTAACCGACCACGTGCAACTCTTGGAATCGAGACGTTTTATATCTCAGCGCTATCCACCATAGCCCATCGCGCCTTCAACCGCTGGTATGCCTTCCGCATGGACCACGCCCGTATATCACTGGTCATGCTGATTATCCCCACTAGTGAATCCCTGTCCTCTTGATCCGTGAAATATTCTCCGTACAAGGTAATCGCAATAACGGCATTGACTAATGCGGGTTGGATCTGGCGATGGCACAGAGCAATTCCGCATATCTCTAGGACGATCGATCGGACCTCTGCTTCGGCTTTTCGATGGGTTGCTCGATTGGCGGTCCTAAAGAATCCCCCGCAGTCAGAAGAGAAAGGAATAGACATAGTTTTCGGATACTGTCGAGACGCACTCAAGCTGCGGGTTCTCCGCGGTCAGGATCAGTTGGGCGAGTCGGAGATGCTGGATCGCTGTCACTTGGACGTCGAAGCTGTACCAAATCGTCGGAAAGACCTCGCCGATTGATTTCTTTGGTTTGAGATCCAGGAGAGGCTTCAACTCTTCCGAGGAATTATGGAGCAGCAGCTGTTCTTGGCCTTTGAGACGCCCTTCAAAGTTGAAGTGAGGATGTTAGCCAACAACCGCCAGATAAGTATGTTCTTTGGGTTTGGGGCCATTCTCACACCACTGTTCCGATGACTTCTCAGTCCAGCACCATGTGGCAACCTGTCCAGCAAACAGAATCATATCATCCGCGATGGAAGCATTTGGCCAACGATCCGAGTCGAAACGCAAATGCGGAACAGTCTCTCTCGTCAAGGCATAGTATGTTTCCTGCCGGATGGTGATCCAATAACAGGCACGTGCAAGTGAAGAACGAATTGGAGATGTGCTCATCGCGTCAATGATCGTCTGCGTGATGCCCAAGAAATTGACCCGTTCGAAGGAATGATGATGGGTCTCAGTCCTCATGTCATCTCCATCATCATCGACATCCTCTTCGATTTCCTCATACTGGCGCAGTATGACGGTCGCTGCCATGATATTCTCCTGCTCGACGGGATCCTGGATCTTGGGGAACTCGATCAGGTCCGGGATGCATTTTAGCATGTACTCCAGAGCGGTAGATTCTTTGAGCTCGTGGAGCAATTGGCCGCAGTATACAATACCACGATCGGTGCGGTACTGTGGAAGACGGTAGAGGCGACGAGAGGATGCTGCGAAAATGGCGTTTTGGAGAGTGGGACAGTGCTGTGCCCGACGGGGAACCACGAGTTGGAAATGCCGTTGCTCGTCGCAATGGTCAAACTGTGTCATGTTATTCTCATCCTCAACTGATAGAAAGAGTTATCCTACCCATGCCGACAATTCTTCAATAAAGTACCGTAGCAAGCAGGATTCTTGGATGTGATCAAACGCTGTAGGGGCCTCGCCGGGGGATCGCGCAGGGGGACGACGGGCCTCAATTCCATTCGCCCTGGGAGAAATTTGATCCAGGGAGCAAATCACTTGTCCAAGGTTAGTTTGATCCTTTGTGCTGTAGCCCGCGGATTCCGTTGGCACAGTATTGTACGGAGCACTGTGGAAGCTGGTTGGTAGAGATGCCGGAGAGGAAAAGTTCAGTGCTTCAGTGGCCGCAGGCGATTCTCCTTGCGTTTGATGAGGGACGGCAATATGAGTAGTATCAACTGCATTGTAAACGGTGCTATTACCCGCCCCCATTGACTCAGCCTCAAGGGGTGAAGAAGCATGAAATAGTGTCCGGCTTCCCACAGCCGGTTCGACGTCTATGGGCGCACGAGGTATCCGATCTCGATCTCCGCCTGAGCCAAGTGGCGAGCATACTGCAGGCGGCGATGCATTCGCAGTCACAGTTCGCTTTGGTGACCTCCAACCCCTTGGCTTGCAGTTGACCCATGTCTGACTCCCCGGAATACCGGCTTCAAGTTGTGTAGATCCACGGTGATAGAATCTGTTCTTAGGCGCAGGATTGCACTCAAGTCCCTTGACCTCACATCGTTTGCAGACCGGGCGTCGCTTATCACCTGTATATAAGATTCGTTAGCATACTTAACTCCTAGGGCGAGGCTAAGGGCCGTCTGCTACATTTCTGGTGACTTGCTGTACGTATCCTGTTAGCCAACACACACACAGATCTAGGCCTTGAAGGGGAACGATGGCATTACCTCGGCAGTTCAGGCACGGGGTTTGCGCCGGAATGGTACTTGGCGACATGTCTCGCTGCAGAGATGTCGACTGCAACCCTCATCAGAGCGGACGACTGTAGTGTGTTGCAGGGAAACGGTCGGGCGGCAGCATCAAATGGAAACCGTTGGGCCCGGGGTTCCGCAAGCTTGCCCCGCGCAGTTTGGCTGGAGAACCCGCATCCAGGTCCCGAGTCCGAACTCGGACATCCTCCGGCCAGTCGTTTGCTTGACTCCACATCGTTGGTGGCTGGTGTCCAGTACTCCGTAGAAGATAATGCACAAGGGTAATTTGGTTTGATTCGGGCTGTCTACACTAATTGTGACGCATACCCGCAAAGCCTAAATTATCTGGTGGCAGTGACGCGTGACCGTAGAATAGAGTTCGCCTTGTGGGGACAACAAATTGGAGTGAATCACAGTGATGACGCTCTGGTGAGAAGGATCTTGGTGGTTATCAAAGTGGTTTAGCGAGATCGAGATTTTTTATCGTAGCTGGAGGTCCTTCGCTCCTTCCCCAACAATACAAAGGCAAAATCTCTGTCTCGAGCCAAGTCACCCATTGTGAGTCCCACTTATTCTTGGCAACTACGAGTTTACTGCGAAAATACTGCATCTGAGAAGTCGATTTGGATCTGCAGCTCTCAAAGAGGGTACAATCTACCCAAATGAGTATTGAAGCATAAACGGGAACTTGTATACCATCTGGTCAATTCAAGTATGTGGAGCACCTGGGCTAGTGGAAAGCATTCAATGTGCTCTCAACCAACGGAAGTGAACAACAAATCACGTTAGACCTTCTGTCCACCCGCCACAATTCCCTGGCTCACTGTCTCAATAGCAGTTCTCATGAGCTCTCGCTCGTACAGCTCTTGGCCATCCCCGAACTCCTCATCCATTTCCTCAAGTGTCTTCCCTTTTGTCTCCGGGACCAAGAGGAATGCCCAAACGCCCGCTAAGAAACACCAAACCGTGAAAAAGATGTACGTTCGATACCCCTGCGTCTCCATCATAGGGGGTGTAGCGACTCCGATGACGAAATTGGACAGCCAATTGATGCAGGTTGCCAGCGCCACGCCCTTGGATCTCGACGCCGTGGTGTACACCTCCGAGGGGAGCGTCCAGCCCAAGGGTGAGTACGAGACGCCGAAGATGAGGATGAACAAGAAGGCAAATGCAACGCACGCCCACCCGGCATCCGTATGGTTAAGCCAGTCGTCCTCGAAGAGCCCGCTCAGGACGGCGATGACGAGGTAGCAGGTCGCGCAGCCAAACCCACCGAACATGGCGAGCGGACGACGACCGACGCGGTCGATGGTCACAACGCAAATGAAGACGCCCACAAGCTGCAGGACGTTGAAGACACCAGACAGGATCAGCGACATCTCATCGTCCTGACCAAGTGACCGGAAGAGTGTTGGCGCGTAGTAGATGAAAGCGTTGATTCCGGAGAACTGCTGGAAGAAGCATACGCCGACAGCCACGGCTGTCCGCCGCCAGTTCTTTCGCTTGAGCAGGTCCAGCCAGCTGTACACCTCGAGCTTCCAGCCCTTGACACCCGGATGCGCTCGTTCTTCGACGAGGCGCTGGAAGGTGATCTCCGTGAGGATGCCCCGGTATTCGACCTGGACTCGCTCGTCGGTGGCGGGGAGGCTGCGGAGCCTGGCTAGGCTGATCAGGGACTCGTCGGAGCGGCCTACCAGTGCAAGCCATCGTGGAGAAAACGGGAAGATGTGGATACCGATTCCCAGCAGCGTCGAGCATACCATCTGAAGGCCAAGAGGGAGTCGGAAGGAGATGGAGCCGGGCATGAGTCGAGTACCAAATGTGATCCAGTATGCGACGACGACGCCGGTGACGAGTGAGACGGATTCGAGGACCAGCAGTGTGCCACGGAGGTTCGGAGGGGATATTTCGGAGATATAAAGAGGTGCTGTCTGCAGAATCAAGTGAGTAAGGGGCAGCAATGGTGAAAACGTAGATGAACAGGGGACGTACCATGGCCAAAGTACCGACGCCAATACCACCAATCGCCCTCCCAGTGACCAGCATCCCATAGTTCTGCGCAGCCGTCTGAATAATCGCACCAATGTTGAAGATGACGACCACAACAGTCAACGCATATTTCCGGGAGATTTTATCAGCCAGATAGGGCATGAACAAGCACCCAACAAACGCCCCCAATAACAACATCCCCGTCATGAACCCCGTGCCAAACGCAGTCTCAGTCTCCGGAAATGTCGAATGAAACTGGTCCATCACGTTGATGATCGAGATGACGCCCTGGTCGTATCCAAAGGAGAACCCGCCCAGGGATGCCACGAATGCAGCGCCAAACACGTAGCCCGATGAAAAGAGACCGCGAATTCCGTTGGGGCCGTATGCGACACTGGACTGACCGATCTCACTGTGGACAACGTCGGCTTTCAAGGTCGTGTCGACCACTTCGGCGTGCACTAAATGCCCATGTCGATCTGTCGCGGGCTTGTCGACGTCTGTGCCGGTGCCGGTGCCTGTGCTTATGCGTTCGCTCATTGCTGCGCTGAGACTACAATGAAGAGGTGAGTGCTTATCGTGATAAATTGTATGGATTCATAGACGAGGCTCCTCGCAAGCACCCCAATCTATCCTTATATAGCATTAGTGACATGATGGGGAGAGAGTCCGGGGCCCCGAGATCCAGCGATGGAGTTGGAGTGAGCCATTTCTTCCGGCGATTTGGGGGATGCCCAGAGTACCAAGTGGTTGGGGGATCGAACGTGGGGAATAAAATCACCGTTTGTGGACAGAAGCGGCGATGGAACTTGGCAGCAAGAAATTACTCGATGGAGAAACCAGCGGCGATGCTGCTCTATTGTGGATTTGGAGATCCTTGACGCAGCGTCATCCACTGCATTTCCGCCCCATCCCGTCCCTGCCGGGGCCCCGCCGACGAGACCCTTTGAGAGACCATCGCCGACGGCTTGCGAATTGCCTCTATCTGGCACCGGGCCAGACACCTTGATATGACCTTCGCTGCGGGGAGCATGTCCAGATTGAGCGAGAGAATATGAAGTTGTGAGCTGGGTAAAAAGCCAAAGCCAGGGCATGATTTAAGAACTTGTGCATTCCTTGGAGTACTCCAGTCTCTGGTTCGTATATCCTTGCATGCTACCTCATTGTTTGAAACCATCTCATTAGCCCTACTACGATGTCTCCAGCAAACCGCCGCATCAAATTCGCGCTTTTTGGCCTTGGCCGACTGGGAGCACTTCGCGCCCGCATCCTCGCCTTGCAGCAGCCCCGGATCGAACTTGTCGCTGTGTGCGATACAAAACCAGGCACAGACAAATGGGCCGCAGAGAACCTGCCACCAACAGTCAAGTACTTTTCAGACCCGCAAGAATGCTTGCAAAACTCAGGCGCTGAAGCCGTCCTCATCTGCACTGCCACGGCAACACACGCGCCGTTGATTATTCAAGCCCTTGATCTGGGCTTGCACGTCATGTGTGAGAAGCCCGTCTCTGTAGATATTGCGACCACCCGGCAAGTTGTTGAGAAGGCTGCTTCGAGACCGGATCTTAAGTTTCTCGTTCCATTTACTCGTCGATGTAAGTAGCACTATAGTGCCGGCCGTGTATTCCTGAAATCAGAGACTGACTTCCGTCAGATGATAAGTCCTACCGCCAGGCAAAAGCCCTGGTTGAGAGGGGCGACCTCGGTGAAATTCATGCTGTCGAGACGACTGGTATTGATATGGCAGACCCCAATGGTAGGCCCCCGCCCCAAACCCTTTTTTTCTGTATCGTCTCCAAGACCCGAAAAACTAACCATCCATGCCGAGCAGCTTTCTTCGTGTCCTTCTCCGAGCAGTCCGGAGGCATCTTCCTGGACTTCGGCATCCACACGGTTAGTCTCAGACCTTGTCCCCACCCCGTCTCACTGCCTTGTCCACTAACATAGCATTAGGTTGACGCCGGACGCTACCTTCTAGACGTAAAATCCAACCTCTCCAACCCAAAGAGGCAAGTCAACCGCGTAATCGCCTTCGGCCAATGCGCCGTCTACGCCGACCTAGCCAAATACGGCGATGCCGACAGCGCCTGGGGCCTAGTCGAGTTCGCCAACGGCAAGATTTTCAAGACATACCTGGGTCGCACCCTCACAAGCGGGTTTGAAGACACGACGCGGCTGTGTGGGACAAAGGGACATTCTATTATCAGCAGTGCGAAGAATTCGAGTGTAGAGATTCGCGACGAGTTTGGTATACGCACACAGTCTGTGCCGGATGCGTTTACGTTGTTCGATGAGACATTTGTGGCGGACCTGGCGGAGTTTGCAGATGCGGTGCTTGATGATAAGGCGATGACTTGTCTGCCCGAGGATGCGTTTGAGGCGGCCAAGATCTGTGTTGCGCTGCAGTATTCGCTGAGGAATGGGGTGCCTGTTTACTTTGATGATGACGGGCTGCCAATCATGGGATAATGTACGAGGTCGTTGGGTATAGTACACATTATAGAGACAATTGAGGTCAGGAGATTCATCGCAGAAATGCAACGACCGTACGCAGCGTACATTTTATGTTCACCATAGCCCCATTCAGGCTATAGACAGCTATGGAGGTGCTCATGGTCGGTTGTCATGAAAGGTTAGGGCGGCACTTTAATTGTCATGTAACAGCGGAGGAACAGTCAGTTGTCCCTTGGTCAATAAGTGCTCTTTCTCAGTCGGCTTATAGGAACTGGCCTGAAACAGTTGCTCAGCCTGAAAACCTTCAGCAGTTCACAGCCAAAGGCCTTACTAATTACGCCGGTGGCAGGCATATAGTTCTGGATATAAAACATATTCATGAAATTGTCTGAGTTGAATTCGCAATGCATATGAGCAGTTAAGTGTTGAACTTTGGTGATTAAAACCCCCGACGCTATGGTGGGTCCGAAGGTCGTATACAGAGCGATGAAATATATTTTCAACATGCTTGGTGTTGGCAGCCAGTTTTGAACCGAATTTTGCAAGAACGTTTAAGAACCAAGCCAATTCAGCTCTTCCTCCCCCACTGTTCCTGTCGTGAATTACTACACTACTCTTACTACTCATTTGAGTTCTCACGACGTAGTTTCAGCGGTCGGCGACCTAGCTAAGTGGGGATCGGGAGCCCACACATGCGAACGGCCTTTGGATGGTAAGGGACTCCCCGACTGCTCCTATGACGTTTATGTTGCTAATGAGCTGGTTTATCAGCATTGGAGCGTTGGAGTTTCAAGTGGTGGCAGCTGAGGCATTTGTGTGGAGGTGGCTTTGTTGGTCCTGGTCGGTGTCTGAGGGAAAACATCGGCGCTGTCGGAGTTTCGCCGACGTTTACCAGAAAAAGCAAGATCAGCATCACGCTGGCCGGCAAAGTGGAACCCATGAACGCGGCGACGGTTACTTGATTTGGAGATTCGAGTTGACCCCAGCGTTCACACCACCTCCCCCAGTTTTGGGGCTTGCAGCCTGGAGCATGGGTATCAGTAGATATATAGGCCCTTATGGGAGTCCAAATGGTGATGGCGCAATTAAGCAACTCCATAGTATTCATCCTCGCACAAAGCCAGTCTATGAGCATTGTCTAATAAGCACTTTTTTTTTCCAGCACCATTCCGGCATCAAGACAATGGCCCCTTACATTGAAGAGTCCGCCGGCGTCGACCCCGTCTCCAAGGCAGACCTTCAGCCCGATAGCACACCATCCAAATATGACAAAGTCGCAAAGCCCGTCGCGGATGATTTCATGTACGATTTCAAGTACAATCACAGTCTTCCAACCACCGACATTCTGGGGATAGATATCCCCAAAGACTGTGATGCCAGGAAAGAGGCCGAGGGCATTGTAGCGCGACTCGCTACATCCACATTGGAGGCGGATGCTCGAGCTTTCGCTGACCTATTCCTTGACCACGGTGAGACCTCCTGAGCATCTGGAAGGAAAGAAGATTTTGCTAACCCTGTCTGTACAGGCGTTTGGCGCGATAAGCTCTCCTTTACATGGGACTTTCGCACATTCAACTTCAGAGACGCCATCCTGAGAGCGGCAACCGACCTCCTGCCTCAGACCAAGGTTCGAAACTTCAGTTTGCTCGCGCCCGCACCTGTGGTGTGCCGCCCGTACCCTGACTTCTCTCACCTTCAATTCGTTGTATCTTTCGAGACGGAGATTGTCCTTGCCTCGGCAGTCATCAATGCAGTCCTCACTAAAGATGGCTGGAGGATCTACACCATGCACACTGTCGCCGAGAGCCTCAAGCAGTTTCCTGAGCTCCCTGCATCAGACGGACACATGACCGGCATAACCAGCTGGGAGAGCCAGAGACGCGAAGCCATAAACAGTGTTGAACCTGAGGTACTGATCATCGGTGGTGGTCAAAAGTAAGAACAATGCATGTCAGCGGGAATTATACAGCGATATACTAACGTGTCCGTCGTAGTGGTCTTGCCATGGCCGCGCGTCTCAAGCGCCTGGGCATGGAAAACCTAATCATCGAACGCAGCGATGAAATCGGCGATATTTGGAAGAAGCGCTATGAATACCTCTCACTGCACTTCCCACATTGGCCGGACGCCTTACCGTACTTCAAATACCCGCAGCACTGGCCCACATATACCCCCGCGCAGAAGCAAGGTCTCTACATGAAGTGGTACGCTTCTGCTATGGAGCTCAATGTTTGGACCAAGTCCGAGGTCGTCAAGGCCGAGCAGGACGATAATGGGCAGTGGAGCGTTACCATAAACAAGGAGGGCGAGGAGACGCGTGTGCTGCATCCCAAGCATGTCATTATGGCCACCTCGCTCTGCGGAATGCCGTACACTCCAAACGTTCCAGGCATGGCTGAGTTCCGCGGCGTCATCCGGCACTCCAGCGCCCACAACAGCTCTCGCGACTTTGTCGGGAAAAAGGTCTGTGTCGTCGGGACCTCATCCTCGGGTTTCGACACAGCGTACGAGTGCGCGCGTCTGGGAATTGATGTCACACTCCTACAGAGGTCGCCGACGTATGTAATGTCTCTCACGCATTCCGTCCCGCGCTTGCTTGGAGGTTACGCGCCCGACGAGAGTGGGAACCTTCCCGATACTGAGGTGCAAGATCGGATCAATTTCGCTATGCCGGTTGGACCGGGCGAGGAACTCGCTAGGCGTACGGCCAAGGATCTGGAAGATCTCGATCGCCCACTGCTCGACGCCCTCAATGCCCGAGGCCTGCGGACTTGGCGTGGCCAGCGCGATACGGGAAACGCTACACTCGGTCAGACGCGGAACGGGGGGTTCTACTTTGATGCTGGTGCGTGCGAAGAGATCATCAACGGCAACATCAAGGTTGAGCCGGGATTTATTGAGAGGTTCACCGAAGAGAAGGTGATTCTCAACGGCGGACGCGAAAGGGAGTTCGACTTGGTTGTTTTCGCGACTGGATTCTCAAACATGATCGACTCCATTCGAGCGACCCTCGGCGAGAAAGTCGCGAGCCAGTGCGGGCCGATTTGGGGTATTGATGAGGAAGGCGAGTACAAGACGGCGTATCGGGAGACAGGAGTGCCAAACTTGTGGATCATGGTTGGATTTCTTCCCATGACGCGGTATGCCTCTAAACACCTGGCTTTGCGATTGAAGGCGCTGCAAGAGGGGATTTCCCCTCCCCCTTACAAAGCCTAGTTTCACTCTAGTGAATATTATAGAATGACGATTCTTATGTTCGACCGTATTTACTGTAAAACGTCCGGCCTTTGCATCTCGCACTTCGTTTCTAAATGCGAGGAGGTGCTTAGATACTATAGAAGCCGTGTCGCGATGGCGACTTCCTTCTAGGCTGGATGTTTACAATTGCGATCATGAAAGGAACGAGATCTAGATTATCAAATGCGGAAGGTACGATGGGTCATTCCTGCCTCTGGGGACGGATGGTGAGGCATCCGGAAGGCGCGATCCTTTCTTTCGGAGGGATTGATCGCAATGAGGAAGGAGCGACCTTGAGTCGATCAAGCGGGGAAGTTACCATTGCCCCCTCCTTGCTTCCAGTGGCGATGAACAGACTTAGAGAGACTTGCGCAAAGGGAAGGAGCAACTCTTACGGTAGCCCTTAGGAGTTGGGTCGGTTGGCCACTGCATTAATAGAAACACTGCGAGAGGAATATTAACCACTTCACGGGCATTCTAGTGGAAGAAAGCCCGCCTGTGCTCGCGCGATGAGTTATAAGTACGTGAGATATATGACGGTCTGGACTTATTTGCTACCGACAGTTACGATATGTCAGGCTGTTGCATGGAGTGAGCCCCTCGGCCCGTAATGTGAATATTATCAGAGGCCGAAGAGGCGAGTATTTGGAGCGGTATGCTTCTTGACGCGTCGCTACTTTTCACCTCGAGGGCTGCCTGTTAAAATTACTAGATCAGGAAGGATGCGGCGCGGGGCCATGTAGCCAGTGGATATTAAACCGACCCACCCGGATATTACTCGAGTCAGAACCATGCGGCGCAGATTACAGATGTCGGGGATCCTGCATGTGGAACCTTGAATCATCTACAATTCCCTGGTTTGAAGTCAGTAGAGAATGAATGTGCTACGACGACCGAGTACAGACACGTTCGTTTTTCGGCGACATCTCCCACTTACCACTCTGTGACCCATAAAACTAAGGCCTTAACTCGGCCCTTGATAGACTACGAGATGGGGGTGCGGGGTATATAAACCCGCGGAAGCTCTGATCGTGGGCTTAACGACCACCTTCCCATATAAATAGTTCTCCCATCTACGGCCCTTATTGCCAAGTTACACGACCCGTTCTTGTGCCTTGCTTGATTTATCCGAAAAGCCTCCCATCGTATACCAGACTCACCATGTCGCTCCCCACACACTTCAAGCTCAACACCGGGGCCAGGATTCCTGCAGTGGGACTCGGCAAGCGCTAACGATCTTTGTAAACTACGTGTATAGCTAACAAGATATACAGGCACCTGGAGATCTGAGCCAGGTCAGGTCCGCCACGCGGTCTCATTCGCGCTTAAGAACGGATATCGTCACATTGACGCTGCACTGTAAGCCGTTGGCATCTTCTTCCGTGCGCGCAGGTTTTACTAAATGCTACATTGCAGGATATACGGTGGGTTGCAGCAAAGGACAGCGAAGCAATAAAATTCGAATCCCTAACAGAACTGATAGGAAACGAGCACGAGGTCGGCCAGGGTATCAAGGACAGTGGAGTCCCTCGGGAACAAATATTCCTCACTAGCAAGCTATGGAATACGCATCACCCCAACGTTGCGGAAGGTCTTCAGAAAACACTTGATGCCCTAGGGACAGATTACTTGGATCTTTATGTAAGTGAAACAACCTCCCTCTCCTGCGGGTTGCGGAAGCTAGACTAACGTGACTATCAGCTCATTCACTGGCCCGTCCGGCTTGTTCCTGTCAGTCTTTTCAATGCAGTCCCTGTACAGAATTTGGAAGGCTAATCCTACCAATAGAACGAGTCAAGCGACCTTCTCCCCGTAAACCCCGACGGCACACGATCCGTCGACCGATCCTGGGATCAAAGCGAGACCTGGCGGCAGATGGAGGAGATATACAGGGCCGGCAGGGTCAAGGCAATCGGTGTGGCGAACTGGTCAATTCCGTACCTCGAAGAGCTCAAGAAGAAGTGGACTGTGGTCCCCGCTGTCAACCAAGTTGAGTTGCACCCTTTTCTTCCCCAGCACGCACTGAAGAAGTGGTGCGATGAGCATGGCATTCTTCTCGAGGCGTATTCGCCGCTTGGGTCGCAAGGTGAGCGCTGTCTCCAAATTCACCTGCTCTTTGCGTGCTTAAGCACCAATAGCTCACATGGTTTTTGCTAGGCGCCCCGCTTGCTTCAGATCCCGCAATTCAAGAGATTGCGAAGAAGAACAATGTCTCCCCTTCAACGATACTCATCAGCTACCACGTCAACAGGGGTGTGGTTGTGCTCCCCAAGTCCGTCAATGAGGATCGGATCTTGAGCAACAACCAGATCATTCCTCTTTCCCGGGAGGAGATGGATGCACTGAATTGTCTGGCTGCACAGGGCAAGGCGAAACGAATCAATACACCGCTGTTTGGATGGGATCTTGGTTTCGATGACTGGTACGAGCAGTAAAGTTGGGAAAATCAGATGTAGCAATGTCCCCCACAGGGGAATATAGCCGGGAATTAGATAATACTTGGTCTAACATGCCACCTGAAATGATATATTCACTTTTTGCAAGTATTGAAGCAGGCACCATAATATATCAAGCATTTTAAAAGGCAAGTCCTGGATAATTCTGGCAGTGGTGCTTTGGCCATGGAATTCTGTTGTACTAGGGGTGTCCTGTTGTCATGTTGTTGCTTCGTCGCACATGAAGCTAGAATCGTAACAGTAGAATGTTCGATGCAAGCTGGACAAGTTGCCGACACGAGCTCTCAGCCCGGTTCCCCCCTTGGGCCCTTCAGTAAGTTAGTACTCTTAGTTTCGTGAAGCATAAGGCTACGATCTCAAACAGATTGTAATGACGACCACAGGAGCCTAGGGACTGAAAGGTAGGCATCATCGGTCCGCTAGTATCACTCCGGCATGTCCAGCTGTACAGATTGCGGATACCGCACAGTAATTGCAGCTCTATGATGGAAAGTCCAGACTAAAGGAATTCACCTTCGCAAGAGTATCTTGTTTGACATGTTTGAAGTCATAGCTGACTACCCTTCTCTAATCTGAATGCAGTTTCTGCCCGGTAAACCGCTTGGACAACATCTAGTAATCGGTAGGCAAGTCCCATTGCTGATGGCCAGGTCCAGATACTCGTGAGTGTATATGAATATTACAAGGCCATGTACTCACCACAGAAGTTCTGCGTGGGCACTAATTAGCACTGGCGCGTTGAGCGGGCTATCCGGATGGTGATGAGCAGTACGGGCGTGTCTGCCCTTATCGCCGAGGACAAAGTTGATAATATCGGACGCACCATCAAGGACCTGACGACAATCATTAATAAATATCGTACATCAATGATAAAAGGGTTGAGGGTGGAGAATACCGAGGGAGAATTCTGAAACCCTGGTTCAGAGTTGACATGTCCTTCTAGTCGGATCATGCGCACGCGAGATAGATCCCCACTGCTTGCCTGGTGCAACTGTGCAAGTAGATTCAGAGCGCAGATTTTCGCCGCAGCTGCTCCCTGGCTGACAGTAAGGCCATGTTGTCCGCTGCCCAATCTGCCCTCATATGCCAGCTTGCCCTCAACCCATGGCAACTGCAACGATGTCTCTACGAGGCCTGTTCGAGTCACCATGAATGGTTCGTATTGACCCACAGCGGGGGGCGCCACTGGGAGTGGAAGACCCAATGATTGCAAGCGCTCATACGGAGTTGGTGCAAACCATGAGTTGATGCGGCTCTCATTCTCGTGCATCCAGCGCAACGCTGCTTGTCTGGGGCTTAGGCCATCTTTGCAGCAATACCAGTCCATGAGCGAGACGGCTTCATTACCGAGGGTGATTCGCTGCAGTACGGCAAGTGCCTCGTCAGTGAATTTGGTTCTCGCTGAATTGTGTATGCAAATCTGGGCGTCGTCGATACCACGCAGCAGGCCATTCGGCTCTTTCAAACTGCGTATCTTGTATTTTTTGTGCAAATATTGGGGATGCCAGAGAGGAACCACCAGCCATTCTGTAAGGTTAGCAAGGGAGATTCCATAATTGGTTGTGCACAAATTGCCGCCGACTTACCACTATTTTCGTAAGCGGCTTCGAAGCTTTCAAAACAGTCTGCCTGGGACCCATGCTGGAAAGAATATCCCGCCTCTGCCAGTCCATATTTGTCGATAATCTCCTGAGATTGATTAGCTACCCTGCGTTTCCCGTGGGTGATATACAATGAAATGAGCCCGATTACCTTGGAGAAGCGAGAGATTCCAGCTCCTGGATTTATTCCTTGGATCTGCTTCCGCATTTTGGCTGCCACATCGGGTTTGAGCAGGTCTTGTATAGTCTGAACTACAGTCTCAGGAACGTAATCGGGAACTCCCCAAATGCAGTATGGCGAGTAGATGGCGTTGCTGAGCACGGTAACCTCTGTTCTGTATTTGTCCAAATACTGCCCTGTTGTGCCATAAGAAAGGAACTAAGTTTTTCATGTCCCATTGATTGGTTGTAGATTCTCACCATGGGAGCCTTCTAACCAAGCAATGAGAAAATCCACCTTGGCCTCCTGATGTAGGGCGAAAGCTGCTTCGTGCGGCGCTGACTCAACTTGCACGTTGTATCCAAGTCGCTCAAGCACGAGCTTGACGACCTCGCCTGCCACATGGTGGAAGCTGAGATCAATGCGGCCTTGCTTAATCGTTGTCATATTGAAATTAATCTTTGTTTAGAAGATCTGTTTCCCACTTTTTGAAAATGTCGATGTGCTCGTGGCTTTAAGAATTGAGTCTTTGACAAGCTGACAAATTGTGTCTCTGACACCGGCTACTAATCTAAGCCATGAGGGTCAGTGAATATTAAGGACCATACAAAGTGTCCATCATTGTTAGATTAGTAGCATTAGATTATAAATCAAAATATACCTGGCGCAGTACCCCGTCCGATTAGTGTAAGCGGCAATCACATAGCAGCGTCCGATCCCTTTAGCAATGCTTCGGAGCTAGGGGCCTAGGAAGCTTTTAGGAGGGTGGCTCTGACACCAAATTCACCGCGATGTCTTGAATCCTGACCGAAAGTTTCTAGGTGGCTATCCTACCTGCTTGACCGGCCAGGTGGATGACGCGAGGGTGGGCCAAGTTTTGTTAGTATCTGTGATGATTACTTATCTTGCAGCGCGTTTCCATGGACTAGATTTATCAACGTATATCACACAATACCTGGAATTACGATCCAAGATGGTCAATCTGGCTCTCCTAGGCTCGAAACCCGCGATGGACTACCTACAGGAGGGCAATAACTGAAGTTGTATCGAACTGCTACTAAACAGGCTGGGCGCATGGCACCAGGATCCCCCGTCCAACCTACATCTGACGGCATTGAAAGATCTGTTTGGTAACTGCTGCGATTTCTGGAGAATACGTAGCAAAGCCTAGATTTATAATCCCAATAATAGTATACCCGACTGACAGCTCTAGACTGAAAGAAGACTCCTTAATTGCATATGGAATCCCAAGAGTCATTATTTTATCTAGAAAGAACATATTCGCTGGTGTCCTTGATACTTCGATCAAAGACTCTTAACAGATCTATACTAGTATACCCTGCTGCCGGATGGGTTGCTTGAACTATGCCCGAGCGTTTGGCCTTTATGCCAGTTGCCACTTGCTCCGTGCGCCACCGCCTTGGTGCTTAAGTACAGTATGTACACAATCAGGTCCATCCCCGCCATCTGACTACCCCTCACTTCCCAGATCAATCCCCAACTCGCCACTACAGCCACCATGGTATATACAATCGTTGTCCGTATATATTCTCCGTCTCTTGCCTTTGTTCCTTCACAACATCGCAAGACCGCATTTACCCCAGCCCAGGACCCCGCTAACCTGGGACGTAATCCTCCACGGCAGACATGGGCGCCAAGCCCGATGAAGAGAGCATCTCTAAGCTGGCCGCGAAGCTGCAAGAGGCGTCGGCCATGTTTCCAGGGACAAGGAGACGCTCTCGTGGTTCGTGATATAGTCAGCGCACGACAAGCAAGATTTCTGCATCATTAAGTGCTACCTAAACGAGGCTCGCAGAAGTAACAATCTGGAGAGCCCGTACTGGAAGACGTTCGACCCCTATGTGATTCCGCTGCTGGAGAAGCCGATGGATCTGCGGCGATTCGGGTATTTTCATGAACAGCCATAGGTGAACTGATTCACTACAGAGGTGGAAGCTTCTTCTATTTGAGGAATGAGCGATAAACTCCAGGTGTCCTAGAGCTGATGATATATAGTGTTCTCACACGGGAGTCCCCTCCAAAGTACCTGGCAAAACTTCAATAGGAGCGCTATGAGGCGTAAGTTGATCCCTCACCGGGTTCCCTACGGGTTGGGATACAAGCAGTGTGTGGATAAACAATTCAGCTGTTGAACAATCATTGGATTGAAGCACAAGAGACGACAGCTACGTTGACAAAGAAGACGCCAGGCGCGACTGTGGGGATCTGTTACAACACATAGTCAACCATTCTCCCAAATGGAAAATTTCATTAATGGATTTTACAGTGTAGGTGAATTCATGTAAAATGAGTCGAAAGGCAAGGGATTTTCTGAAGTGGTGAGGTGTAGCGCATCTTCAACGTCGCGCATTCGAAATGCTGGCCCACGGCCAAAGCAGAGGGGACCGAGAGAGAGCACTGCCATGTGTCAGCAACTGAGCTGTAAATATTAATCCGAAAGTCTCACGTCTGATGAAGCCTAGCACATTGAATTTCGCCTGGGAATCGGATGGCGGACTTGAACACACAGAGCCAGTGTTCTGAATGTTGATGCCTTTCCGGTGCAAAAACCCCTGCACCCCACTTGCGTCGAGCCATTCATCTAAAGTAGACTGGATTTCATTTTGCCTTGTTTTGGATGAAATCATACGTTGTTCTGTAGAGTAGCTGTTATTCTTCGAGCGGAGAGAACTGAGGAATGTAGCATGGAGCTTGATTATGTCCCCAACCTCGTCGTGCATGGCAGCATAAAACGCGGAAATCATGTGGTTGCGCTCAAAGGTGGTCAGTTGTCGGCCAAAGATTTCCTGAATCGTTGTGTAATTATCAGGTGAATCCACTAGCAACCGATACCCATTTTCGTAGCATTCTCGAGCAAGGCTATGTGAGAACGTCCACCCTTGCTTCGTAAGATTTCCAAGAGGTGGGATAGGCAGTGCGTTGTATAAAGGGGGGCTTGAAGTTGAGGTTGGAACAGTAGGTGATGGTAGATCGATCTCGAATGGGAGGATGGGTTGTTCTTGATAGGGCGGCGTTAGAGGTAACTGTGACTGAGCTCTCGTGGCGAGTGAGGACTGAGTCTTGTTTTCAATGACAGGCAAGGTACCGTGTTGTGCGAGGTCTGGATGGGAATCCAGATTGGTATTTCGCGCAACGCTTAGCTTTTTCGGCAGGGGCGTGTTTGTGGCGTTGTTTCCAGCGCTCGATTGGTCGTGGTCATCATCGCATCCGCTTTTGGCGAGCGACACGAACTGGTGCCCAATTTTGTGCAGAGCGGAGGTCACCCGTGGGTGTTTCTCGAGTATATCATTCTCGAGGAGAATATCACTGAATGACAGGAAGGACTCGCTAAGCTCTTCGATGCCCGATTCCAGCTCTTGCACGCGGGTTTGTAAATTAGTGATCATGATTTCCTTGCGCCGGCGATACGTCTGCTGGGCCAGGCGAATCTGCTTGCGGCGTCGCTGTCTAGAATGAGCCGATGCACACTTGATATGGTCTTATCAGTTTACCTACCTCCTCCGAATCCTGCTGCTCGTCCTTCATGGTGCGTGGGCGCCCCCTTTTTCGGGGCCTGGGCACAGCAGTTTTGGCTTCAGCCATTCTTCGTTGGTTTTCAAGTATTCGAACGCGATGATTTTCGTGCTATGCGGACTATAAGTAAAGTTCTGGAGGATCTCGGAAAAAGGCGACATCGTGGCAATGGATTAATCATCACCCCCGAGGTAACTAACCATCGGATTGTTGAATAATCCAATTAGTAAATACTTTGAATGATTACGTCGCGAGCCGTTGGTGCAGCGATATAACATATACCTCAATAACTTCGAATTCCTATAGATGACCACCTCGACGTCGGTCTTTACGTACTCAAATTTCTTTGAGCAAATCGAAGTTGAGGCCATTTTACCGCTCTAGGGTACTACAATATGTCTCCATTGTCAAAACGGTCAATTCTTATTACTGGGTTCGTCACTCCAGCGAACATTATTTCGGTTGACTCCTCATTTCTCGAGAATAACTGGAGTGATGGATATGTTCCGAGATAGCTGCTCATCAGGTGGGGTTGGCCATGCGCTCGCTCTGGAGTTTGTTTCCCACAATCCTCGCGTCTTCGCGACCGCTCGATCTACGAAATCTCTCTAAAGCCTGGAAGCAGCAAGAGTGGATTGTCGGAGGTTAGGGTGTCGAATTAATACCTGACTGGAAATGAACCTTGAATCCTTCGCTAGAACCACTATGTCTGATACAAATAAAGTCGGTAATTCGTCCTCCTGTGCAGTAGTGGTGCCCTTTGGGGATCCCTAGTTTAGAAAGAGGCTGTTTGCTAAGGATGTACCTCCTCTCTGTGTCAACGGAAATTGAAATTAAGAGAAACTGTTGCGGCCGTCCGTGATAGTTGCGGCAAGGCTCGCCGCTGGTCGACCAAGGATCTGTTCGACCAAGTCTGTACATCGATCATAACGCCCTGCGGCATGGAGTGCCACCATAACTAGAATATGCTGACGAACGTGGTCCGGAAGTCCAACCTTTTTAATGGCTTCCTCCTGCCAAGTGTCGAGTGGAACGTCCACGTAGTCGATAGAACGACCTAACGCAGTGGAATACTCCTCCGCAAGATCGTATATGTCAACGGAACGCGGGCCAGTAATCTCCAATGCCCGGCCAGAATATTTCGACGGTTCAAGTAGGATCTTGGCCGCGACTTCCGCAACATCATTGGCAGAAATCGGCGACGTGCGGCTACGTCCGAATGGCAAACGTATCGTCCCTGAATTTTCAATGGACTGGGCCGCAAACCGCCAGAAAAGGGGATTTTCTTGAAACACCGTCGGACGCAGATGGGTAACAGGCACCCCAGACCACTGGAGCACCTGCTCGCTCAGCCATTGAAGCCTATGCTGGGTGGAGTCGGTGACATGCATGAGGTCCATCTCCGAAACGGTCATCTGAGACATGTTGACGAGCAATTCAATTCCAGAGGTGGCTCGCGCTGCCGCAGCCATCACCGTAGATGCCTCGAGATATTGTGAAGACACACTCATGTTGAAAAAAACACGTCTACATCCCTGGAGAGCTGGGAAAACCTCTTCCGATTTCGTGAGATCGGCGACCACAACTTCTGCTCCGAGTTCTCGAAGGCGCGCAACTCGCTCATCATTCCTGCGGACTAGAGCACGGACTGGGACACCTGAGGCTCTGAGTAGTTCCACAACACGGCCACTTACTCCTCCAACTTGGCCGGCAGCGCCAGTAACCAACACTGGTGTCATCTCGTCTGGCATGATGGTCCGTCGACTGTAAAGAAAAAAAAACGAAACAGAATAAAGTAAAGTTGAGATGGCAATATAAAACTATAATGGCCGGACAAAGTAAGAGGCAAGTGGACGAGGAATAGTTCACGACAATAACTAGTCATTTACCTACGAAAAAGGCATTGACCCTTCGGAGAGTCAAGCTGGCACTTGCCGTTCATTAATAAGCCACATTTGTACCACGGGGTTGGAGTGCTCGGGGCGAATTACGATTAGTGAACACCCCGACAATGTTCGGGTTGATCACCTCATGCTCCACAGAATCAAAGTACGGAGTAATCTTGCCGAAGACCAGTATCCATGTTGCCCTACTTACTTAACCAGAAGGTTAACCAAAAGTTAAGTGGGGCGACGGTCGGATACAGATAATAATCAAAAGCGATCAACACTTTGAACGGGATACGCAGACGAACTGACGGCCCGGGAGAGACATGCAAGCCGAGCCCCGAGGAAAGCCGAGTATGACCATTGAGGACATGTAGGTCCACGGTGGATCTTCAATGACGCAATTAATTGATTCTATGTAGTAGGACGGCGGGCTCAATAGTAATCAAGCCGACAGTAGAGACTCTGGGAAGAAATTCCCGTGGAAGAAGACCGAGTGCTTACATCATTCAGGACAGAAGGGTTCACGCGGATCTTGAAATGACACAGCGAATTGATTTAAACTATCTTACTAGCCTAAAACCGGATGAAATCATTCTTTAGGTAATGTATGTATAAGGCCGACCACCCATTTGTCCATTGGGGACTTGGTTGAGTATGAATCGGACGACAGAGTGACCCTCTTGCTCATCAATTCCAATGCTGCTGAATATTGGCCTTGCAGGGGACGTCGCAGTAGCTCATACAGATGAGCCAGAATCCCCGTCAGCCTCTAATTCTCCTTCCTCGTCCGCTTTCTCAGTACCCACGCTACCATGTCTGGGCATTTTCTTTGACCGAACCAAGCAGTCTAACAGTCCTGTTCCGCCTGCAGCATCTGTATATCCCGTGGCCATGGGCCCGGTTGCTTCGCCACCGTGCGAGGTCGAATTCTCCCAGGCCGCACGACTAGCGCTCGTCCGGCCTCGAGTCTTCCATTCATACACTAACAAAACCTCGAGGCCGAAAACCTCGTACCAGTTCGCCTACCCCGTGGTCCATACCTGGCACAAACGACTCAAGCTTCGGCCGAAGCTCCTTATGCAAGTCCGGCAGGTGTCGCAAACGGCGCGGCCCTTGCCCATCTTAGACGTTCAACAATCGACATTGTATTTGCCACATTTTGTTCAAAAGTTTCCAGCCATGTTTTGCCAGAAGAATGGACAGGGCGCGAAGGGCTTAAACGTTGTGAGGAATGAACTATATACTCGCACGGTGGCCAACATCCCCGAGAAACATATAAGTTGTGAAGGAGAAGACGAGGACCACCGCCAAGTCGTGGCCACGATTTTCCGGGTGGCCCAAGATGGAGGTCTAAAAGGGAAGGCTAAGATCTGTTTGAATTTTGGGCCGGTCTGGGAAGCGACTCCTCTGTCCAGTGGCTCATATGAGTTTGTGGCTCCCAGAGACAATGGTGTGCAAGTCATGCGATGGGCCCTACGCGGAGGGAAGAATTGAGGCAGCTCTGCAGTCCCGGTCACTCAACCGCGCCATGACAACAAACGATTCACCTTCAGCGTCATCAATCCCAACGCTCGTCGGCATCCGGTGATCGCTTCCATGATCAAGAACCAGCTAGAGGTCTATGATGGATATCTTGTTGTGGCCTCCCCTAGCACCGGCCCCATAACCCCGAGCTTGGGCATACCCGTGGTCAGTGACGCGTCCGGTGATGCAGCAAGGGGGGATACCAAGAACACAATTATGCTCGATGAGGGGCTACGGACACTGATCGTTGTAACCGGGGTCTGGGTCGCTTGCTGTGAGGGTTGGTTGCAAAACTTTAGCTAGGGCCTGTCTCTGCGCCCAGCGGCAAAATCTCGTTTCTCCAAGCACGACGGCACCAGCCTAGGCAGGCAAATCTTTCGGAAACATGTCGAGGCGCTCCAATTGAACTGGGGCCACATTCATGGACTGAGCCAAGGGACGACGCGCGTCGGGGGTCAGCAAATCACCTCAACCGGCGTAGCATGTCCACTGGTACAGGTGAGAATGGCCGCGATATCATCGTCAACCGTCAACCGTTTCCGCGGCAGGATTCAGTTGAACCCGAAGGCAACTCACAACAACCTTAGCGACATGACCACCCCAATCTCAAAGCCAAAGCTCAGCCAGCCGCTGATAACTCAAGTCATTCTTGAAACCAGAACACGCTCCAGATTTCGGCCGAGATGGATTTTCCGAAATTCCCTCCAATGATTTTGACACCGGGAGACTAGACAACACCAGCTCGGCTCTCTTTTCACGTTTTTCACTGGAAATCCGAGGCTCACTGATCACTCGCTGCACCCCTGACCCACCACCTGTATACTGTCATATGTTCTTTGGATTCGACTCCATCTAGCTTAGGAGATTCCCTTTGCAAATACTCAGACCTGGAGTAGACCACAAGGTAATAAGCTGGTAAGGTTCTACCATTGCAGGTAAAATTTGAATCGCTGGATTCTAAGTTAAGATGAGGGCTAAGTTAATGTTAAGGGCAACGCAACTTTGCCCCAGCTGGGTTATATATTTCTCACCGGGTACTAAGATCCAAAAGATTTTCTTGTGCCTTCTTATCCGGCGTGTTAGAGGACTCTGGGTCGGGCTCTGCATGGGCTGACAGACGATTGAGAAATTTTGCGGTTTTTCTTTTTCCCGGCAATTGCTGGGTAGAACGTGAAGTATAGAATCCAAATTTCTTTTATCCGCTTGATAGATGCTCGGGAGGAGTTGGAAGGGTCAGAATAGCGCAGACATCTATGACAAGCCTGATTTCCTTAACGGAAATGCCACAACAGCAATGGTGTTTTCTCCAGAGGATACCCTCACCAATCAATATGAGTTTCCTCCTAGCAGACTACCGCGGAGCTCTGTAGATCCCTTGAATCGTTGCAAACTAAGCTCCCTGGCAAAACAAAGAGCTTATCTGTCCGCGGACCAGCCTAGAGAGTAAAGGGTCTCTTGACGGCCAAAGCTATGCGCAGTGAGACCTGGTCTACGTTTCCCAGATCCTAGTTGCCTCGATAATTGCTTGCCCTGAGTCTGTGTATTTTTCAATGAAGCGAATAACAATAGGTGTACATCTAAGAACCAGCCTAATCTATATTGCAAGTGGCAATAACCACGCTGGCATCACACCACCAGCATAACAGACAAATACCATATCCACCGTGTTGAATCGGCCGGCAACGTCCAAGTGTTGTGACAAGGAATACAGCTAATGCTCAACCTTCTTGCTCTTCTTCGTTCTCAACTTCATCAAGAGAAACACCAGAGCATAGCTTGAAATCACGTAGATGACGACTATCGCCGCATCTCCCCAGCCATAGTAGTACTCGTTAAGGTTAACAGTGCGCAGATAATCGCTGCCGGTCTTGTACTGGCACACTCGGCAATCAGAAGTAGCCTCCGGGTTAAGCAGGTTCGAACCAGACCCCAACGGATTCTGCGAGTACGCAGCCAAGTACTGACCACAGGTTTGGTTGTCCGGGGGATTGAAGACTGCAAGCTCACTATCTCTGCACTGGACTTGCATGTCGAACGTGGTGAAGACAAGAAGGGAGCCGATGAGGTAATTGAACGGGTTGATCCAATACAGCCAATAGCGCCAGAAGGAGGTGATCTGTGAGTATGGCACAAGGACTCCGCAAAAGCCAACCAACGTGAAAATGATGAGAGGGTTGATTAAGGCCGCGGCTGTCGCGTTTGGGGCGTATGCTGCAATGAACTGGCCGATGCCGGTGTAGAGGAATTCATACATGAGCATGACAAAGAAGACGGCACCTGCTTTATCTGAATCGGCTGGGAAACCAACCGTATAATAGAAGCAAAAGAAGAACAGGATGGCGCAGATTACCAGGTAGGGTAGTTCAGAGATGACGAGGCCCGTGACGAAGGCTTTCCAGCTGTACATGCGCGACTTCTTCTCGCGGGTATCGTAAATCTTGCGTTTCTCGATGAAGAGAGGTTGTAATTGGGCTGTTTCCTTGGGTGTTAGCTGGAGCAGTCTTGAGAAATGCGGACTGGATCACTATATCAAGAATTACCTATGACACCAGGGGCGACGAAGATGAAGTTGAAGAGGGCAAACGTGCGCATCTGTAGCTCGGTGACGCTGTTGCCGACCTGCCAGTAGGTGAAGCCGGTGAAGAGGCCCATGATAATGTGTAGCGCAAATTTATTGTTAACGTACCCAACATTGCGGTACATGGATTTGACCAGGCGGAGGGTGACGATAACGATTTGATCCCTAAGGGGCATCGCAAATTCTCTGTCGTCATTGCCGGTATTTGCTGGTTGTAAGGCTGCCTCCTTAACGATTCGATCAAGCTCTGCCAACATGGCTTCGTGTTCAGGCGATTCAAGCCAGATTTGGTGCCAGTCCTTGCGCCGATCGGAGACAACGTCGATCATATGCTCGGCGGGGTTCTTTTCTGGTGGACAGTCCGAATTGTAACGGCTAAATTATGACTTTAGCGTGGATGCTTGGTATCCAATATCTCCAAAGTACACCGTCTTTCCTCCACGTGCGAGGAGGAGCAACGTGTCGAACTCGTAGAAGAGCTGTGCACTGGGTTGATGGATAGTAACTGGGATAGCCTGACCGGCGGCAGCTAGCTTTTTGAGGAATCGCACAATATTAAAGGCAGCCTGCCCATCAAGCCCTGATGTGGGCTCATCCAGGAAGATGAGGACACTGGGCTTCGCGACGAGTTCCACTCCAATGGTTAAGCGCTTTCTTTCTTCCACTGAGAGACCATTCCCACCAGCGTAGCCGACGAGGCTGTCCTTATTATCGTGCATTTCCAGTAGATCCATGATGGTGTCGACATATGCCAGTTTTTCAGCCCTGGGCGTTGACTGCGGCTGTCGTATCAGGGCGGAGAACTCCAGGGCTTCCCTAACAGTGCTATAGAGAGGTCAGACATAGCTTCACCCATAAGCACGGGGAAAGGTATCACGCGAGAACGCGTGTGGTGAGTGTGTGTATTTAGGGATGTGGTCGGAAGAATGGCTACTCACGTCAATGGCTCATGCACATCCAGCTGTTCGCAATAGCCTGCTGACCTCTGAAAACTAAGCGGAAGAGGTCTGCCGTCAACCAGGGTATATCCTTTGATTGTTCCCTCGGTCTTACGTTGCGCTAGGACATCCTGCAAGGTTGTTTTGCCCGCCCCCGAAGCACCCATGAGGGCGCCCAGCATGCCCGGCTTGACCCAACCATGGACATTGTTGAGCAGGACACGAGGTCCGTCCGCAGTGTCCACCGTATAGGCCAAGTTCCTCCAGGTGAGTATAGATTTGTTCTGGATTAAAGAGCGATCCACCTTCTCTGTGCCGCTGCTCAGTGGGCTGGAATGCCCCGTCATCTCGCCATTAGTTTGAGCTTGAGCTTCCTGGTCCCCTGGGATTGCAGGCTTTTTGGCAAGTTCCCTTGGGACTATCAAAATCCCGTTCTGGCCAGAGGTATCCTTCCAGAAGGAAGTTGCAATGATCGTCAGCACTACATACAGCGCCCACCAGGCCCTAGAGCAAATCATTAGCCAACACGCAGGCGGTGGCGGAGGAAAAATAGAGTACTGACCATACAATGCCGACGTTGCGCCACACATGCGAGTGGCTGTAGGTGAGACTCCCTAAGTACTGATCGCCGTTCACCACGGTTGCGCCGGGGAGCGCACCGCGTACTCCTGTGCATGCTTGGTTCGCGGTTGAGCCGTATCCAGGACCGTTTGGCACAAGGTTGGGCCCGACGCACGGGATGGTAGTGTTATGAAGCTCGTTGGAAACCAAGGCATCATAAGCATATGCAAGGGGATCGATCCAGAAGATCCTGTAAACAGTCAGAACGATTGTCCATGCAAGGAATTACCCAATCAACACGTACCAGACAAACCAGGGGTGCATGTCATGTTTAGTGATCATATACCCGACGTACAGTAGCAAGGCTGTGACAGAAACGCCTGAAAACTTGCTCGCGTCGTCGAAAGTCTTGAAGCCAGCACCGACTGCTCTGAAGAAGGCCGTTAAGCACATCGTCGCCGACAGGATGATGAACCAAAAGGTAAAAAAGGCCTCCGCAGATGATCTTAACCCGACCAAGAAATATATAACCACGGAGAAGACGCTGACCTGGAAGAGAATGATAGGAATGTCGGTAATGATCTGTGCCAAACACAAGGCTGCTGGGTGATGCAGTGCAAATTTCCGATGCTTCGCCAGAACAGGCCGCCCGAAGAAAGAGTCTGTTACCTCTGATTGTGCCACAAGGCAGTTGAAAAGGAGGGCAACGAATATGCCACCGGACTTAATAAAAATTCCGGTAGAGGTATCGGGGGCATTGTAGAATAAGGAGCCTGATGTTAAAGCCTGGATAAGATTTGTGCCTTGTTTAATGAATAGAACAGCACTGTCGCCGCGAATTATCTGATACTGTCGTTGAATAGATGTAGTGAGCTGCGTACGGAATCCGACAGTGACCGGTGACCGCTTTGTCAAGACACCAGGGTGTTTCTCTTCCCGGATTGTGCGCTGAAACTCCGAAGTATTGTTCTTTGCCTCCTCGGTAGCTGGGTAGTCGTATTCAATTTGCATTCGGTGTTTGATGTCCGAGGTGTCGTAGCGTTTTAGAATTTCGTCCGTAGTCCGGGGAAAGGTGGCTTCATAGCCCTCACGAATCTTCCGCTCTGTCGGCACTGTAACTCCTATAGTTATGTCGAGCATTAATAATACCCCAGTAAAGAGCGGGTACAAAACAAGACAAATACTAACCCGCCAGGAAATCAGCAATGTTTGCGCCATCTGCACAAATAAACCCCAGCTGCTCCATGAATGGCCGTGCTTCCTTCATAGGGCCATAATAGATCTGCTTTCCCTGGTCGAGCACGAGCACCTTGTCAAACAACTCGTAGATACCGTTGCCGGCTTGGTAAAGGGTAACAACAGAAGCCAGACCAAATAGATCTGTCATTTGGCGGACAACTTTGACGTATTGAAGCGCAGTGTTCGCATCTAGACCCTTGCTTGGATTGTCCCAGCAGTAAATACTGCCACGAGTTGCCATGGCTTCTATGATGCTGATGCGTTTCCTTTCACCACCGGAAACACCGCGAATGAACTCGTTGCCTACACGTGTATTTGCCGTATGAGAGATGCTTAATAGCTGGAATAGAAAGTCCCGCGTAACTATCCTCGCATCCTCGCGGGATTTGTGTCCAGACGGCGTATGATTCGCCACCTTCATTCGGGCTGCGAAGTCCATCGTTTGCGCGGCGGTCAGGGTTGGAAAGAAGATATCGTCCTCAGAGTTGGTGATAATCTGGCCTCTATACTTCAATGCTTCTTTGTGGTCCATTGAACCGTACTTGACTTGTCCTTCAATCTGAGTGTAGCCGTCTCGTTGATTGCCCAGAACATTGAGTAATGTGGAGCAGCCAGCCCCCGGTCGGCCAAGGACAAGTAGCATTTCTCCCGGTTTCACGCAGCCATGGCTGTTGCTGAGGATCGTCTTGTTGGTCGGTGTCGTATTGCCTCCTTTCAATCTTGCCGGGAGAAACTGCGAGACCACGTTCTCATGGAAAGAGCTGTCCGCTCCGAGACCAGAAACAGTAAGGTTTGTCCACGTCAATCCCAGTTTTCTGTGTACAGGGGTGTTTTTCCCGAGCGCCTGCTCAAGCATCTGCACCTCAGGCATTTTCGCCCAATCCAGGTCATTGCCAATTGATTCCTCGTTTTCCGGGATGGTGCTCGTTCGGGCGATCGAAGATAGGCGGGTGAGGGCGCGACTTAGGACGTTGCTGTGACCCTCGGTGGGAGTCTCATTGCTCTCTGATTGGGAAGCCATGATGTCGATTGCGGGCATTTGAGAAGAGCTTCTTTCCAGTTCCTCAACCTAATCATGTTAATTAGGGCGGAGAAGCAATCATACATTGGCTGATTAGAAATTCATCATCTTTGATATTGAACACGTTCGGGGGAGCTCCCCTCATCAACCCGAGCTGCTTGACCCGTTTTTTTTTAAAGGAGGTTCACTAATCACTCCGATACTGTAAGCTTAAATTTAGTGATCACGCCAGCAGTTGTAGTCAATTTCGTCACTATCCATACGACCATTCTTATTTGTTCTGATCGGTCAGCAGCTCTTACCAGAATGGATGGCTGCATTGCCAAAAGCGAGAGTCTTCGTCACAACAGGAAGCGAATCGCGCAGGTCTGGTAGCATGATTGGTCTTTGCGGGGGTATGGGTTTGATTTATTGATTACGGATCACGCCGCTGATACACAACCTTATCATTAACTGCGGCAAGGAAGGAAAAAGCAGGCCTGCTGGCTCAATAGCAAGTAATTTCGGTCGGTCCAGCTCGCTTAGGAGTGCATTAACTACGGTGGTTTGGCGGGCTGGGTATCTAGCCCATTCTCGTGGACAAGATATTTGAGGCCCCGCCAATAGTTGGAGCACAGTTCTGGGCAGATCACGAGAGATGCAACGTTTGTTACTTACCCTGCGCACTTCCGACCCATCGTGATCATTGATCCGGGTCTGCATTAACTTCTGGTAATATCCACGGAGATTTTTCGAATCCGCTTCATTAGCCAGTCGTCAAACGTGTATACTTTGGTTGGTTTGTGCTGCAAGAGCAGTTCAAAGGTTGGCAGAAATGGTTCCAGAACCCAGTCGTGCATGCCTTGCCATGCGTCTCCCTCGCCGGATTCGGATTTTCCTTCTAAGCGCCCAAGTTGAAGAAGGAACTTTTCGAGTGAAGAAGGAGATGGCTGGAAGCTGTTATCGCACAGCCGGATGATGAAACGATTGTTCAAGACATGGACAGTTATTCGAGCCGTCCTTTTCCTCTCATTGAAAAGAAATACACCCGTCTCGTAAGGGCACTGCCCTATGGTTATAGCAATGGTTTGAAGAAAAAAAGTTTGAGTTATAGATGGTTAACTGATGGGGAAGAACGTGATGGAGAAGAAGGTGACTGTGATATTTTCAAGCATACAGGAATTCTGGGAGCGACGCCACTATTTAACTTGGTGGCACAATCGAAATAATTACGCCAAGAGCAGATAAAATCAAGATCCTGGGGCGCGTTGTTGGGTATTTGTCAGGCTTTACCGCTCAACCTCAAAGAAATCCAGATATTTGTCACGTGGGCACCTGATGCTCTCCAGAAGGAAACGGTGAGAAGGAACGTGTAGCGTAATGACTGTAGTGGATTGTAGCTATCAGGGAAGTTCGTGGTGTTGACGGCAAGAGAGAAAACTCTGCCGGGGGGGAGAGCACGTGCCACGACATGCTCAATTAGGTAGTCCCTAACGGTAGGATCTCTGATGAGTCTGTTGTGCTAGAACATAATTCGGATCTGGAGACTGACTTCTTACTACGGTGTCATGATGCTTGGTGAAGGTACGTGGTGATAGACTTGAGTTACCGGTGGGTCTTGTTCGAGTTTGTACCAGATGATACCGTGACGAGTGGGCGCCTAGGCAGGAGTCCGGCCACCTACTACACGCATGTAGTAGCTGTAGAGTAGTCTGGCCGACTGGAGTCTAGCAAAGAGTTACTCTGCAATGACAATGTATAGATTGTTCGCGAACGACTAAAAGTAAACTAAGTACATGTGCGAGAACGAGCGTCCTTATATCATCCTGATGGCTACCAGTAGCTGTGGTAGGGCTACTGTTTCGTCCTCAGCCAGAAGAGCTCCACAGAAGAGAATCCGGTCAATAAGATCGAGATGAATACTATCCACCCTTTCCTTGCCCAATCGAGCTGAAAACGACCGAATCGGCTCTGCCGGTGACCTCGAAGAGCGGGGATTAAGAGATATAGGCTCATAGTTCAATGTAATGCTGACATTCAGCTTCGCTTCCTCGTTGATTGGCGGCCACTTGATTTTCGCAATGCCTCGGGCCAGCGACGTTCTTCTGTTTGCAATCGCAACATTTCTGACCTGTTGCCTTCAGATCATTGATATAGCATTCGTCATCACAACATAGCCCAGGACCAGCGACGTCTATAGCGGTTCTTACTTTTCCACACATATTCTTCCTTCCGGTCTGCGGGTTGATCATAGCTTTTGGACAATGTAGAGGACCGGGCAGCAATCGACGATATCCGCAACGGTATACCCTATACCGACGACCGCACATTGGGACCGCTTGAAATGATTGTTTCAGCGTTGGTTGAGGTGGCAAGGACTGCTACTAGCACAGATGACAGGATGGAACTTGAATAAAGGACAACTTGGGCCCCTGGCTTGATTTGTATCTCCTCCAGGCCTTCAAGGGCAATAATAAGCAGGCTTGCTCTAATCCAATCCTTATTTTCAGCGTTGAAAGCTTCAGCAGTCTACAACTTTCCGAACATCCTGCTACAGAAATTGTGGGGCTTGTGGAGGCTCGGCGCACCGAGCAAAGAGTGCGGTAACAACTTGAGAATGTAGACTTCCAGATGACCATGAAGTCTTTTGGAAAATGAAGAAAAGAATTCAAGAATGCTTGAGGTAAGAATTCTCTTCGCACTTGTTTGCGAGCTGATCGGCCGCAGATTGCGCACTATACTGACCCACAATGGTCGCGAGTCCACCAATTATATGGAAGTCACCTAAGTTACAGACTGTAACTCAGGCCATCCCAAGAAGCACTTCTTACAACACTGCTGGGCTAGAAAGTCCACTGTGCGAGGAACCTCTTTTAATTCCATACTTTTTTCCACTTCGCGGTGTCAACCGCATTTGGCTCACCCTGGTGAGCAAAAGTGGGCTGCTTAGCTGCGGCTACATCAAATTTCTATTTTGTGCTAGTTGTACACAGACTCGGCTTGCCCGTTGCCTTATTCAGCGCATGATCTAACTATTCGGCAACAGTAGACTCGGCCCAACAACATCTGACTGCGTCAACCACAGTCACCCAACAACTTCGCTTGCTCGTTCATTGCGCGCGCAATTTTCCTTATCATTAGGCCAGGGACGGTGTAGAGCCGCTGGGCAAGACATGGTGTTCTCTGTACTAACGTGATGCAGTTTAGATGCGGACCTGGCAACAGAACCTATTGCAATCTAATATGTCCGGTATTAGTCCTATTAGTGTGAGCCAACCAGAGAGGTTCTAGATTGGTGGCACCTGAGGCATTTAAGACGATAATAAAGAGGCCCCCTAAATTCTACTATATTATGGTGGTTAATCCATACCCCTCTTATTAATATGGCGCGGAGAGCAAGAAATTTAGTAATCTTTATTCTATACTAAATCTAGCTTTTCTATGTAATGCAATATTAGCTTAACACTACTACATACGACCATAGGGTGTGGAGAACAGGGCTTCCCGTCCGCTCAGCCGTACTTAAGCCACACGCCGGTAGGTTAGTAGTATGGTGGGTGACCACATGCGAATCCCTACTGTTGTATGTTTTTTGATTTATTTTTTATTTTTATTTTTATTTTTTTTGATTTGACATGGATGGTTTGTCTATAGCTATCTTGTTCGTCAGCCGTATATAGTTAGGACAAAAATCAAGCCGGCTTTGAGGACCCTCACCCCTTGCCCCTTCCGAGCCATGAGCAGGCTTACATTAAGGACAGCAGGGGCATCTTCATTATACCATGTCTATCTAGTATACCAGACCACAACGGTGCGTCCATGACTCAGGTTGTCCTCAATGCAATCTTACATTACTAGTTAACAACCACCAGGACTTGATAGTGGGGATGCGGAGATTGTCCCGGGGACGCTTGGGTAGTTGTTGTGTTTGCGGACCTGAGTGAGCTTCGCACGTGGCGTGGAGGAATTCTTGGTGCACATTCCTGCAGAGGACTCTTGTTTAAGCATTGTTGCTTTTGCTCCCCTTTATTATATATTATTGATACGCCTCTCGCAGCAAGTGCTTCTGCATATCGCCCGGAATTACTCTCCCGTTTCAATATACGCCCAGGCCTGCCTTTTCTTTTATTCCCCTTGTACATGAAAGCCAGATCTAAATAGGGCATAGCAAGCTTCATGCAAAATCCCAAGAGGAATCGCGCGTGTCTATCTATCAGGACTATAAGTCGCAATGTGATAATCTCGCCTGATTCTCTTAGTAGTTAGTGGCCGTTTCTCGACTCCGCCTACGGAGATTCCAAGAAGACAAACCCCCCACCGATCACCTGCAGATAAGCCAAGCGGGGTGGTGCCCAGGTTGCAGATAACTGCGTTACATCAACCAATCAGAGTGGGACAATACCACGTACCCCTCACATCGCGGTCCTTGCATATTTGGAGTCACCGCCCATTGCGACCCTACGCTTTCAGCAATCCCTTATTACATTCATAGCTCCTCCATGATCTTTCTTCTGGCAATACTGTCATCTCCTCGACATCAATTCTTCCGCCAGCCCAGCCACTTTTTCACCATCGCCCACCATGTACGCCCCGAAAATCGGCGACACCCTCGACGAGCTCGACACGCCGAGCATGATCGTCGACCTAGACCTCATGGAACAAAACATCGCAAATCTCTTCTCAACCCTCCTCCCAACAGGCCGAAACATCCGCCCGCATCTAAAAACCACAAAAAGCGCCGCCCTGGCGCACAAACTCGTCGCTGCGGGGGCAAAGGGGTGCTGTGTCGCCAAAGTCTCCGAGGCCGAGGCGATCACCGCGGCGGGGTTCGACGATATTCTGATTACCTGCGAGATTATCGGGAAGCAGAAGGTGGAGAGGCTGGTCGAGTTGTATAAACGGCATCGCGGGATCCGGATCGTGGTGGATAGTGTCGTTGGTGCGACGGCTATCAATGATGCGCTTCAGGCGGAGGGAATTATGGAGCCGATTTCCGTCCTGGTTGATCTGGATGTCGGGCTGCATCGCACGGGCGTGGCCCCTGGTGAGCCGGCGCTGGCTCTTGCTACACATGTCAGCACACTCCCCATGCTCCGCCTGATCGGCGTGCAGGGGTACGAAGGGCATCTGCAGCACTTGCACAGCCGCGAGGACCGACGAACCCAGTGTCTCGAGTCCATGAAGACTCTAACTGAGACAGCATCCGCGCTCCGAACCGCGGGCTTCAACATACAAGTCGTAACAACCGGCGGAACAGGCACGGCCGAATTCTGCGCGACCGTCCCGGGGGTAACCGAGCTCCAACCGGGCTCCTTCATCTTCATGGACACCGACTACCGCAATGCCGTGGGGACATTCTACGCGAACAGCCTGACGATTCTCGCGACGGTTATCAGCCAGCAGGGTGAGCGGCGGGTCACGATTGATGCGGGGCTCAAGTCCCTAACGACGGATAGTGGGTTGGCCGAGTGTAAGGATCCGAGGTATCGGCATGAGAATCTGGGGGATGAGCATGGGGCGTTGAGTTGGGAGGAGCGGACGCCGGGTTTGGTGATTGGGGACAGGGTGGAGATGGTGCCGAGTCATATTGATCCGACGATTAATTTGCATGATGTTTACTATGCGCATCGGAGGGGGGTTATTGAGGAGATTTGGGCGGTGGATTCGAGGGGGAAGGTTCAGTAATGGAGATAGTCAAAGCATATACAAGCAGCAGAGATAAAGCTATAGAAAACCATGTTCATCCACTTCCAACAAGAGAAAAAGACAAAAGAAAGTAGTCAGATGACAGTATAAAAGCACCGCTCCGAGCACGTCCTTCCCTACATCCCAGCCAGCTACCCAGCTCAGAGCAGGATCTCGCGCGCCACGACCTGGCTCAGAGTCACCGTCCCCCCAGCGACCGTCAGAGCCACACCATCAGCAGACACATCCGGGAAGATCAGGTTCGAAATCACAGCCTCTCCCTCGCCCCCAAAGACCTCGATCGAGCACGTATCAACCAGGACACGCAAGTGGACCTCACCATTCGCACCAGGGCGCACAGTCGCAGTGTGGACACCGCCAGCTGCAGAATCATACGAGGTATTCCCGCTGGCGTTGCGATCGACCGAGAGCTGGTTGGAGCTCTGCACGTACCTGACAAGGGTCTGCTGCGAGCCTCCCTTCCGGACGGCCAGGGTGAGTGTCGACCCGGGGGATGGTGTAAAGGATATTTCGATATCGAGTGTTCTAGCATGGATGTTGGAAAGCAAAGTCTGGCCTGGGGCGAGGACTTGGTTCTCAATATCCGCGAGGGGCCACGCGTGCCCGTTGATTTCGTCCACGGGCTGTTGCAGGAACCGCAGTTTGCCGTTGGACTGCTGGAGCTCCAGCGTGCGGGGGAATGACACCATACCCTTCCAGGTGTTCGTCGGAGGGTGTCCACCGTAGCTATTCATCACGGACGCGAGAATCACCCGGCCATCCTGGGTGGGAACATTCTCCCACATGAGCGCTCCGTCAAAGTCGCGGCCGTAGTCGAGCCAGAACGCGCCTGTGGCGGTGTCAACGGGGTCTGCTGTGAAGACAGTACCGTCGAAAGACCCTGTCACTGCGAAGACGCCGTTGCCGCCAGCTGGGGAGCCAGTCGCAGGAGTAATCATCAGAACCCATTTCTTCTGCGTCGTGCCTTGGATGGGAAGCTCGAAGAAGTCTGGCACCTCCCACCCGTTGATTCCGCTGGGCAGGTTGGGGATGTTGCTGGCAGTAAAGTCACTACGCCATGTCCAGTCAATTGCATTGGTGGATGTCCAGAAGGTGAGTTTATTCTGGCCACCATGCGCAAGAATCATCACCCATCGACTCGATGGAGCATGATAGATGACTTTTGGATCCCGGATTTCCAGTCCTTGAGTGACATCGTGCGGCGCTTCCTGGGCTTGTGAGATGATGGGATTGCCCGCGTATTTGATCCATGTGACGCCCTGGTCGAGACTATATGCCAGGCGCTGATCCTGGACGCCCGTCGAGGGGAAGTACCCAGTATAAAACGCGAGATAGGGCGGGTTTGACGATGATCCCAGTCCGGAGAGATTCTGCGAGTCGAAGTACGCCGTTCCAGTGAATGCCTCTATTCCATTCCCACTGGAGATTGCAACTGGCTTGTGGTCCCAGGATACAAGATCCGTGCTTGTCGCATGGCCCCAATTGAGATTGCCCCAGAAGTTTCCAGTGGGATTGTGTTGGAAGAACAAGTGCCATGTGGACCCGATCTTTATCAGGCCGTTGGGTTCATTCATCCAATTCTGGTCGGGTACAAAGTGGAAAACAGGGCGAAAGTCGACGGGAGTCGTAGCGGAAGGCCGGGCAGTGGTGCTTGTGCTTGTGCTTGTCGTAGTCGTCGTCGTCGTTAATGTGGTACTCGTCGTGGTAGTAATGCCGGTCGTACTGCTGGTGCCGGTGGTGCTGCTGGTGCTGCTGGTCCTGCTGGTAGAGCTGCTGGTAGGCGGACCATAAATGGACCCCAGAACCTTCGCATCAATCGTGACACCACTTGTGCTGCCCCCAGATGAGAAAAGCCGGACGTCAACACCCGAGTCCTGGGGAAAGATCTGCGCCGACAAGGTGACCTCTCCCTGGCCGCCAAAGACCTCGACGGACGAAGAATCAAGAAGGATGCGCAGAGTGACCTTGCCATCACTGCCAGGTGCCAGCGGCGCGTAATACGTGTTGGAGAATGACCCGTCAAAACCAACGTTCCCAGACTTGGTCCGATCAACAAACATCCTCTTTGTGCTGAAGTCGTACCCGATTCGGGTCTGCTGTGCCAGGTCGGAAGTTGCTCGGAGCAGAAGGCCGAATTGACCGGTGGCCGAGGTCCGGTCGGAGAATGTCACTGTGATATCGAGGGTCTTGCCCGAGAGCGGAATGGATTGCGTGCCTTCGGCGACAGTGCTCAGAGCATTGGAGTATGTTCCTGTCTGCAGATCTGCCCAGTTGGCCACAGGTTGCTGGATAAGGGTTGGCCACCCGTTCAGCGTCTTGAGGGACAGTTTCCTCGGGATCGAGAGCATGCTGCGCCAGGGGGAGGTCGGAATCCTTGTCGCGTACTGCCAGTTGTTCAACCAGGCAATGTTGGTGCGATCTTCTGCGGGCAGCCCATTGAACGGTGCCGCAGCATAGTAGTCGGGGCCCCAGTCCATCCAGTTGGTCCCCCGCGGCTCAGTCGAGTCATCCGAGAAGGAGATTTCATCCACCAGGATATGGCCCCAGCCGCCTGTGCTGGAATCGACAATCTCAATGACCGCAGTTTCACCAATCAGCGCTGTCACGTCCCAGCTCCTTGGCGCGAGCTGTTCGCTGTCGCTGCCCGTGGCTGTGCGGACAACCTGTCCGCCGACTCTTAAGGTTGATGCACTCCACGCCTGGAGCATTTCCACCTCCAATGAGAAAGTTGATCCGCTTCTGGGTGATGGTAAAGGTGGGCGAGGTTAGAGTGCCAGTAGTTGAATCCTGCGCGTAGAACGTGTTGACGAAGTTTCCGCGGTAGCCAGACACGGTTTGCTGGCCCGACAGGGTCCCCTGGGCCGGGCTCTTGCCGACAAGATCCCCAGTTGCAGTCCACCCGCGACTCGCATAGGTACCAGTCCCATTGAAGCTCCACACACCGTCGCCGGTAGGCGGTTGAGTAGGCGGTTGAGAGGGAGCAGTGCCGGTAAAGGTGATCTGGTCCACGAGTATGTGTCCCCAACCGCCTGTCTGGGAATCCACAATCTCAAGGACGGCGGTCTGACCGATGTAGTCGGTAACATCCCAGGTCTGGGGTAGAAGTCTCTCCTCATTCTGGCCCGTGGCAGTCCGCACAGCTTGGCTCTGTCCGTTTATCTTCAAGTTGATGCATTCCGCGCCTGGTGCGTTTCCACCGCCGATCAGGAAATTGATCTGCGGTCGAATGATGGTAAATGGCGGCGAGGTGAGCGTGCCAGTGGTGGAGTCTCCACTCAGGAAGGTATTCACCAGGCGACTGCCAGCATATCCAGAGACGGTCTGCTGTCCGGGAAGGGTGCCCTGAGCCGGTGCAGCCCCGACCAGCCCGCCTGTGGCCACCCAGCCGCGCGAGGCAAAGTCGCCAGTGCCCTCGAAGTCTTGGAAAGTCACATTTCCAGGTGTTTCAGTTCCACTGGGGCAGTTGCAGCTAGTAGATGTCTGCGTCGCAGTAGTGCTCGACCCGGCCGTGGAGGTTGAAGACGGCGGCGGGGTGTTGCTGTCCGCAACGAATGCTGTGCCATCGAAACTGCCGACGATGTACTGCGATCCTGAGCCCACAACTCCAGGTGGTCCGCCGGGGTTGAGTCCAATCTGCACAACCCACTTGGTCTCGGCTTCGTTGCCGTCGAGGGCCAGAGGGAAGATGCTGGGACACTCCCAGACACCACCAACTGCGTTCATGGGGCCGAACTCACTGGCGTACGTCCAATCCTTTAGGTTGGGCGAAGTGTAAATGAGCAACTTGTGAAGTTGGGCTAGCGAGACAACCGACACCCATTTCTGGGTTGGTGCGTGCCAGAATACAAATGGGTCGCGGAACTCACGCCACTGATCTGCATAGGGTGCTGGGGGGTTCAGAATGACTGGGTTTGCAGCGTCATAGGTGGTCCAGGTCATCCCTTCGTCTAGACTATACGCGATTGATTGAGCTTGCTGTCCACCATTGACTGACTTCCCACTAGGAAGATTGCGTGAACCGGGGTACTAAGTCAAAGTCAATAAACGGGACCACGGTGCCACGGTATGATTTTGCAGAACTCACATAAGACGTATACATTGCCACAAAAGGAACAGTCCCATTCACACCAAAGCCACTCGTGTTCTCAGTATCCGCAACAGTGGAGCCAGAGAAGAACATCTCAGTGATGTCACCTGGATATCCACGCGCGAGCAGGGCAACAGGCTGGTGCTCCCAGTGGGTCAGATCGTCACTGGTGGCATGGCCCCAGGACATGGCTCCCCAGGTGTCTCCGCCTGGGTTGTACTGGTAGTACAGGTGGTAAACGCCATTGTGGTACAGAAGACCGTTGGGATCATTCATCCAGTTTTTGGCCGGGGTGAAGTGATACTGTGGTCGGTAGAGCTCATTGTAGGTTTGGGCACTTGCTGCCTGGAGGAGAGAGAGCCCGGCAGCTAGGCCAAGGGCCAGGAAAGAAACCATTCTGAAAAGATGGAGGCCTCCACAGTTCCAAGAGTGAGGCCGCTGTGAAAATGAAGCTGGTTATGAGTGGAAAGTGGTCCAGTCCATGCCGAAGCACAGGCTTTATATACTTTCAGGCTGTCGCCTATTCTGTCCACCGTTTGCCTTCCTTTATCGCCAGGAGTTAATACTGTATGAATCCCAAGACCTAAAGGCTCACCGGCGTGCTCTTTTCATCTGCATTCCTCTGTGGCTTCGCTGATTCTCCGCGAATGTGGCGCCATGTCGCGCAGGGGAAAAGACACTACGGAAGGACCGCTGATTTTCTGGAAGCTGGGATAGAAGGCGTGTGATTCTCGCTGCATCAAGTGATTGGTCAAACTAGGCAAATGTGGAAGCGGGGAAAGCAATATAGCGCCGTCTTTCGGTGGCATTGCATGACAGATTCGCGGAGGTCGGAAATGAAAGCGATAGTGTGGTGCTCGTGTGGCGAAGCAAGTCGTCGGTATTGAGGCCATTGTAAAGAGGCCCCGTGGGGAACCACCCCTGGAATTGGCGGAGTTCCTGCAGCAGTCGTGGGGAAAGTCAGGTCCCGACTACCGGTTGCCTAATCGCGTAATCTTCACTGCGTCGCGGAGAAATCCTAGTCTCCGCGAAGGGTGTACAAGCGAACGCCTATACTTGATTGACTTCGGCACTTGATCCTTCGGCTTTTCCTTTGCCCCGTGTCAGCAGGGGCAGCCGGTCATTGATTGGTGGAGTTTATTTTCCCCGCCCTGCACACTCGGCTCACACGCATAGCACACTCCGACCAAGGCATCCGAATCTGAACCACCTGGCTCAGCAGCCGATTTGCAAAGTATGGCTCAGGGATGGTCTTTTGCTAGGGGGCGGTGCGACAGACTGCTGTTGCCTGCACTGAGGAAGTAGCCAGGGTCATATTAGTATCTATATCCAACTTTCTGAGAAGCTGTACTATAGTCCCCGCCGCCTGGACATTCCAAATGATTTAGACGTTCCTCTGGGCGCTTCGGTTGTCCGTGAACCACTACCCGTGCGTCTCCGCCTGCGCCACCACCTCTTTCCTCTTCGCCTGAAGACACTCCAAGACCAGAACACCAGGGCCACTGCTACGCCCTGCCCCGCAATCCCCCGCGGAATATCCTCCCACACCGATGTACCTGTCCTTCAACCATCCCCGCCCAGTTAAGATGGAATAGTTCGCAAACGTATTAACCAGCGACGCCGCAACACCCTCATGCTGCAACGGCATGGGGCGAGTCATAATGATGGACGCCGCGGGGAAGGACATGTCCCTCCCCCAGCGGAGGAAGAGTATCCCGACGAACGTCTGCGACCAGTAGGTTTGGGGCACTGAGGCGGTTGCGAGGAGGATCGCCCCGGTTAGGAAGGCGGTCATCGCGATGAGGATGACGGTTGAGGCGCGGAGGGTTTCGAGGAGGTTTATTGCGTAGAAGACGAGGATGCCAAAACTGGACCACCCTGTGCTAATGCAGGCCACGGTGAAGAGGGTGGAGAGGTGGAGAGGTGGAGGAAGCCGGGTGGGATTAGTTGGTGCGTGCTGACGCGCTTTTCCAGGAGGACGCAGACTGAAAGAGCGCGATCCCGGTGATCATGATGGTGTAGGTGTATCGCGTAGGCCACCCGACGGCGGGGCCTTGGTTCTAGGCGAAGTTGAAGAGTAGGAGGGCGGATACGCCAGCCATAAAGCTAAATATGTCGATGCGCTGCCAGTTGCTGTTTGTCCTAATCATTTGTCTTACACTGCTGGCCCTTGGCCCTTCGGGCTCGGAGTCACGTGGCGGCGCGGTTGGAGGGAGCCAGGACGGCAAGCAGAAGACACGCGAGGCACAGGACTCAGTAGGACACAGCGCCGAGAAAAAGCCGAAGCCGCCCGGGGCCGTAGCCCCAAACAGGCTCAAGATCAAGTTCGGGCGGAGACCAGAGTCATAGCAGCGGCAATGATCGCGATGGCATTGGGCAACAGGAATGCCGGGTCAATCCCCTGCATCATGCGGCAGAAGATGAAGAAGCTCGATGAGCTACTCCACCCGGCGAATCCAGCTACGGCTGACAGTAGGGCGGACCATGCGTAGCCGCCCAGGAATGCCAGCTTGTGGCCGAAGGCATCGCCGAGGCGGCCGGCAATTTGAATAAAGGTGCCGACGTGGAGCGAGTACCCGGCGGAGAACCAGTCCAGCGTTTCAGGTTTGTCGTCTACGCCGAATGTGCGGCGATGACCTGTTTTGGGAGGATGCTGAGGAGAAGGGAGGCTTGTGTGAGCAGTTGGGAGGAGCAGTTGACTGCGACAAACTGAGCTTCGCCAGCAAGAGGTTGCAGACCTTGAGCTGTAGCATCAAAGGGTCGAATCTCATGGTCTGTGGTGTTGACGTCGTGCAACTGGATGCATTCGCGGCTCTCAGACTCTGTTCCTGGTAAGGTATTCTTTTCGATTAAAGAGACGGACAGAGATTTGTGGAACAGCTTAGGGCAGCTCACGATACGACATGTACTAGAGACCCTGATCAGCCAGTATAATGTGCCGCTGTGGTTGCTATATTTAACTCCGCGCTCTCTCGAACTTGAGAACGAGTCCCTGTACTAATCCCTTGACTCCTCTGTCTGCCCATTGAAATTACTAATTCCGAAGTCTGGATTATTTACCGAAGTCTGGCATGGTCATTGCCGCTTCAAACGTCGTGCGGGCCAGTGCGCCTATTGCGGACGTGGCCCAGGCTGGCTCGGGTACTCGGGTCTCTGCGGCTGAGCCATAGACTGTGTCAGCCGGAAATCCGAGCTAACATTCAACATCAGTCTGTCATGGCAACTTTTTGGTCGACTGGTGAAGTTGTAAGACTGGCAGCAACTAGTCCCAAACGTGCATTAGCCCCTGGGACGAGGATGAATAGTGGATTCAGGCTCTCCTAGCCTAAATGTCGCTCCGAGGTTCTATCCTCCTCTTGGTCCACCGGCGATGGGGCGATGTCTTTCAGCTTCTGGAGTGATTCCCAGTTTTATAATGTCTATCTACGCGGAGACATCCTTGCTATCTCTTGTTTGTGCCCAGCCAGCGGGTGCGTGCGGCCGCCACCTAGAATGCCGCAGGACCGCCATGACCATTGAGGCCTGCTTCGGGCGCACTGCCTAGATATCTCGCCTCTCCGCTACGGCGTCACTCAGGTACACCAACGACATACGCTGATGTATAACTAGTCCTGGAGGCAATGGATAAGGTCTCGAGAGTAAATGGGTCCGATATCTCCGCGACCCTGGTGTTGGTCATATCACAGAGTACGCGTCCAAGAACATCCTACCCCTCACAGAATCCAGAATCGACAGATCTCTTCGACGACCGAGCTCACAGGATTGTCTCCAAAGTCCTTTTCCTCACCCGTTCATCTTACAACACTAAGCACTTTTGCATCTCACTTAGCTCTGACTATCCAGCTAACGAGGGTCTTACATAGATACTTCTCTGGGAGCGCACTTGGACAACAAAAGCAGCCGCGGAAACACACAAGGGCACGGCGCATATGTTCGGTGAGTGGGGCGGCCACGCCCAGGGCATCCACCAGATTCTGGTCGCGAGGTCTGGACCGCGTCAGAACTCGAAGGGGTGGGAGCTAATCAGTAGCACATGAATGGCATTTGGCTTGTCGAGGCGACGATCAAGTAATTCGCCGGTGTTTCTGGGGATTGGCACCTCAGGGTACACCTGAAGCACGGAGATGGGCGCGTGGCGTATCCGGAGAAGGCGGCGATGTTACCGGTTGAGGAGGCGTTGACGGTGCTTTGATGGAATAGCACGAGAGCGCTGGAAGCATCGGGGTGCGACGTACAGTGCGTTATTCACTGACTATACCTGCCCTAGGCTAGTGACGCCTTCAATACATTAATAATGAGATCTAATTTGGCGAAGTCTTGGAACCTCGTCTGTCATGAATATCGGGCCTATGTTGGGCAATCCTCCCGGACAGAAGATTTACGCCACCTCATCAGCTTAATGGACTGTCGCACTCGGTGTCTACAATGAACCATCGGGAGAAACAGTCGACGTGGGAAGGACGAACCCACTCCCTGTCCTGATATAGCAAACTATAATATTGGATAAGAGAACATATGCTCCAAAGCCGCATGAGTTTTATTGTTTGGTAAAAGATATATAAACGACTAAATGGACAGTGAAGCGAGAGTGACACCGCTGAAATTCCCCAGTTGGCCCAGCTGGCTACCTTTCAGCGACTAATAAGAAAGCATGACATGACAATCGTGATTCCCCCGTAGCTCGTGGTGCTGCCCGGAGGTGCAAAAAGTGCCTCCTTGAGCTGATTGCGGCCCATAGGACTTGAGAAAGCATCCACCTCTTCTGCCGCTCACGGTCTAGACCGTTTAGGAATGAACATCCTGGCAAAGAAGACCGACGCCAGCCTGTACGAGCACGCACAATGTGGTTAGTGATGCGAACATATTCCCCTACCCAAGACCACAACCCTTCTACAGGCTCGATGGGACTCACAATAGGGACAGTGCAGCACTGCGGCTTTCCTCCAATGGTCCCCTCGCACACGTCTTCAGCGGTTACGCACCAGCCCGGGATGTTGCTCGCTAGTGGTGCATGGTGTGGTTAGCGAGGTATTATCTCATGGGAACAAAGTACGCGAGCATAGGACAGGAGAAAATCTTACGGGGCTCGCAGTCGATGGATACGACGCCGCCCAGGACGCGGGTGACGCAGCACTGGAACGAGGTGTAGAACAGGCCGGCGTTTGCGCAGAATGCCTCGTTGGGGTTGAGGATGTCGGAGCGGGCCTCGACAACGGTGGTGTCGGCGGGGAGGGCCATGGCAGTGGCGGCAAGAGCGACGAGGGAGATGAATTTGTACATTCTTGCGGATGTGAGAGGGGACTTTGGGTTGGGCTGAAGATGGATAACCGGAGTAGGGAAGATCAATCGAATTTGAGATGGAGTGCTAATGGTCTGGAGATGCTCAGAAACAGGCGTGCGCCAGCCTCTTTATAACATTTTGATCGGGGGGACAGCTTATGATCGATGATTTTGCACGTCCAAGTACTTCTGCTCGTTGCTGAGGGTATCTTGTAGCGATAGGTCTAAGTTACATTGTAAGCACCCTCGTGGAATACAGTTTGCACTCGAGACGCCGCCAAGGGCTACATCTCCTCGAGAGGTGAAAATTACCCTTTCGATAGGGCCTGGATTCAATGTTGGCCGGCTCAAAACTGACAAGGAGTGAAAAGTGATCGGGGCCACTTTCCCGTTGGGGTGCTACACGCAGGATATTCACTGTACACATGTAGCGATAGGTTCCGAGCGGAAGTACCCTGCAGATCGACCGCTTGATCGAAGACGAGGCAGCGGCTCAATGGCCCGACCAATCAAACAGTCGTACCAAGCAGGGGCAAAAGCGGGGGTTCAGCCCCATCCTGCGGGTGCTCCCGCGCCAAGTGCGCACAGCAGCCCAACAGGGTATCGCAAAGCGAGCGTGACTGGGATCTTCGATCTCGCGGGGACCAGCCACCGATGTCACGGTGAATTCCTGCATTAAGACCGAACGCCTAAATGGAGCTGCCAGGGAAGGATCCTGGTTGACATGCTCCACCTGAAGCAAACATCAGCTTTTCGACCAATGAGCCCATCGTCCACTCTGCCAAGAGTGTGGTCTTCAGGGCAGAAAGGTGGCAGGTGGGGTTCTCCGAATGTGACAGGTCAGCTCAGCTGGTTTACTGGTGTCTTTGCCTGAAGGATCTCGATCGGTCGGTGAGCACGCAGATCGCCTTCGATTCCCTGATTTTCTTCCGCCCCCAATGCGGAACCAACACGCTAAGGTTCGAATAGGTCCATCACATTGGGCTGGAGTCCAGTATAGCAGTGACATGGACAGAGTCGCCTGGACCAACTACCCCAGCGTACGGAGTACGATTTGGTTGGATTTGTATCCCATCTCTGATCTGTCGACAAGTTACTTTGCTTGCACACTCTGGATTACGCAGTCGCATGTCAGGGGATAACAGGAGAAACGAAGACGAATTGTGACCGGAATCTGCTACATACTTTAAGCTCTCCCTCACAGTCGCTGGAGCGGGCGACTGTAACACACCAGCGGCGGGCCCCAGAAACAATCCATGAGATTCTTCAGTTGCCGAGCGAGTAAGAGCCCTTGGTAGCCGAGCACGTTAACGCACATGCATAACCCAGAGCACACGCAAGTACCCCAAGGAGCAGGGATACGATCAAGGCTGCGTTTTCGACACCATCCTGCAAGGCGCCTCCCCCTACAGAGAGGCAAACAATTCTTCGTCCGAAGCTCAGTCACTAGTTAGAGTTACAGAAGGAATTCGATGCTGATAGTACTTTCACCGATCTTACATAACTTCATCTCGTAAGAACTACACATAGATGTATGTAGTCAGAGATACTCTGGCCGAGGTGGACACAGATTTGGGCAAGTGATGACGTACCACACTAAATAACCATGCTGTGTGTCTCATGCATAGTTTTAAGAAGATTAGAAGAAGAAGACTCAGGTATTCAACCGCATATCCTGAGGGGCCCTCAATTGATAATGCATTGCTGCCTGTATCTCAGCCAGTGGCTTCCTCTGCCCAAGTTCAATCTGTCAGCCCATCCTTTCAAACTCCTCAGGGCACGTCTGCCAAAACCGCCCACTCCTACTCACTCTCTAGAACTCCACATTAGAGACCTCAGAGCCCTAATCAACCTCCATTAATAGACCCTCAAAGGCACGCGCATAAACGGCAGGGCGAGGCACCTGAAGGGATTTTCTCCAATTGATAGTCCAACCTCTCAATCGAACATCGTTCAACAAGTGCGAGGAGCGCGGCGAAAACGTTGCACAGGATCGTCTTGGTGGTTCTGCTGAACGGAGAGAAGAGAGTGAACGAGTTGATAAGCAAAATGTACGAGGTCGCATCTATATCGCTTGGTCGAGGTAGGTATTGCAGCTTAAAACCCAGGACGTGTTAGCAATTGATCAAGATGCCTAGTTAATATGGCCATCATTAGATCGCTGAGTCATCTTTATGCACACAAAGCCGGAAATGGCAGACCGCATCATCGATTTCCGAGGTGGCCACGTGACCCGCGAAGGGTTTCTTTGTTCTTTTGTCTCGACGTCAGGGGTGGAATGCCCACCAAACCAGCTGTGACACGCGTTATTAACTGCTCCTGCTAAGCTGGTACCTGCTATCAATTCCAGGCCCTTCTCATTGGTTCCCCCCTTGGCCATAGTAGAGTCTTAATGGATCGGGTCGAGAGACGGAGCCCGTACGGGCTGGCGTGCATGAACTGTTTCAAGACCAAAAGCAAATGCGTCGCCACGCCGGATGGCCGGAGCTGCCACAGGTGGGGGGGCGGATCATGTCCCATGCATGTACCAACCATTGCCATGCTAACTATTGGCCAGATGCCACCGGCTCAACAAGGAGTGTCTCCCCTCCAACTCGCTGAGGAAGCGATACTCCAAGAAGGCTCTCGCTGAACGACTCGATAGCCTTACCGCACTGCTGGAGGCAATCCAGGCGGCGTCTGGAGCCACCACTGCTGGAACTGGGGGTATCCCCCATTCGCCCTCCTCAACCACTGGCTCGGCCTCTGCCTCTGCTGCCTCGCACCCGTCGCCCATATCCGCGGACTACTTTGCATCTCCTCATGGAGCCCAGTCCGCAGAACAGTCTTTTGCAATCTTCCGCGACCAAATGTTGCCCTACTGCCCGTTCATCTACATCCCCGCCACAGTCCCCGCCCAACAACTACAGCGCGAACAGCCCTATCTCTTCCGCGCAATCATGGTCGTGACTATGCGCTCAGTCCCGGAGAGGGCCTCGCAAGGCAGCACGCTCAAACGGCTACTGTCCGATGCAATCGTTGTCGAGGAGCGCTCCGACTTTGACCTGCTGCTGGCGGCCCTGACCTACGTCGCCTGGGGTCACGACCAGTTCACCAATGGGCCCGCGACCACACCACGCATGATGGACCTCGCCTTGTCGATTGTCTGTGGTCTCCGCTGGAACAAGCCCCTGCCTATCAATGCACATATGCTCCCGATGATGGGTGTCCCCAGCTATCCGGGGCTCAGTCCGATTGTCTGCTCCTTGGAGGAGCAGCGCGCTGTCTTGGGTTGTTTCTTGTTAAGCTCTTTGTAAGCTGCCCCGTCTCTCCCTTCCATCAATAACTATCGTATCGCTCCGAGGAAATAAGGCGTGGGGCTGACGCCCCAACTTACCTAGTGTCTCGACATACTTTGGGCAGATGGAGTGCATGCGCTGGACGCCGCAGATGGATGGCTTCCTGCAGACCATCGAGGCCAACACCACGTGCCCAAGTGACCCCATGCTAGCTGTTCTCGTCAGGCTGCAGCGAGTCGTGCACGGTGCCGAGTGCACGCGTGATGTGCACCAGGGCATGATGCCGATTGGCCTCTTTACCTCGTCGCTCCTGTCGCAGGTTCGCCAGATCGTCGAGTCGATGCCGCCGGAACTGCAGATCAAAGGTTCTTATTTAGTCCCGTCTATCTACCCCATTGCTTGCTCAGCGGAGAACCGTGCTAACTCGAACCGGGGAACTCTACAGAGGTCTTCCGCCTACAGCTCCACTACACCGAGCTCAGCATCCACGAAACCGCATTCACCGCCAACATCCATCCCACCAACCTCAACCTGCAATCCGCCCTCGACACCAGCTCGGGCCCAAGTCTAACCGAAGACCAAGTCGTCTGCATGTGGAGCTCCCTCCAAGCCATCGAATCCTGGGTCGAAGTCCTCTTCCGCATCCCACCAATCGAGTACGAGGCATTCCCAATCGGCATGGTCGCGCAGGTCGGACGCGTCCTCGTCACCCTCTACCGGCTGTCAACCCATCCGAGTCCAACATGGGACTGTCTCGAAGTGTGGCGGACAGTCGACATCGTCGACGTCATTGGGAAGATTACATCGAATATGCAGTCGATACCGAAACAGGGGGAGGAGAGTGTGCCGGCGGACCCCGGGCAGGAGCTAAAATGTGCACGGTTCTGTAACTCGATTCAGGCGATACTGGAGGGGAATGAAGATGTGGAGGAGCCGAGTCCCGCGGGCGTGGGTGAGACGGGTAGGGGCGGCGCCGGCGTCGGCGCGGGGGGGTCCGTGCAGCAACAGTACTATCAGGCGTCTGGGTCCAGCCTTGGGAGTGGGAGCGAGGCTAATACGTCGTTCATCTCCAGCTCGGAGACGGACATGCCGTTTTCATGGACGCCAGACTGGCCTGGGAGGAGTTTATGAGGCCGAGTCCCTTGAATCTAATGCGTTTCTTGTTAGCTAGTCCGGGTCTTGGGCGTTCGTGGAGTATATATAGTGCTTGCTTGGTAATGGTCAATAATCGCGGAGTCTCGGTTTTGTAACAAACACTGTGTCAATGACACCATCAAGATCTCACTATACCACACTGCAATGCAACCTTTCGGCTACTGTCTACCTCGTCAGCTCCTGGCCAGGCTGCTTGGTCTGTGGGCATTGTGGTTACATTGGGATTGCGGTCGTCGGAGATTGAAGTCCCAATGAGGTTATATATACGATATGGAGTATGAGGCTACCTCTTCTTCAAGAGACACGTGACAGCTACCATTATCCTATCTAATCGACTATCATGTCCTTGTGGGATCCCGCAGTTTGAATCGTTGTTTGCCACAATCCCGAAGCGGTATTCTAACGTTATTTGAACAGTCTGTTTGCTTCTTCTTGGTATCCAGCAGGTGCTGATCGACAGTTGGAATGGAATTAGGCTTACACTGGCTGCACACCGATCTATGCAAAAATCCCCGCAGTTACAAGTACTAACTTAGCTGTCAGTCAAGGTATTTCTTTCCGTACGGAACGACAATTTTAGGTGGGCTGTGCTTTGGCTACCAAGGGAGCTGTATTCGGATAACGGGGTCATTAGTGCCTTGGCAAGGGAGTAAATTGACCGGTTTCATGTCTGTGCAGCGTACGCACGGAACGCGCATCCTCTGAGACTGGCATTGAGCGTGAAAAATGTTATTGGGTAGGGTAGTTGGAAGGATCATCCTCAGGGTGGTTCAAGTCTCTGCGTCATCATCCCTCACGTGATTATCTAGTGCAACCCTGACGGTCCCCCGTTCCAACCTTACCGTACCAAAACGTACATCAGCCCAGCCTAGTGTGCAGGAGGTTGCAAATGGTACCGTAATATGATAAGAAACTCCTCGCAGAGTCCCCGCAAGGCGTTGTGGATGGCGTCAGCGGCATTGTGAGCTATGATAATGGCCAATAGAGTTCCACTGGATCCAGAACGCCCAACAGAAACTGACTCTAGCCTTGACCTTCGCATATTAGTATGGGGCTTGTACAAATGCGGGCGTATTGTGATAAGCATTCAACAACAGTAACAAATATGACAGACTTGGCAAGAGAAACATTATGTTTATGATAAACTAGTCATGAACACCGCACAATAGCTCCCAAGACCGCGACCGCAAAAGCCTTCTCCTGCAGGTCACCAGAGGCTGTCCAGATGCCAATTCCGAGAAGCTCCTAGCACGCTTCAGCTTAACAGTCAGTGGCGGCGCCTCGTTGCTGGCCGCTGCAAGGGGGACCCCAGCCTCAAGCGCAATAAGACGCGACTCGAGTTCCGCAAGCTCTCTCTCCCTGGGCTGCAGACCGACAGCGATACTATCGTCTTCTTTACTGTCTGCCTGTATCCTGTTTTTGGGGCGGTGCAGTTCGATGCTTACTTCGCGGGCTTGCACCAGGAATGCGCGTGCCTGTTTCAGGAACGGTTGAAGAACATTGGCAGTAAGATCCCCAACCTGCTCAGTTCTGATTATGTGCTCGCCGCCGGCGATGTAGTGATCCGCAAAAAAAATCAACATGCCAAAGTCTATAAGACCATCCCACCGGGAGACATTCCACGCCGAACGAAGGAAGAGTATTGTCTGCTCAAACTTCCGGTCACGGAGAGCTGTATCGGCTTGGAAGACCATTCCCACGTAGAAACGTACCCTGTGGTTGCCAAAACACCAGGATGCTGCATCAGCTGATACGAGCCCGGCGGCTGACTGGTGCCCCATTGCAGAAAGAGAATCCGCCAAGCGGCGGTAGTAAATGACTGTTGTTAGCGTGCGGTTGGTATCACCAAGCAGGATGTCAATGGCCTTTAAACAGAGAAGGACACGTTCGCAGCGAAATGCAGGGACTGGGGGATCTTCCAAATGCGATGCTTTGTGTATCCACCAATCGGCATCCGCGGAGGCGTTTCTTGATTTCAGCTCCTCTGCTTTTAAGAGCGACGCGGAGCGCAGGAAATCCCTATAGTCAGACTTTATGATGCCCATTGCTTCCATTTCGTCGGCCAATGGTTGGATTCGACCAAATGTATACGCTGCTTCGTCCTCTGCAACATTACCAGGCGCGATGGTCTTGCGAAGATATCTAGTGCACTGTTCGTAGCTACCCGTGAGAAGCAGAGTATATGCAAGGTAAGGGACGGCATCCAAGCTCTCCTGGTGCTTGCTGTCGTCTACAGGCTGTGCACCGTTGGCGGCTTGAAGAAAGGCCGCCTTGGCCTGGCCGAAGTTGTCTAACCTGGCAAAACACCAGCCCATCGTGCTGTACGTCTTCCTTCGATACTGCATGTTCAGGCTATCCTGGTGACTTGGAGGCAACTTGTCCAGGAACTCCGCGAACCTCCGGCAGCAGGTAATGCACCCTCGCATGTCACCCGCATGGTAAAGTGCGACCCTCTGTTGGTCAAAACAATATTGCGTTTGCAATGTCGGCTGATCCATCCGGGGGACACCGTCTAGGATAGCCAGAGTCCGATCCATTAGCTCAGCTGGATCGGTGTGCTTTCCTTTCTCGCTATACGCGCAAGCAACATTCACAAGGCAGTTCATTCTCCAGCCTAGCCCCCGTCTCGTCCGGGACAACGTCTCGAAGATGCGGCTTCCGCTCTTTGCGCGCTTCACCCCAACAAGTCTCTCCAGGGAGCGCAGTGCACCTCTCGCTTCTTCGTCCCGCCCCTGGAGTATCAGTGATATTGTAAGGGTTGTATATGCGTCGAATTCGATTGCGAGGAAGTGCGGTTGCGACTGGACTCGAGCAGTCTTCCGAATAGCCTCTCTTGCTAAGCCGATTGCCTGTATGTGATCTTCTGTGGCAGTACTGAGAGCCAGAAGACTCAAGCATTCCCAGAGGGTGTTGTCACCCCTGGTCCTCCTGAATGCTGTCTCAGCGAGCATCTCCGTTGATCCCCAGTCTCGTCGTTTGACAGCCATTGTGTACATGAGCAGGACAAAGGGCACGGGTAGGACATCCGGTGAAAGCGCCATAAGGTCAAACGTCATCATTTTCAGGTTTGAGATTGCAAGGCCGCGGAACACCTTGTTGAATGTCAAAAGAGCCTGGGGTATTTTCTGTCCAGCGAGGACAACATTCCCCTTTAGGCACTTGGTCAGCATAGCGGGGAGCGTTCCTTCCTCGATCAGCCTACCAGCGCGGCCGGTCACACTTCGCACGCTTTTAGAAGCAGTGTCGGGTGGACTGATGCCTATACAATACGGATAAAACATGACGGCCAGCGCAAATACAGATTCCAATACCTGGTACCGCGAATCCTCAAGCCCGAAACAGCCCAGCCGCCGTCGTAGCTCTGTTTCGTATATTGAAAATAGTGCCGTCGGTCGCCAATCAAACTTGACAGATGCCAGTTCCGACCAGTAGTGAAGGTGGTCCACGTTTCTGTGCCACTGGTTGCCTTGGATGGTGGCCAACGCGTACTCAATCATAGCCCATGCTTGGGGAGTTTTACCGACACGGCGGATCTCTGAATAGCCCCACGCGCTGTCACCATAGAGGATGACTCTGGCAAGGAAGTAAGGAAGCAGCGAAGTTGCGTAAGAGAAGAAGGGATACTTTGATGGCAACGTCGGTGCACCACCGTCTGTTAGGGGGTATCCCAGGTCAAGCCACTCAAGATACTTGACGCAAACTGACGCCATATGCTTGTGAGCATCTGAGCGATTGATTCGAAAGTACTCTATATCAGCATCCTCTGCATGCCACTCTTCCGTTGGCCTAGTTAGGAAATCAATCAACGAGGCGTGAATCAGATGGTAACGGCCGTCAGTGAGTCGCAAAAAGTCTCCGCAGGCGTCTATGATACCGTCAACAGGTATGAGGCTGTCTTCAATCCTTGACACAGTACTAACATGGGTTGCATAAGCATAACGTAGTTCATCCGCAGTTAATGGCTCGGGGGAAGCGATGATTGACGTGAGGAGAATGCGTGCTCGATTCATAGACGCAGAGGGCTTTGTCCGTGTGCCACTTGTCCTCGCCATTAGCTGTTGGAAAAGACGGTGGTATTCGCGGTCAAGCTCATGGGGAACTTGCTCCAGAGTTTTTGTGATTTCCTCTGTGGTGTAGCACCGCCTGAGTTGCTTCAAGATAAGGGTGGTCCATAGGAACATGACCTGCGACTGCTCCTGAAGACTCCTCTGGACCATCTGCTTGGCCTCCGGAGCTTTCAGAGTCAGCAGATGGTCCAGCTCGGCAGCTATAAACCTGTTAATATCGCCGCGTGTACAGTCCTCTGTCACCTCGAGGCTGAGCGTCGACTCTTTCAGAAGCGTGCGAATGGAGGGCTCGCGGCCTGCGACCAAGAGATGAATCCCAGCGTGGCTCTTAACAAGATCGAGGATGATCTCAAGACAGCCCTGGCCCCGGACATTCCAGTCATCGACCGACTCGTCCACTCCGTCCACCAAACAGTAGAGATCAGTCGCGTTGGCGGCCAGAGCTTGGTTAATGGCCGCAAGGACGTTACGCTCATTGATGCTGGATTCGGAAATTAACTCGCTTGTAACAACGCGAACTTGGCTCTCGGAAAGAGAACTCAGAAGCTGCCAAAGAAGCGACCGTAGAAAGTCTAGGAATTTGCGTTGGGTTTCACTGCCAGCCCAAAAGGCAAAATGCGATACGTGTTCCCCCCGATGCCTAAGATGGTCAGCGATGGATTTGACCATTACCGACTTTCCACAGCCTTTGGGGCCGTAGACACAGATTATGCGACCTCGAAAACCGGTCGATGGTGACGCTGGCCTGTTGATCCAGGGTGTGAACGCTGGATGCGACCAGATCCACTCGCAGGTGCCATCCAGCCGCTGGGGTACGAAGTTGTCGCCCGACGGTCGCAGGAAGGTACGGAGGGTCAATCGAAGGTCAGAAGAGGAGATTTCGCGGTGTTCTGCAAGTGGTCAGCATCAGCACAATGAAGAGTGCCGTGGCCCTCCCTACCTTGGGCCAGTCTGTCATGATGGTGGGCGATGATCAGGATGAGCGACGTTTTCACTTGGGTGACCCGATTAAGCGACTCCTTTAATGTTTTATCGAGCCTCGTGAACAAAGGAAGCGCTCTCCTCAGAAAGCTGGACGGTTCCTTTGAGAACTTGATCTGCAGAGTTGCTTGAAGCGACGCAAACTCGGTCCGCAGCTGCGAGAGAACCGGTGCAACTCCCTGCAGTTGGGATTTGTTGGTGGGATTCGACTTCCATCTCTGCTGCACATCCTTCAGAATGTTCTCAATCTCTGTGAGCTCCGAGAGGAGCTCCCCTGCGACTTTTACGCTGGATCTCCTGTTGCCCAGCCCCCGCAGCGTAGCAGTCACTTCGTGGACAATGTGGATAAGGCCAGGAATTCCGGCGACGACACCGACAATTTCCATCGTTGATGGCGACGCTCTGGGTTGCGAGGAAGATCTGAGCGGGGACCAGCGGGGGTAAAAGCGCCTGGGGGGACTCAGCCGCTCAGCCTCGTTGACTTCCTCATTTGGCCGGGACACCTGGCATGCAGCATGCTAGTCCATTCCAGGCCACGCCCAGCAGCTAAGCCAGGTTTGAAATTTGCCTAGCCCTCCATGAACCATGATTGGCTCTGTAAGCGCTGCGAGGCATAGCTGCGCAGAAGGCGTGATGTCTCGCGCCCAGCAGCACATGTGTCTGAAGGATGGTCTGGCATTGATGACGCTTTAATGACAGCGAAAAAGTCGCTGGGTCAAAAGATATGACCTTTGGGGAAGGGGCAATGTGCCTCCAGGCTCAGGGGCTGCAGGCCTAACGCCGGCCGGGCTACGTCTTGAGAGCAGACAAGTATGCGGCTTTGAAGCACGTAACAATGTCGAGCGAAGGGGCAAGGTATAGATCAATTGGCCCTGGAGATGATACAGAGTCTCTGACGTCCTGTTGCAAAACAGTGCCCTCGAAACCCAACGCCGGATACTGCTGCATATTATCCGCCAATACAGGTAGCGGCTTGGCAATACAACACACTTGGGAGATATAAACGGCAAACTTCATAAACAAGGTCTTAGGCACAAGCCACTACGCGAACGGCGTGACAGTCGGCCTCACACAAAGCCCCTCAACACAAACATTATTATAGCAGCAATTCTCATCTGCAAGACAAGGGCCCAAGTCCTCGGAGCAACCAGGCCAGTCCTCATCCGTCGGACGGCATCGGGTCGCAGCGCAGTACCCAGAGCAGCAGCCGGGGCCCGAACCGAATGTGCATTCACCTGCCAGTATCATGTCAGAAGGTAGTGTCCTGTGGGGTGCATACTTGGATAGGGTCGTAGTAGGGCTGAGCATTGGTTATGCTTCCAGGAGATTTACGTACCATAGACTCCGACACAGGTTGGGTACGGCACACAGGTTGTGATCACAGTCGAGGATGGCGCGGTGAAGGTTTTTGTGGTGCAGAATTCGGTGCCGATGCAGCCATCGTACTCGCCGCAGCCGACTGCTGCCACAGGGGTTATATCTGAAGAGATCATGTAAGCAAGAGCGTCATGGCGTCTTGTTGGGTGGGAACGTACAACCCAGTATGGGCAGGAGAGGACTGAGGACTTGGGTGAGGTGCATACTGTCAGCGTTCGATGTAGTCTAGTACTAGAGATTCTGTTGATCTGAGAAGTAGGACCGACGAGAGTCCCACAGGACCAGAACAAAAGGCAGATTATATGTTTCCATCAAACAAACAGAGTCCTGCTTCATGTCTCATTCCCGGACACGCGATTGGCGGTTGCGGTGCAGATGATCGTCGGAATACGAAGCGCAGCATCACCTTGACATATGAACGGGCAAATGCGGTAAGCCAAGACAAAAGCATGATGAAGGTCTCAGATTCAGGATTGCAGGATGTGAAGCTGAGGGTAGCGGTGTGGCCTCTGGTTGGGTTCTCATGTGCTCTGAGGAAGGAGGGCTGTCTCAGAAGTTAGGGCTGGGATTGGATCGACCGAGGTGATTCGTGACACCGAAGGAAGTCAATGCCCCTGACGATAAACGATCACCGTATTAGCTGAGGAGGACATGACGTATGACGCGTGCCTTTTGGCCCATATATTCAATGTCAAAGCAAGGGTACTTTCAGGGAAGGTGCTTTCGTTGGTGAGTTGAGGCTGGGGAGAGGCTGTCGGTCATCTCGGTGAAGTACTTGAAGGTCGTCAAGATCAAGCTTCTGATAAAAATCCTCGTCGAAAGGGGATATTCTCGTGGACTTTCAAGTATGTAGAGCAGTCTCACCTCCTCGTCTGACCCAAGTCGGCGATGATGCTCGCTTATCGAATACGAGCTGTGGGCCCAAATTCCACCCCGCATCGTCAGGCCAGCAGATCTTGACCTGACAACACACCCACCGCATGGCAGCCACGACCAGATATCATAGGCTTGAAAGCCTTCCGAGACATGAGGTCCGCATCCGAAACCGTTGAGCTGTCGCATGAGACTGATAGCGTCAGGTCGAGAAGTTGACGAGGAATACGAAGAATATTCGGAACGTGTCTGTTCTCTCATTAGGTGCCATTCCTTCTCCTCTAGCTGCCCCACTAGTTATGTTATATTCATCCTCCAGCAGGGCACCAAAAATCGAACCTGGCGAGTCTTTTCGCGCAGAGCGCTTCTGATGCTGGTCGTGATGATGGAGCTCAGGACACTGATGACTGCGACACCCTCGCGAAGCAAATTGTGCAGTCATTCTCCGTGAAACTCGAGGCAGCGAACCAAAAGAAGCAAAATCAGAACGGATATCTTCTCAACCTCATCACGGACCCTGACTGCCCGGTCCAGCCCCAGGCTGCTGCATTAAGCCTGCGCATCACAGACGGCGCTATCATCGTGCTGGATGCTGGATTGCGAATATGGTATGTCATCCTGTGCAATGTGCCCGTATTTTATTAATTTAAATGTAAAACCAAGGTCCCAAGCAGAAGGACTTCTTTCTACGGCTATATTAGAAAGGAACAAAGTTGTCATCCTGTTGGACATCGAGTCGCTTCTTGCCCGACGCCCGAGCAAAGAGGATCTGTATCAGACGCTTAGCGCTCAGATCCGCACCATCAATGCCATTATTGAGAGATCCGGGCAGTCCCTCGGTCAGGCGCGCATAGCTCCGGTGGTTGGGAATGTTGCGTTTTCCTGTCTTGCTCACGGCTGGGCAGTCAGCCTCCCCCAGTTTGCGGCTCTATGCAAAAAGAGGTTTGGCATGCCATCTGAGAACTTGGCTGGGCGTCTTTGGGTACGTCTTGTTATTTTTTTTGCGTGTTTTTGTCCGTTGGTGGCTCATGCAAAGCAGGGCGACAGCTACTTCGACTCTGAGCGCTGCGTATGGAGCCAGGAAGCAGGGTATGACGGGACAGCATCCGACCGATCCTTCAACGCATTCATCCTGGGCCCAATTTTCGAGATTTACGACGCATACAAGTCAGACGGTCACCGAGTCCAGGATATCCTCGACACGTTTGGTATTACCCTCGACGCAGAGCAGCAATTATCAGGCGAACGCCTCCTCCAGGCTGCTATGCACAGGCTATTCCCTGCATGCGACACCATCCTCGAGATGATATGCACACATCTCCCATCGCCAGTATCAGCTCAACAATACCGCTCAGAGTGGCTATATCAAGGCCCCCTCGACGACGAAGCCGGGGCTGGAATCCACACGTGCGACGAGAATGGACCGCTCGTGCTCTACATAACACGGTCCATGCCTACGGCAGATGACAAGAGCGTTTACTTCCTCGGTCGCGTTCTCTCAGGGACAGTCACAGCCGACCAGGATGTGAGGACACTTCAGGGGCACTGGAGATCACCGCGTGGGGGGAGCATTACAAGAACAAGTATTATCGCTGGGTTGGCAGCGTTGACTGTTGACTCTGTACCCGTTGGCAATATCGTCGCGGTTCAGGGCAAGCTCCTGACGTCCTCTAGCAGCCAGCAGAGCGAGAGTGAGCCCTTTACGATTACAGCCTCGGACGTAGCCACGAGGTGCAGGGATATGACTTTTATGGATATGGCTGCGCTGTACGTCACCGCGGGAATGAAGGACGAGGCGGATGCGCCGTTTCTCGTCCTTGGTATCAGGTCGCTGTCACGGTCAAATCCGTATATAAATGCATTTGTCAACGACCAGGGCCAATATGTCATTCATGGCTTCGACGAGCTCCAGGTGCAAACGGCCGTTAAAGAGCTTCGAGCCCTCCTCGGCGGACGACGCATCAGGATATCCGAGCCACTCTTTCGCTACCGAGAAGGCATAAAATCCCCCTCTGAAGAAACTTGCATGGCGCGATCCCCAAACAAGAAGATACGCCTCTACGTCCGCGCCAGCCCTCTCTCTGAACAGCTCACAAAGGGAATCTCCTCGGGCGAAATCCCCACTGTACGCGACTCCGACCGGCGCACTAAATACTTAGCCAACAGTCACCGCCCTGCCTGGCCCCCCGAGGTCGCTGAGAAGATCTGGTCCTTCGCACCTCTCGGCAGCGGGCCCAACATCCTCGTCGACTCAACAGTCGCCGTCCAGTACGTCTCGGAAGTGCGGGATAGTCTGACCTCTGGGTTCCAGTGGGCAGTCCACGAAGGTCCTTTATGTGAGGAACCGCTTCGCGGGGTACGGATTGACGTGGTGGATATTGTGATGATGACGGATGCGCGGGGGCGCGGTGGGGGCCAGCTCATACCAACTATGCGGCGTGCGGTTTATGGGTCTGTGCTCAGGGCAAGCCCGTTTTTGCTTGAGGGGGTCTATGCAGTTGAGGTGCATGTTTATATTGAGTTTGTGGATGTTGTGAGAGGGATACTTGGTGATCGAAGGGGAGTCGTCTTCAATGACGGATTGGATCCCTCGGGCTTGCATGTCATGCAGGCGCACATCCGTTCTGGCCAGGTAGTAGGACTTCAAGAGGCGATTATGTCTGCTGCTGGTGAGTCTAGCTACGTGTGTATATGGTGCGATCGTTGGGAGGAGTTCGAGGGAGATCGAGAAGCGCTCGTGCGCAGTATGCGCGAGCGCAAGGGGCTGTCGCCGGCAGTACCTTCTTGGGAGACTGTGAGTTCCCTAGTCCCAAGCCAAATCTCTACTAACATTCTATAGTTCTGTGGATCCGTTTAATTGATTGGTAAGGCCTCATACAACGGCTGTTAGCTGATTCTAGTCCTGTGAGTGGATACTAGACTTTACTTTCCTCCACGAATACATTCTTACATAGTACGAAAGCCCCAGGCACGACGCATCCATCGTGCGTACTAGTAAGGTTAAACCCCGACAGATTCATTCCCTCCTGTCTAAGCCCTGCCTGAATGCAGATCTCTGGTTTCAAGATCGCCCCTTCTTGGCGCAGGCTGTACCATCTCCGTTGTGTAGCCACTGGAGAGTTAAGATGGACCCTGCATGCCCTGCCCCAGTGGCGCAAGGGACCGATCATTGATCCACAGTCCATTATCCCATTTGGGACAGATTTCATGAGCGTTATCCAATCAGACAGCGACTTATTTTCGACGTGCTGGAGCTTGCGAGGCTCTTGGCTGCTCCGCCCTGCTCGATCCGTCTTGGCTGATGTCCAAAACGCCGATCCCCAGCTGCCACTGCGCAGTGAGAATGTTGAATATTTAAGCTTCTTACTCCCTCTCTCTCAGGAACAAACTTGATCTCCAAGCTGAACCACTCTCTATTTTTTTTCAAGATGAACTCCAACACTCCGATACCATCCCCTTACTACGCCAACGACCGCCACAGAGTCCTCCTCAGTCTCCGTGTGCTGAGCATCCTCACCTCCCTCGCTGCCTTGTCCACGTTGGCCTGGACAATCCCCGCCCATGAAAATGTCAGCAACGATGGCGTCGGGTCGGGCGTTACGCCCGGTGTCGTAGCTTCTGTACGTCTCACCCACACTCTATCTTACCCTCCTCAACACCTCCAGTACTAACATCTTCTTTCATTCTTAGACAGCATACGCCTTCCTCTGGTCCAGCACCGTCCTAATCCTCCGCTACATCCTACACACGCCCATCCACCCAGGCGTCTACCTCGCCTTCGACTTTATCGCGTTTGGCCTGCTCGCCGGATGCACAATCGTCATGGTCATCATGATCGAGCCGTTTTTCAACTCGTCATACGCCTGTGCGGTTGGGAATAATTGCGATGGGGGACTGCTGGCGAGGGTCGAGTGGTTTGGGGCGTTCATGGGGCTTGTTTGTTGGTATGTTCTTGCAGGATGATTTCGTATTCTGGTCATAGTGGATGGGGATAGAAAGCTGACGGCCTGTTCTAGTGCAATTCATCTCGGTCTGTTTGTTTGGGCTTGTTGGGCGACGGATAGGGAGAGGAAGATTGCGAAGGGTAGGAATGTCGTCGCTCCTGGGAAGGAAGTGGCCTAGATGCCTTCCAGGCAGCCATGAACTAGATGAGTTGATGAGCAGATGATGATGGTATGATTGAAGGGGATGAACGAGCTGAAGGGAGCTCGTGCACCTGGAATAAAACTCGGCGTGGTGCTGGACACAACGATGACGCGGATTTATCGATTCGGCGCTAATGTCTAATATCTAATATCGCTTGTACAGTTAATACTATACACCAACGACCCTGTAAGGCGACAACGTTAATATCTAATGAACAATCGTCACTGCTTTTTTCGTTCAGCTGATCCTCAATTAGGGTAAGATTGCGAACGGTTTGGGCATCGTATACACCTGCCGGATTCACAATGCGCGGTCCACCAGAAGAATAGGTACTCGAATTAGAAGGCACTTCTAGCCAACCCAAAGCAAACCAGGGCAATATGGCTCTCACAAGGGCATACCCGATCAACGACGCTCCAGAGCCCCACGAATTCCCCTTTCTAACCTCCAGAATCCAGAATACATCACCAGCCAAAGAGCCGCAGCTCAGCCGACAGCTGAACGAACCCCTGTCGCTCGACGCCACGACCCCGAGCTGACCACAGCACTTTATATTAACTCCCCTCCTTGTTAACTGCCATGAATGCTTTTTGATGCTTGCGCGCTCTCGGCGCAGCCGAACTAGCGCCGCGGACGGACGATCGTTTATCTTGTCGCCTACGCGAAGGATGCCAGGGCAAGTTAGCTCGTGAAATTAGCAAACTTCTCACCAGTCAGAACCGCTACTTGAAGAGGCTGATGTTGGGCTAGGAGCAGTACGGACACGGACACGGACTCGGTACGAGCGGACCGTATGCGGGGGAGAAGATAGGCGCCAGCGAAACCTGCAAATCAGTGGCGAAATTGAGAACCGAGAGTATACAAGGATGTCAAGGCTGATAATTTATGTATACTATTCCGACAGCTCATGCATCCTACGAACCGATGCCCCGCGGATCCCCCCACCAGCGCAATGCTTCGAGTCGTCGAGTGCATGGATGTGTCCGGCGTCCCTCCGCATCTGCTCGCTAAGCCCGGGCTGCCGTTGGTCCGCTGGAAATTAGGCTGGTCAGAGTGGGCCTGCGTGGCTAGTGCGCCCCGCCCGTGCAGGGGACGTTTTCGCTTGCCTTGGTCGCTTGGGGATGTTGAGGCGGCAGATCTGTATGACGATGGTATTGCTTTTGGGAGGGTGAGGATGGGGATGTCGAGGATTGGAGTGGGTATATAATCTCTGGCATTGTCCCGCATCGCACTGCCTTTGTGCAGTACAACAGTTTCTTTCCACATTGTGCATTCTTTGTTACTCCTACTCATCCTACATACCCTGCTCAACAACCTCGTATCCAATAATTTATCAACCCGCACAAGCAACATGGGCTCCATCCCCGCAACCTCAACGCCAACAAGAACACCGTACAAGAACTGGCCCAACGATGCCGCCGTAAGCCTCCTCTTTCTCCCATCCGCCAACCATATACTAACAAAACCAGTTCGAAGCCCCCACCACTTCCGCAACCCCAACCCCCCTCCACATAATCGGAACATTCCCCCCCTGCGTCAGCGGAACCCTCTACCGCACGGGGCCCGCGCACTACAAAGTCACCACACCAAGCGGAACCTACGCGCGCCACCACTGGTTCGACGGCTTCACCATGATCCACCGCTTCGAAATCACGCACGACAACGACAGCAACTCCACAAAGGTCCTGTACACATCCCGCAGCCAATGCGATGAGCTCCTCGAGGAGGCCCGCAAGGGCAAGAACATCGATACCTACGTCACCTTCGGACAGAAGCGGGATCCCTGCATGAGCTATTTCGAGAAAGTGAAATGTCTATTCAAGCCCGCGGATCCGGGCCATGATCGTCCGCGCATGCAGAGTGTGGGTGTGACGGTTCGGCCCAACATGCCGGGGTTCTCGAAGGGGAAGGTCACGGCGCTTACGGACAATGACGTTGCGCAGGTCATGGATATGGATACCCTTGAGCCGGTGGGGGTTACGAGGCAGAGTGGGTTGCATCCAGATTTGAAGGTACTCCATTTCTCGTTTGGTTATACTTTGAGGTAGAGGAAGGGGCTGCGCGACTAATCAGTGGATCAATGTAGGGGCCCCTCTCCTGCGCCCACGCCGCCTACGACCCGGACACAGGCGACCTCTACAACTTCAACCTCGATTTCGGCCGAACAGGCACATACCGGGTCTTCGCGACGTCCGCAGCCACCGGTAAAACCAGCATTCTGGCCACGATCACGGGTTGGAACGTGAAACCGGCCTACATCCACTCGTTCTTCCTCTCGGGCGACTTTGTCATCCTCTGCGTCTGGCCGTTATATTTCCAGGGCCGCGGGACGGCGATCCTCTGGGAGAGAAATATCATCGATGCACTCAAGTTCAATCGGGCTGCGAAGTGTCAGTGGTACGTTGTTGATCGTCGGGGTGGGAGGGGGGTTGTTGCGACCTTTGAAAGTCCGAGTTTTTTTGCCTTTCATACCATTAATGCTTTTCAAGAGAAGAGAGAAGACGGAGAGAATGTTGATATCTTCTGTGATGTCGCGCAGTTCAAGGACGACTATGTCATGCGGAATCTGTACTATGAGAACGTCCTCTCGACGGGGTCCGGGGTTGCACCGCACGACGGCGCGAGACCAACGATCGTGCGGTATAAACTGGCCAACGTCCCCAAGACCGGAACGAAGAAGGGTGTCTCGCCCGTTGAAGTCATTACGACAATCGAACAAGCCGTCGAGTTACCAACCATGAACCCTCACTACACGACCAAGAAGCAGTGCTATGTATACGGGATCGCGGACCGGGGATACTCGTCCTTCGTGGACGGGCTGGGAAAGGTGGATATGGAGACTGGGTCGGCGACGTATTGGGGCATGGAGCCAAAGCCGCATACGCCTGGCGAGGCGGTGTTTGTGCCGGATGGGACAGATGAGAGTGAGGATGCGGGATATCTGTTGAGTGTTGTGTTGGATGGGGAGAAGGGGACGAGTTATCTGGTTTGTTTGGATGCGAGGACGATGAAAGAGGTTGCGAGGGCGGAACTTGATCGGGCAATTTCGCCTGGTTTGCATGGGGTGCATATGAAGAATAGATTGTAGATACATACTGGGTTAATCTAAGTGTCATATATTCAGCGGTTAATTCAGGGCCTTGATGGGATGCGCTGAGAATGAGCCAGCACCATTTCATAGACTCAGTGGCGGAATAACTGCAGCTATCCCGCACAAGCTCTTTCTGAAACCACGATGGACTCCGTGACTCGGCAGATAGTAGTGTAAATCCGAGATTCCGGAGTTCGCAGTCGCAAGTTGAAACGATGATGGAGTAGGGTAAGGGGTGCATGTGCTGTGATTGGCGGAAATGGGCCGGCGGGAGTATATCTCAAACAGCAACTCACCCCGCCGCTTCAACTTGGCACATGGCCTCGTCAGCGCTTCAACTTGTTCGAACACAGGCTAGGGACGGACCTGAGGATTGAAGATATAAGTAATTCGTTCCCAAGTTCGTCTGGTTTCACCTCCTCTCAGAATCGTCTCAACACCTCCATCACCGCTTCATTGACTGGAGCATCCTCTCTTTCTCTGCGCTGGTCGCTTACATTCTTTGCTTCACTTTCACTCTCACTCTCACTTTGACTTCCCATAAACGTCAAACACTCGCTAAAATGTCTCGAATCTACCTCTCCTTTGCTTCCCTCCTCGCGACCGCCGCCGCCCACGGCCACGTCACAAACATCGTCGTCAACGGCGTCTACTATGCCGGGTGGGACATCAACAGCTACCCCTACATGGAGACCCCGCCGGTGGTTGCCGCCTGGGGAACTCCCAACACCGGCGGTGGCCCCATGGACGTCAGCTCAGGCTACACGAACCCCGACCTAATCTGCTCGCTCAATGCCACGAACGCCCAGGGCCATGTCACTGTCGCGGCGGGAGACAAGATCAACTTGCAGTGGACTGAGTGGCCGGATACTCACCACGGACCTGTTATTGACTACCTGGCTTCGTGCAACGGTGCGTGCGAGACGGTTGACAAGACGACGCTCGAGTTCTTCAAGATCGATGGTGTCGGACTGGTTGATAACTCTGCTGTCCCTGGTGTCTGGGGCGACGACCAGCTCATCGAGAACAACAACAGCTGGATGGTGCAGATCCCCGAGTCGATTGCTCCCGGCAACTATGTGCTCCGCCATGAGATCATCGCCCTGCACAGTGCCGGGACCGAGGGTGGTGCGCAGAACTATCCTCAGTGCTTCAACCTGCAGATTACCGGCTCTGGAACTGATGAGCCGACTGGAACCCTGGGAACGGAGTTGTATACCCTTGACGAAGCTGGTATCCTTGTGAACATCTACGCCAGCCTCGACTCGTATGAGGTCCCTGGACCTGCGCTGTACAGTGGTGCTTCGTCGATTGCGCAGGCTACTTCGGCTATCACTGCTACTGGGACTGCGGAGACGGGGACAGGCGGTGCGACTGCTACTGCGACTGCTTCTGCCACTGAAAGTGCCACCGCGACTGCCACTGCTACAAGCAGCGCAACATCCACATTCTCAACCTCGAGCATCCGCTCCTCTGCCTCCGTCCCCTCGAACCCCTCGACAACAAGCACCGCTACTAGCGTGCAGACAACCCAGAGCGCGACAACAGTAACAACGACAACTCGCACCACCTCCGCCCCGGGAACGCTGACGACCGCTACATCGTCCGCCACGTCTACTACCGTCTCTGCTCCCACGACTGCCCCGACAACATCTACCCCTCCTTCCTCTGGTGAGGGTGGGGCTCAGGCTATCTACCAGCAGTGTGGCGGCATCAACTACAAGGGGGCTACGGCTTGTGCGGAGGGTTCGTCGTGCCATAAGTATAACCCGTACTATTCGCAGTGTATTCCTGCGTAGATAAACGTGAATGGATGGACTGATTGGGGTTGGAGATTTTTTTGTATAGTAGCCGAGTATAGAGCCGTCAATATAATACTGTACTCTTAAACTTATTCGAGTATAAATGCAAGTCGTCAGTAGATTGCACTCGGGACTCTTCGTGCTGTACATCAACGTACCTGTACTAGTAGAGGCCGGGGTGTAGTGGGTTGTGATGGCAACTATTCAAAGTACTCGTATCCACATTATGGACAATATTCAGGAGGGTTCCTCAAGATATTACCAAACAAACGACATCGAGTATCAAAAGATTGTGGCACTTCTATGAAATACATAGTCCGTCTCCTGGGGAAATATATACTTCAGCTGGTCCATTGCGTACACAGGATATTAATATGCAGAGCTTCCTAATAAAGTCTTAATAAAATAAACCCCTGCCGCTACAGCTCCTAGTCGTCAAATTAGCATTCTCCTACCTGTGAACTCTATGGTGCAGATGCAAAACTGGCCGCTATACTTCTGGTCGTGGCTGCACCGGAACAAGGTAAATCCCGCCCGTTGTAGCTGCCGATTGCCGAACGCGAGACGCGAGATTGTCGAATCTCACTCGCCAGTTTTCGTCCTGAAGATCGCGACGCCTGCGGATCCCCTTCCCCTTCCCCTGACCATGGCCCCGGTCAGATTCATCGGGCCTCCCGATCTCTCCGGTCGCACGCCCATCTATCGCCTCGCGAAAACTGTCGTGCCCCCGGCTCCTCCGCCACATCCTCCCTCACAGCCGCAGCCGAGTCCCTCGCAAGTCAACAACGCCGCGCACCCGCACCCAGCTCCGTACCAACCGCCCTACCACCCTCACCCTCACGCGCCTCACGCGCCTGCCCCTCCTCCTCAGCCTCAATCGCATCCACATCCATCACCCTACAACTCTCCCTACACCCCCTCAAAACCCCCTCCGCAGACGACACCACAGGAAAACAAAGAGAATGCGCCGGCGCCAACCCAAACACCACAAGGGACACCAGCACAAGGCACAGGAACAGGCACACCCGCCTCCTCAGCGCGCGGCTCCCCCCTAACAAAGCGGCGCGGGCGCAAGCTGCAAGAAAGCGAAGTGCTCATCCTCGTCAACTGCTGCCTCGAATACCAGAGCATCTTCCACGACAACCCGGCGCGCTTCTGGTACTGCGTCGGCGTGAGCCTGAAGCGCCAGATCAAGCGCAATTTCTCCTGGCAGAGTTGTCGGCAGATCATTGAGGAGTTGGTGTCGGAGCGCCGCGAGCGGAGGCGCGATGTTGCGGCCGGGAAGGTCAAGGAGCAGCCGATTACAGAACTGGTTCTTGCGACGGATAAGTGGATTTCGGTTTGTGATGCTGTCGGTGGTGCGCCGGGGCTTGCGACGCCGGGGAATACGCAGTCGTTAAAGAGGCCGGAGCAGCCGGATTCTCCTGGCGCAGAGGCGAATAGTGCGAACTCGGCGAAGCGGCCGAAGCAGAATGAGCAGGTAGCTACGAGACCGCCGCCGCCGCCGCCACCAACACAGGCTGCTACCGGGCCACCAATTCCGTATCCTCCATATCCTCCGTATCCCATGCCACCGCATCATATGCCGCCTGCGCCCATTCCGACGATACCGAGCGGGCCTACAATGGCGGAGTTTCAGACGTTGAAGGTGGATATCCAGAGCTTGAGAATGGATGTACAGAGTATGCGGAGGGATATGATCGAGGTTCGGAACGATATCAATGCGAAGCTCGACTTGATCTTGAAAACGCTTCAAGAGGGCAAGGAGACCAAGGAGGACAAGGAGGACGATAAAGACAAGGAAACATGACGACTGGTCAGATGATCAAGTCTAATCGAAGAGACACAGTGCGAGTTGAACAATCGCAAGTTGAGACAGCCATGTCCGCTCCAATCGCATTCCGAGGATTCGGCGCGTCGAGGGCCAGGACAGGGCCAGACACTCCTCTACCGTCGCCTACGGTGTACATCCCGCCCGGTGCAGTGGCCTGCGATGAGCATAAAAGCGACTGGCGTAGAAGGCCCCGTCCAACGCAGTCTCTGATACTGCATCCACCAATATTCAGCGTAATCTCTAATTACCACCCACGACGCTTTGCGTCTGTACAATCAATGCCTCGGCATCAGCCGATGTCGCTCCACTGACCTCTGATTTATCTTTCTTTAAACCTCCGGAGTACGTCTGCCAGGTTTCGGATCTCGTTACCTCCGCACACTCGCACTAATTAAAGCCTACCGTCTACCGTTGCACTCGTAGCTCGCTTGTTCATCCGCCTCGGCCTGTGACTGCCACTGACAGTACCTGCTGATCCCCACGTGTCGCGATACCTGGCCCCCAATTCCTCCGGCCCTAGCGCTGTGATCGTCGCCCTAGCGCTCTGTACCTTGTTGCCCAGCCCTCTCTGCAGCTTATCCGCGTCATCTTAAGCCCGCTTCGCTTCGACCGAACGGCACGGGCTCCGGGTTCAGGAGACCTTCGCCCTTCCAGATAAATTCTGCAGATCACCACACGCTGCGCGGAGCCCTTTCCTTGCATCCCTCGACTCCAAAGCAAAACCCGCCACCTGACTCGCAATGCGGCCTACTCCTGTTCTCGCCCTCGCGCTCCTGCCGCTGGCCCACGCCATCGACATTGTCTCCTCCAATGACGACGGCTGGGCAGAAGCCAACATCCGCTCTATCTACAGCGCCTTGACTTCCTCGGGCCACTCGGTCGTTGTATCCGCCCCGGCAGAGAACAAAAGTGGATCAGGTATGCGCAGCTTGAATGATACTACCATCTACCTCGAACCTCGAAGTAAACTTGAAGAGAACAGCCCTTTTAACAGCGCACAGGCTCCCGCGACGAAGAACCCACAAACCGCACAGAAGCATGCGAGTTTGATTCCTGCCCGGCGAACAGCGGTCCAACCGGCCAGAATGCAACAGACCCCCGCCTAAACTGGGTAAACTCGTACCCTGTAACCTCAATCAAGCACGGCATCGACACGCTCGCACCGCAGTTCTTCAACGGTGCCCCCGACCTCGCCGTCACGGGGCCCAACGTTGGTAACAACCTCGGACTGACCGTGCACATCTCCGGAACCGTCGGCGCAGCAACCTACGCAGCGGGGACAGCGGGCATCCCCGCGATCGCGTTCTCGGGGGAGTCGGGGGAGCCCACGGCTTGGGATGCGGCTGTACCAGACTATAGCAGGATCTATGGCGAGCTCGCGGCGAGACTCACCGACCGCCTCGTCGCATCTGGCGCGCCGTATCTCCCCGAGAACATCTGGTTGAATGTGAACTTCCCGGCTGTTGATGAGACGTGTGCGAGTGCGGATGACTTTAGTTTCGTGCTTACTCGCATCTTCACGGCTCTCCCGCTCATTACAGCGGATGATGTCGAGACGTGTGGCGGTTCGCGGCTGCCGACGGAATTCTCTACCATCCATTTTACGGATGGATGCTATGTCAGTGTGTCTGTGGGCACGGCGGACGATAAGGGTGATGCCGATGCGGCGGCTCAGGGCGTTGTTTTGGAGAAGTTGGGGGATTTGTTGACTTGCCTACCTTAGCCAACCACCCATTTACTTAGTCCTCACTACTTGGTCAAACCAAGGCCCCTCCCCATCTCAGATAGCGTTTCAAGGCAGCGAGTGCCCTTCGCAAGTCAGAGTCTGCAATACTACAACACTGCACTGCAGCAACGGAGTATATCCATTCCTGGGGTAGCGCCCTGCACGGTAAATGAACCCGCGTATTCGAATGCAACGACGCTAGAAGCCGAACTTCCCGCGCGCGCATCCCCTCATCCCCTCATTGCCGGATAATCAGGCACGTTTCGCCCCGGCTTTCTTGGCAACTATACACAACCTTGTTCTTGCAATGCGAGTGCCGTGTCAAGACTCTGCATGCATGCCGCTATCTTTTCCGTATTGCGTACTCTATAGGCTAGTCTGTGTTTAGTCTCGTCCCCACTGTCGTGATCGACATTCCGGTCCACTCGCTGAAGAAACATCTCCGAATCGACTCCGGACATTGATGCCCCTCACGGCGACGGTGCGCGACGCGTACGACGTACTAATATAAATAGAGCAGCACAGCTCTCCTTTCACTGACAACAACCCCAGCTCCAACCCCAACACCCTCCAGGCCCAAGTCCAACATGTCCACCCGCACCCTCCTCCTCGCCCTCGCCGCCTCGGTGGCTAGCATGCCCGTGTCCAGTTCCGTAACGGATACTGTTGCGCCGCTAACCAGCCGCGATGTAATCGCCCACGACGCCGTCGTCGGGTTCCCAGAGACAGTCCCGGACTCGACTCTCGGCCAGCTGTACCTCGCCTACCAGCCGTACCTCTACGTCGAGGGCGGGTGCGTGCCGTTTCCGGCTGTTGATGCCGAGGGGAATACCAGGTTCGTTGTCCCTGCCCTCCACTTCTCAACCCCGAGTAGGCCCGAGTGCAAGGGAGATGTACGAAGCCTGGTGATATGCTAACGATGTACGCAGCGGCGGCCTCGCGCCAACGGGCTCACCGACAGGCGACTGCTCCAGCAACACCGGGCAGATCTACGCGCGAAGCACAATGGCCTCTGGGACAACATCCACCTACGGAAACGCCATCATGTACTCGTGGTACTTCCCCAAGGACTCACCAAGCACCGGTCTCGGGCACCGCCACGAATGGGAGGGTGTCATCATCTACCTCTCTGACGCGTCCTCGACAAGCGCGGACAACATCCTCGCCGTGTGCCCCTCCGCGCACGGGGACTGGAACTGCGATACGGAGTTCTCGGTGTCAGGGACGCATCCGTTGATTCGGTATTACAGTGTATGGCCGGTGAATCATCAGATGGGGCTGACGGACACGGTTGGTGGAAGTCAGCCGTTGGTTGCGTGGGAGAGCCTGACAGAGGCTGCTAGAACGGCCTTGGAGACCACGGACTTTGGGGATGCGACGGTGCCATTCAAGGACGGGACGTTTGCGGGGAATCTGGGGGCTGCTACGTATTAGTATTAGGTCTTATATATGCAGTTAGTTGGTATTCGTGGGAACTCGGTTTGTCTGGGGGAAGAAGTACCTAGACTGCCCTCCTGCCGTCCGCGAGATGAAATAGCATTGCTTCGTTTCAGGACATTGCATATTGACTTGAGACAGTAAATGATAAGACACGGAATACCCCGAGGTTACTCAGTAGTCGTATACATCAAGCAACCCGTATGAGGAGGCTGCGAAAAGGAGGGGTGCCAGTGGCTATTCCCCTGACTAAAAACGGAAGGCACGATTTTGGGAGGTTCCCTCAATTACACCTTCCAGATACGGAGCTGTACTGCTGAGGACGGAGCCGGGGGTACCTTATAGCGCTACTAGTAGGGCAGCAGGTATTATTTGCCGGCTACGGATTCGTTAATCGACAACTCTGTCAATGGACTAAGCTTTCGTTAATGAATCTCCAGCAGCGCTGGCACTACTGGTCTGGGCGGGCAGTTTCTGAGGTGGAGTGGGAATTACAACGTCGATTTTGAGTGGGAATGATTTCCTGTTTGGCGATGTCGTGGTATGTATACACACCTTGTCTCCTCCCACACTTCCTCTCTTGGCCGTGATCTATATGTGGGAAAGCACTCGCTAAGAAATCCTACTTCCTAGCGCATAATATCTAGTCCAACAAACTCATGACGGAGCTGGAGCAGACGGGCAGGTGGACGCCCAATGCCGGCAACCACCTGGCCGAGGGCTGGGAGGAGTGGGCGGCGCTGATTCCGCTAGAGTATCAGGACGAGCCGGGGTTTGACCGCGGGATTAAGGATAACCTCCAGCAGGTGTCGTCGTTCCATTCGAAGAAAGAGGGGCCTTTACCAGATCGCCACAGCTCGAGGAAAGAGCTCAGCCATGCATTCAGGGATGATTTAGGCCATCTAGTTGGGAAGCTGCAAGATATAGCCAAATGACAGGAAAAGAACAATGTGTGCTATAATCTTCTATGAATGACAACGCAACCTTGGGCTATACCTATGAGCTTCATTGGTGCTCAACCTGGTTTAGGCTGACCCTTGCCCGCTATCGCGGTATCGTTGCTGTGTTGTGCCATAGTACGCCATAATGACTATCTAGCCACACATGTATCCCATTCACAGTCTTTCTAAAAGACTAAGTGGCCCCGCGCTCGAGACCAAGCCTCTGGAGCGTTAGCATATCGCCAGCCTTGTGAGCTGTAACTATTGTCAATATTATGAATCCAAGGTCGAGAATAGAATAACTCGTCTGAAGCGGAGACGGATCCCGGTTAGTACATTCCAACTGAGTAGGCTGTGCCATATAGCGGAAAGTACTGTGTTGTCAAGTAGTGCGTCTATATTAGTCTAGCAATCTATCTGTGGAGCGACATATCTCTATATGCTGAGTCTATGATCCCGTAAACGCCAGCAAGGGAAAAAGCAAGAAGAACAAACAAATTGTACACACAAGCAGCTCGGAGACCTCCAATCCCCTGTTATTGAGCAACAGCTGCGCCCTCACTCCGATCGCGCCTCCTTCGTCTTCTTACTCCTCAGCTTCATCATCACAAATACGAGCATGTACGATGTGATGCAGAATAGCGCCGTGATACCAGTCTAACGTGGCAATTAGCATCCGAAGCACCATGTATCGTTCAAAGTAAGATGAGGGGCACTCACGTCTCTCCACCCATAATACTTCTCCCGCAGGTTAAATGTCTTTGCATAATCCGCGCCAGTCGAGTACTGACAGAAAGAGCACGTTGCCGTCGCGTTGGCATCAAGAAGATACCCCGGCTGCGCAGCGAGGAAATCGGCCATGTACTCGCCACAGGTCTGCCCATCCGGTGCGCTGAATGTGAGATACTCCGAGGGATTGCATTCGACTTTGACATCCCAGAGGATATTCGTCAAGAGGCCGCCGACAAGGTACGTGAATGGGTCCAGGTAGTACATCCAGTAGCGCCAGAAAGGCTGCATTGTGTCGTAGGGTGCGACAACGCCGCAGAAGGCGATCATGCCTGCGCCGATGACGATGGGGTTGGAGATTGCGGCGAAGTACTCATTTGGTGCGTAGGCGGCAATCGCTTGACCGATAGAAGTGTAAAGAAATTCGTAGACTGTGGTAATTAGCATTTTCAGGCTCATTGCGTGTATAACTGGGTGCGGACTTACAGATCATCTGGAGGTACATGTGGCCCGAGATGTCTGCGGCAACAGGAAGGCCTGCTGTAAAGTACCAGCAAGCGAAGTAGAGAGTTGCACAGATGATCAAATAGGGGATTTCCGAGATAGCCTGTGCGGCAATGAATGCGAGCCAGTGATATGTTTTTGACTGCGTCTGTTAGCCTGATCCAGCCACTCCCCTGTTTAGAAAATCAGCTTACCTTTTTCTCACGTGTTTCGAAGATATCCCTGTTGTGCAGGAAAAATGGCTGGCTTTGATTGATACATCCCGGTGCCACGAAGATGAAGTTAACTATAAATATTAGTTTCAGACAAGCTATTGTGGGGATGGTTGTAGGGCCATACAGATAGCAAAGACCCGCAACTGCAGATCAAACGTGCTGTTACCCATCTTCCAAAAGGTAAAGCCACTAAAGAGGGCGGCGAAGACGTGAAGGATGATCTTGTTCCACATATAATCCGGATCCCGCCAGATTTGGGTCATCAATCGTTGCAGGACGAGCTTGAACTGATACCATCGGGACGTGGCAAAACTGGCCGTGTCCTCTTCACCCGGGTTTGCTTGGCAGATACGGTTCAGCTCCTCGAGTTCGGCAATTGCTCGCTCGCGCTCCTCGGACCGGTTCCAGACGTCAACCCAGTCGATTTTCTGGGTACCATTGCCTTGGATTACCTCGACGATGTGCTCGGCGGGATTGGTGTCGGGTGGGCAAGGAGCGCCGTTCTGTGCGAAGTAGCCCAGCACCTTCTCAGAATCTTGGCCAGCTGCTTTTGTTAATGCCAGACAACATAGGGAATGAGGCATCTAGTACTTACTCTCTCCAAAGTATGCCATCTTTCCGCCCTTTGCGAGCAGGAGCAAGGAGTCAAAAGCTTCGAAGAGAACGGCGGACGGTTGATGAATGGTGCACTATGGATTGTTAGAATCGTTTCTCCTGGGCCGCCGCGCCGAACATACCAAAACAGCCTGGCCACCATCAACCAATTTCCTCAAGAACCGGATGATATTGTACGCTGACTGACCGTCAAGACCTGAAGTTGGCTCATCCAAAAAGAGTAGAGTTGGCTTCGCAACGAGCTCAACGCCCAGTGTAACCCGCTTGCGTTGTTCAATGCTAAGACCGGCGCCAGGAACTAAACAAATCAGCCCAACTCACCAGAATAAGGGGGAAAAGATACCTCCAATAAGAGCATCTCGAATATCATAAAGCTCTAAGAGATCGATGATATGGTCGACATAAGCAATCTTCTCCTTTTCTGGAACACTAGCCGGCTGACGAAGAAGAGCAGAGAACACCAAGGCTTCCCGGACAGTAGCCGTGCCCTCGTGGACGTCCATTTGCTCGCAGTATCCCGTCAGGCGCTGGAAGCTGATACCCTGCGGTCTGCCGTCGATAAGAATCGAACCGATAACTTCACCACTGTCCTTGCGTTGCGCCAAGACATCCAGCAAGGTCGTCTTTCCTGCACCGGAGCAGCCCATCAATGCAACGAGATTTCCTGGTTTCACATATCCGAATACCTGATCAAGTAACTGTTTCCTCTGTCCGTGGAATGGAACATGGTAGTCTAGGTGGTTCCAGGTAAACGTGGACTGCTTACCAGACTGGGCTAGTACGGCTTGGTTGTTTGATGGATCCGGGCGTTCCTTCTCGGCCTCCGCTCGCTTGCTCCCGCGCTTATACAGCAGCACCGAGGATCCAGATTGACTGTTGCGCAACTCAAATCCGATAGCTGTGAGGACGATGAAAAAGGCCCAGAAGCCGACTAGCACACCAAAGCTGCGCCAGATGTGACCCGGTGAATAGCTGTACTGTTGCTTCATGTACGCGTCACCAGAGATTATGCCCTGTTCGTTGCTACCCGGGACGGTGCAGCCTCTGAATTTGGATGCGGTATCGGAGTATCCGCTGCCGTAGGGAATGTAATCTGGTGCCACGCATTCCAGTTGCAGGCCTTGGAACTCGTTGGCCATCAAGGCTTCGTAGGCGTAGGCGGCGGGATTTAGGTAGAAGATCCAGCGGAACCAGGGGTGCATTTTCTCAAAGGGGATCAGGTAGCCTGGAGTTGTCAGCTCATGTGGTAATCATTTTGAAATAAGTAGAAATACCTCCGTAAACAAAGCAAACGGTCGACAGCAACCCTGTCAGCTGACTGGCCAACCCAAACTTCTTGCAGAGTGCTCCAATAGCGCGGAACATTTGCATCGAGCACAAGGTACTAGCAATGACAATGATCCAGAAGGTGAAGAATCTACCCGCGTCCATTTGCAGAGCTGCCATGAAGTATAGGATAAGAGAGAAAACTGAAATCTGCACTATTGTAATCGGGATATCCGTGATTGCATTCGCGATGCAGAAGGCCGTAGGGCGATAAAAGCCAAATCGTTTCTGACGAGAGAGGATTGGACGGCCCATAAACGACGCCGTAGTCTCGCTCATCGACTCGAGGAGGTAATACAGGACCGGGAAGAACAAGGTGCCGGGGCGGAGAAATATGGATGAGCTGTCGAGTTTGAGGTTATAGAACAAACTCCCGCAAACCAGGGCTTGAATGATTGAGGATGCAATCTTGATTGCGATGGACAACTTGTCGCCGAGCAGGATTTGGAATTGGCTGCTATTATTAGCTCAAATTCATCAGTAGCATCGACCACATACCGGATTGTGCAAGCGATGACTTGATTCCATAGCCCGGTTGTATAAACGCTCTGGGTCCGAGGAATATGGTGCTTCCGCTTCTCTTGAGTCACAGCAACAGCCAGACCCTCGTCTTCTGATACGAGCTTCTCTGGAGGCACAATGGAATCCATCGAGTCGCGGTAGATTGAGCTCTCACGGTACCGAGCGGCAAACTCCTCTGGAGTGCTCGGAACCTTCTCCTCCATCCCTGGGGCCACAATACGCTCCGTGAGAACGGTGACGGAAGTAAGGAAGTCAGCAATGTTAGCACCTTTGGGACATACGAAACCGAGCTCCTCGAAGTAGGCGCGAGCCTCGCTTCGAGGTCCGTAGTAAGTAACCAGCCCATCGGCAAGCACAAGGACCTTGTCGAACTCATCATAGATCGCGTTTCCAGCTTGGTACATTGTGGCCACCATGGTCTTGCTGTTCTCGTCAGCTTCGCGGCGCAGTAACCTTGCGAACTCGACGGCAGTCTTGGAGTCCAGGCCTCGCGTCGGGTTATCCCAGAATTGCACGGGACTCTGTATTGGTACTTAGTGGTCGAGTCCGGTAAGTCTTTAGAAAACTGCCTTACCTGACCAGCCATAAGCTCCGCCAGTGAAACGCGCTTCCTCTCGCCACCCGAAACACCACGGACAAACTCATTCCCGACCAATGTCTTCGTGGTATGCGGAATACCCAGCGAATCCAGTATTGAGTCCTTCTGCTGTTGAATATACTCTTTTTCCGTGATATTCTCAGGGCGAGACTGCGGTACTTTGTTGCGCAGCGCAAATTTCATCGTCCGGTTAACGGTCAATGTAGGAAAATGCACGTCATCCTCAGTGTTAAACATGATCTGCTGGCGGTACCGCTTCGCCGCGTTATGATCCATGCTTCCGTATCGTGTCTCACCGCGCACTTCATCAAATGCGGCGCGGTCATTGGAGAGGACGCGGAGGAATGATGTGCAGCCGGAGCCTGGGCGTCCGAGAACGAGGAGCTGGTTTCGTTAGCTGATTGTCTGTCATATCGAGACCCTCATGCTAGGTGACATACCATCTCACCCGGTCGAACCTGACCGGTCAGGTCTTGCAGAATCGCCTAGTTCCGAATCAGTGGTGCGTCGCAGAATGGGTTCGTAGTGTATGCCCTACCCTCTTCGGCTTGCTGCCACGGCGAAACCAATCCAGCACCTGGCGCGGATCCGCCACAGACCATAGTGTATCTCCCAGCGCAGCATCGGGCGCCGTAACATGTACACTGAGGTCGCGCCACGTGAGCGATAATTTCTTCGTGATCCCGGAGCCGCCTTGCTCCAGGTCAATTGTCGAAGAAGACGACGGTGTATCCATCGTGGGACAATCAAGCTTGTGACGTCAAGAGTGTACCTGGAAGTAATCGTGACAAAGAGCTTACCGAGAAACCTTACTGGCGACATTTCCTATATATTGACTCCCCTATTTCCCGTGAATCATCACAAAACACGCCCTGTAGAGAGGCAGATGTCCGTAAAGCCGTACAGCCGTATATCCGGCTCGGTGTCGGAAATCTGGTTCCTGGTAGCCTGTTCGGATGGCACGGCAGAGCTGACTATTGGTTGAGAAAGACGGTTAGATCCACTGGAGGAAGCTTCTGTCACCTGTGACAGCCCTATCAAGGATTCACTCCCTGGAAGCTCCGTTTCATTTGTCATGGCGGGAGATTTTTTCAGCAGGATGGAGTAGTTCCGTGGCCTGGGCCCGTCGATCAGACAGGCTTGTCGGAACTGAAACTTTTATCATGCATAAGCTAGCATCTAAAATCTATTCAGCTAAAATTTGATGGTTCATAAAGAGTGTTAAGAGGGTATCTCAGGTATTCAAGGTACGCTCATGATTCGCTTCAAGTCATGAAGCGAAAGTGGCTTCACCAAATAATCGTCTATACCGGCGGCAAAGGCCTGCTCTTGCGTTTCGCTAGAGGCTACGCCGGTCACTGCCATGATTGCAGATCGAGGGAGTTCATGCTCCTCTTCGTATTCTCGGATCTTGCTGGATGATGTAATTCCGTCCATTACCGGCATGGATATATCTGGAGGTGTCAGTAGGCTAGTTCATCCGGGAAAGAGTTAGATTTGTGCATACCCATCAAAATGTAGTCGAATTTCCCGTCAGACTGCTTATATTGTTGCAATGCCGATAGGCCGTCGGATGCGGTTTCAAATGTACAGCCGATCTTCCGCATAAAGGTGGATAGGACCTGAATCCCGTTAGCCTTCATCCTCACACGTCGAGATGCCACACTTACTTTGAGGTTTATGTCGTTATCATCAACAATCAAAACATGAAGCCTCTTTAGCAGCCCATCGGCCGGTAAATGTGTATAGTCCGAAGCGCTCTGCCTTATCGCTGGCGGTGAATCCAGACCCTCGGGCTTATCGAAGGCCTTCGATAATGGCGGGTTCCGGGCCGGCATGGGCGGCGTGAGACTTTGAACCGGATTGCCAGCATGAGGGTTGGCGATCGGCAGTGATTCTGCGATGCTTTGAAGGGCCTGGATGACTTTTCGCGGTCCGATGCTGAGCTAAGTTAGTACATGCGTTGGGAATTGCCACGGAAATGAACGTACGGTTGTGGGATGTAGAGAACCTCTACTCCGGCGATTCCAAGAGGTTGGGGGGGCGACTTCCCATTATCTGCAAGAACAACGGCGGAACGAACGTTACACGTGCGAGTTTCAAGTGTAGCGATGGACCTGAATCTCGATTGCTCCATCACAACTATATCTCCAGAAGACGTGTCCAGTGAATCAGCAAATGAGATCTTCCAGCCCGGTTGACGTAAGACAAGGCTGCTGATCGCGGTTTGAATGGCGTTTTTGCGCTTTGTGTCACAGCTTAGACGCTGGGTAGTATCGTGGGAGGCGACATCGGGATCCAGGCCAATCAGACAAACACTGCGAGGTGTCTTGGTTTCCAGATTGGCTTCCTTGTCGGCACCGTCGGTGAGTGGGCTTTTCTCAACAAAGTCAACAGGAACGTAAATGTCAATCTGTGTCCCAGCTCCTGACTCACTCTTGACCAGAATATGACCACCCAAGTATTCCACTAGCTGTTGTGTGATGCTCATGCCCAACCCAGTTCCGTCAGTAAGTACGGACTCCTGCGAAAATGGGGTGAAAAGCTTGCTGTCGAGATACTCTTGGGAAATTCCGCATCCAGTGTCTGTAATGGTGAGATGTGCAAAACTGGACATACGGCCATGGTGCTTTTGTTGTAACTGGTCCAAGGCGACCTCAATCAGCCCAGAACGAGTGAACTTGAGAGCATTCCCAAAGACGTTCATGAGTATTCGTCTCCAAGCACCGGAAATCGAGCGGATCTCCCAGTCGGTATGCTCTTCAACTCGGACAACGACAGAGAGATCTTTTGACTTCTTGTCGTATCCCACTCCGCGTTCGCTTAATTCCCTTGCTTCTGGCGAGCGGCAGCCAGATCTAGCTGATGCGTCAGCCAGTCTTTGGTGACCGGCGTACACAGAATCGGCCACATCTTCCACCAGGGCGCCAAGATCGAATTCTGTAGTCAAGCTGTTAAGATGGGCGGACGTATTGATAGAGCCTTTGTGCGTATGCGTAAGATTATTAATCTTGGCGAAGTCAAGCCTTCGATCGGGTTAGTCGTAGCCCAAAAGAAAATAACAAGGCAACAAGCACTTACAGGCAGTTCATAGTATCTAGAAGGGTCTCTCCACATGTTTCAACCATCTTAACCATATCCCTCTGAGCAGCGTCAAGATCAGTAGACTGCAATAATTCTGAGTTGGCGAGCATTCCGTGAAGAGGCGACCGTAGTTCATGGCTTATAGATTTGAGAAGATCAGACTTTGACCTGTCGACTGCGGTATGATCGATCTGAGCGATTTCTGAGCCAATCACGTCGCCAAATGCTTTACAGTAAAATAGGTCGTCGTCTTCCAATGAACCTTGGGGATTGCAGCTCCAGGCGATCATTGCAGCTAGCCATTTAGACTTATCGTGACTCCATATTGGGAGGAATATGAGTGAAGATGCTTCCGGGATTGCCGCAGAGAGCCCGCTCGTCATAGCCTGATTGATTCGCTCAGTGGAGCTGATGTCTGGAATTGCATTGATGACTTGACCATCAGGAAACGCCGAGAACAAGTCGTGCACCAGGCCCTCGTTTATTGTAGTGCTCGGCATGTTATGGTTTTTCACAGAATACCGCTCGGAAAACGCAGAGCCCAGGGCGTCGCACAATTTCGCGGACGGGTGGCGATTAGAGGCGGTAAGTTTCTCATTCTCTTCTACCTCAGAGAAGCTAGAGCAGGACGACCTATTTTTCAGTGAGTTTAGCCCGACTAAGGACTCGCAAGTATGTTACGTACCTTCTAGAGTTCAGTCGAGAGCTAAGACGCGGAGCATCTACAAATATGGCGCCATCAAAGTCCATGCCGGCTTGCAAGAGTGAGGCTGCATTTGCATAGACTGAGGCAACATTGGGAAGGATCGGACGTTCTTCCGGCACGGCCACCCTATTCTTCAATTTCCCAGAGGATTTCCTGGCATGTCGGTGGTGACCTTCATATTCTTGCCCTTTCGTGGGAGGATTGTGCGAAACTGAGGCGCCGGCCTTGTCGTTCGGACTCGCGGTGATGGATTGTTCTTCTGTACCTGAAAGATTCAATCTTTCAATATCGGGAGCTGGCGAGTGTGGAGATACGCATTTTGATCTGCTGGAGCTCTTTCGGGGTTCTCGATCCGTTGCTTGAAGTCCATTCTGTCCTCGAGACATCGCAATCAATGCTTCAAGCTGCCGCTTCGAGTGAGCGTTTTTCCGCCGCGTCACAACAGCATCCAGGTGTTCTACGATACTCTTGGCAACCTCGTGTAAAGCGGCTAGGTCATGACTTGAAAATGAAGTGTGAGGTTTTGCGTCAACGACACCATATGTGCCAATCAATCTCCCAGAACAGTCATGGAGTGGAACCTCTGCGTAGAATCGAGCCTGCGATCGCTCTAACAGTGGTGTTTTCCGAAGACCAAAATCTTCTTCCCTCATGTCCCTAACGATGCAATGGTCATCACAAAAAGACGCATCAAGATCCTGGAATCTCGAACCATCTAAGCCCAAAGTGACGGTGTTTATGAGGCTAGAGGGATCCGAGCGTTGGTTATCAGCTGCGAGAGACTGCGGCGTCGCTTCTGCAATGACACGAAAGACATCGCCTTCGGAGGTTGCGGTAAACGCGTGATCACATCCTAATCGAAAAGCGCCAAGTTGCGTGAGAGCCGATAGTATCGAGTCGGTTACTTCGATTTCTCCCGCTGCTTGCGTGTCATGCCCAACTCTGGCGAGATCTGGACGCTCACTATGAACGAGGTCATCCTTGTCATTCTCCGCGCGCCGATACGAGAGTCTGTTGAACGGTCATTAGTCTTAGCCATCGCTGTAGCCACCAAAGGTCCACTAAAAAAAATGCTCACCTTGCGGTATTCGACGCCATTTGCGGAAGAGAAGTCGAACAAGGATTATACAGTCTTGGATCCAAAAGGACCATTCCGGTGTGTTATTGCATCTCAAGAGCGAACAACCCTCTTTGATATTGAGAAGAGATCGAGAAGCTCTTCAGCTATCGAAGTCGAAGGCTCAAATCGCACATTCGCAGCGCACGACACTAGCCTATAAATACTCACGAAAAAGTGTTCCGGGGGTAGCCATGGTCAGGGTCGCACAGTCTTGCTAGATCGAGACAGCCGGGCTCCGCGGTCTACATCGATGTAGGCCGCACCGCGTTTCGAGCTCCTGGTGTATGGGGTAGCTTGAAGTGGTTCCTCCAACGATAGAAGCTCGCTTATGGAGTAGGATATCGGTTCCACCACTCGTGTCCCACGATCGCCCGCTTCTGGGGACCCTGACTCGCCACAGCCACCCGGCCGAAAGTGCCCTGGCAGCTCACGGTCGGCTCCGAAGAGTCTAGGCATTAGGTGTGGCGGAAACATCCTAGGTAAATCATAGTGCTACTATGATCGTGTTTCTCGCGAAGCTGCCCAAACAAGCTAACCGAGGTAAAGGTGGGGATGAAGAGTTTGTGTTGTCACTCGGAGTGGATGACATGACGATGCCAAGCAGATGCAACCTCAGTTTCAGGGCGGTCACGTGCCGGTCTCTACATTGGCTCGGATAATGCTTCCTGTCGTCATTCAAAGAGGGACAAGGGGTGATTGGGTTTGTTGAACCTTGGACCGACTGTAGTAAGGTTGCATTCATTGACAGAGTCAAAAGAGTTCGGGTAGGTCGGCACCTTGAAACTCGGCTTGTTAAATGCAATAAGAAGAGATTTCACTGTAGCTATAGATCTAGAACAAAATTGGATGAGATACTTTGACTTGTTGAAGGACCGAGGATGTCCGCTACAGGGCATAATGTATCAATCAATCGCGGGCCCACAACGTCACAGTATCTAGCATCTCACCACATTGTAACTAAAAACGTCCAAGTCCTAAACGCCAACTGGAGCCATTATCCAACTAGCACTTGTCCTTCTGCACAACTGCTCTCCACAAATCAGGGTGATGCAGTGCGCCAGCAAATCTCTCCCTAGCGTCTTCGTGGCCGCATTCCCTGAAGATGACCTGGGCTCCGTCGGCGATATTGTTAAACGAAGGGAGGGACCGGGGCTTGTTATCCTGCGCGAGATGTTAGAGGTAGCGTAGGGGCTGTCGGAGAGGATATGTACTCACATCATTGCACCAGTAGATTGCGGCGTTGTAGGAGCAGCTTACCCTGTCGCATTTGCTCGGGCCCGCGCCGAGTCTGGGATGGCCCTTGACCTTGCGCAAGTATTTGATGCCTTGTCAGACGGTCAACCGAGGTATACCTTGTTAAAATACGAGAGGGCACATACCTTCTTTAATGTAGTTGCCAGGAACCGCGAGGTGAAAGGTGCAGTGGAGAGTATATTCCATAACATGGAAGCCGTCGAGGTCAGGGTCTTTAGAATCGGAAACGTCCTCCCAGTCAGCGTCGTAGTTGGGGTTGATCTCAAGGAGCTGAGCGTAGACCTCTTCGATAGTGCCGTTAAGAACGAGCTCTGGACCGCCGATGAAAGCCTGGACATAGGTAGACATGTTGCCAATCTGGTCGGCGCTGATTGTGGACTCGGGGATGGTGGGGGTCTAGTGTATCAGACAGTGAACGATTAGTACAAATTCGTTCCAGAACTAATTATCCCGGGTGTACATACGCCTGCAGCCATCAAGGCAAACAGAAAGAGCAGAGTGACGGTTGAAAAATGACGATGCATCATGGTGGCTGGTAAGGTCGAGTGGTGTTGTCGAGGTTGACGGAGTAACACAATGATGAGGGTGAGCAAGAACACCCGTGGTCAGGAGTCGAAGTAAAAGGGAGAAGGGGTAGACTCGCAAGTGTGAGAGATCAAGGGAAATAGCAGTATTTATAGCCAAGGATATTGTGGGGATTCTTCCAGAGCTCTAGGGAAATGGTGTGCCGCGCTGTCTGGTGATATGCTAGGGAAGTGAAGACACAAAAAGCAGGAGCCAATAAGAGGCTTGTAGGAATGATTCTATGGTGAGGAGCAACTTTGCATGGAATCTTGTATGTGGGTACGACTGCCTGCAGTGGGCAGTGCCAGCTGTATGACTTGACCTTAATTCCCTCTAGTGCGCTCAATCGCGCTGCCAGGGCTGGTGACGAGCTCGCGGGGCCATGCAGGATTATTCTGCTCCTCTTCGAAGTTATCTTCTCATGTTGAATAAAAAAACTAGTATGTATACTGGCTAAAATATCTTGGCCTGCCTATTTGCTGAGCACCTACAAGCGGGATGTCTACTTACGAGACGCGATTTCTCTCGGTGTTACCACTCTACTTTCTCATTGCACCGTCCTCATCCTCTCGAGCGTCACCAAGCGCCTTCAGCGGCATACCTAGTATACCCAGCATTATTATTAGCTTAACACACTGTCAACTATCATGAACTCAGAAACTTGAAGTCTTCTCCATGCTATTTTTATTCCTTCTCCAGTTCCTCAACTCTGAACTTGATGGCACCATCTGCGGTCTTCCTAGGTTCCTGACCTGAACCTCTTTCTCTTGGATTACATTGACTACATCTTCTCCATTTTTGTCCTAGAAAGGTAAGCAGTCTCCTGGTTTCTTTACCACGCTTGCATTATAATATGCAGCTCATTGAACTAATCACCACCTGCTCTCCTGCTTCAGACCCCGAATTAAGCTCTCGCCGATTCTACAAAAGCGCCACGCAACAAACCTTCTTGCGTATCACCTGCTCAGACGCAACCGAAAGCCTATGTTCCCAAGGCGCGCCCCAAATTCTCTGCAACAACGACCTAATCCCCCGCTCACAGATTATCCGTGTCAAATCTCGCTCAAACACAACGAACCCTGCTGTTCTAGCATAATCAATACGTCTGTTCCTTCCTTGGCCTTTGAGATACACACACGTTTAGTCGCCTCCGTCATTCCCCCCAGAGCCCTCCATCCGTGTCCCAGAGCACCAGCTCTCCAAGCTCGTACCGCAACCATCCTCAGCAAAGTCAACTACAACGTGCAAGCATAAGTCAGGCGAACATGATACCCGTGATGGAACAAGCCTTCGCTCTCCCCGCGGGGACAGTAATACAGATCCCCGGGGAAGAGGCCCAGCTATGGTGGATCATATTCTCTTTCCTGTTCCTCCCAGCGATGGCGTTGATCTTCCTGGACTGTGTGATCGGTTGGGTCCGTCTCCTCGATCTCGCCTTCTTTTACAGCAGGGAGTCTCGCATCTTCGCGGCGTTTGTCGTCTTCGTGCTTTTCCACATACTGTGTCACAATGGTGCTCTTCGGCTTCGGACATTCGAAATGAGCCTGGTGCTGGTGTTTGATGTTTTTGATTTCTTTGATATCTTCGATATGTGATGGGAATTGCCTTGGTAAATTCTGTTCTCGGCTGATCTTACTTACGAGGCGGTTTTCCGGTCTGAGGCTAGTTGTATGTCCTGAAATACTTGGGGGACATGCCTAGTACGCACTTAGTTCAGCTTGCCATCTAGTCATGATTGATCTATGCTACCTGCAATGCTCATACTACTCGGCGATATTTACCTCGATCATGTCCTAAGAAGCTGTTTATGTATTAGGGCGACCCAAGATATCCTGAGGGAAGTAAATAAAATTCAAATACGCGGAAACTAAACCCTTTATTCTACCCACCGATCCCTCTAGCCTCATCTATATGAACCACGAACAAAAGAAAAATGGAAGCAAAACCCTTACAACAACGCCGCTTCAAACGCCGGACTCAAGGACAAGAACGCGCCAAGATCCATACTCGAAAAGTCAAAGTCGAAGCCCATGTCCGACTGCGTGAAGTCCAGCTCGTCGGTTGTCCCCACGCTCCCCGTCGTAGCTGGCATGTGCATTGCCTGTTCTAGTGGATTACCCTGGAAGTCGAAGAGCATATTTGGGTCTTGGCCAGGGAAGAAGATACTAGTTGCAGAGAGCGGGTCGAATCTGGGTGACGTGGTTGCGGATGTAGATGTGTTGATGGTGCCGGGAGTAGAGGTCGATGGGAAGAACTGTTCGGTGGGATAGGGTTTTGATGCTGGGAGGGTATGCTGGGGTTGTGAGAACGATTGAGAGCGCGATTGTGGTTGTGATTGTGTGGATGGTTGGTGATGCGGTTTGTTCGTATTTGTGTTGGTGTTCGCACTCGGTGGGATCCATTCGTATGCTGGGTTTATTTGCTTAAGAACGGTTTGGATGGCTGCCATCGAAGCTTTGGTAGGGTCGTCCTGGCGCATTGTTGAGATGCCGCGCAGGGAGGCGTGGACCCAGGGGAGGTGAGTGCAGGCGAGGTCTTTGCCGTGCATGAGGTCGAATATGAGGGCGAAACAGGAGCTGCCGAGGAAGTATGAGTGGTAGCGGATTTCCTAGGGTTGTGAGAAATACATCAAAAGACTAGGTAGGAGGTGCGACATACCCTGACGAGCTCATTGGTGGTGTATGATTCGCAGAGGAAGTAAATTGTCCGGCATGCAGCGCTGAGCGCGTAGTCACAGGCGTCATTTAGCCAAGACGGTGCTTCTCTTTTGACACCAGTGTTCCCGTTTGCCTGAGATGCTTTCATTTCCTGTCTCCATCGACCCCGGAATATAAGGAATGGCCGGAATGTGAGGAGGATGGTGTGGTAATAGACTTGAAAATTAGTCACTCGGCCCAATCGGTGGAAGAACTACTCACGAGTGTTGAATATAGCCTGCTGAACACCAATCCGGCCTGGCTGGGGCCGTTTATCGAGTCCAAATCCCAAAGCGCGCTGCATCTTAAACTCGAAGGAACGCAAATCATCCCTTACAGACTTTGCAATTTTCCACATCTCGAGCAACGAATCATGATGCCGGCCATATAATTCGTCCGCTGAGCGAGCAATGGCGTCTGAGAGAAATACGAGACCATGCAAAAATCCATCGTCTGGAAGTGCAACATCGATATCCCGGCGCAGAAGCGATCGCGGTCGGCCTAGATGGAAGCAAATCCAGCTAACATGATGATTAGCTAAGGCTTGTAGATTTCTAGTGGGGGTGTTACTCACGTTTCGTAGACGTAGAGGTACCAGAAGGTCCTACGTCTTTCTTCAATGTACTCTAGTGTGTCTCGACTCCCACTGGGCGACTCCTTATGCATTCCAGCAGCCAGCGCCTTACGGGCGGCGCACCCCAAGTGAAGAAAACATGAGTTCGGCCGGGCTCTTTCGTTGGTATAGTGGGCGTGCTTAGCGTCAGCAGGGTATAATTAGTCAGGAATGAGGGAACGTATCATAATCAAGGAAAGCTGGACGCTTTGAAGTGTGACGTTGTCATCATATGGATTGCAAGTAGCCTTGACCCGCTCATATAAAATATCGCCCCACGCATGGTGTTCAGTCACACAGGAGCCCATGGCTAATGCCATAAGCAATACACCGTCGGACTGATCAATATTCGTGGGAGCTCGCGTATCATACAGCTGCTCGAGACGCCGCTGAAAGGTTTCATCAGACCAGATCGGCATCAATCCATGTAAAGAGTAGAGGAACCCTTGTAGAAATTCGCTAGCAAGGTGGTAGGGCAGAAACATGAGCTGGGGGTCTTTCGTGTCCGGTACAGAGGGAGCATTCGAGTCTAGAGGAATGCCAAAGTATATGCAACGGAAACTGAGCATGTCCAGCCCCGCTCCGGCTTCCTCCACGCGACCCTGACCGGGGGCGCGGATAGCAGGATGGGCGGTCAGATCCCGGTGAATCTCATTGATCAGTGCAAAGTGCGATGTACTACCGTAGTACAGCTGCACCTTGCTCGAAGGCGACGCCATATGCGTGGCTGAGACGCTGTTGTTGAAGCCCAGTGGGGGATCGGGTCGGTGGGACGCGGGCGGCTGCAGAGACTCGGGCCGAGAGGGCCCAGTCGGCCCTGGAGCCTCACTGGTGCTTTCTCTCTCTTCATAATGCTGTTTTCTCTTGCGCGACCGAGTGACATCTCGGTATAGACACGGTGTGTTGCGCAGCTGGCAGGTCTTGCAGGGGGTTTCGCCGTTGCACTTTATCTTGCGTTTCCGGCATTCTTGGCAGGCTTTGGGGATGCGCCACCCAGATTGCTGTGAGGGGGACTCAGTCTCGACCATATCCGAGGGTTGCATTGAATTGCAATGTCGGATATAACTGCGAGGTCGTTTAGTCGTCGATGCTCGAGGTCGACGACTCAATCGCTGTGGCTAAAGCCGGAAGTCCGGATCGCTGCCAGGTGGAAGGTCCATGTGTCTCGGATATACGTCACGTGCTACATCCGTAATGCCGAAGAATCCACACCTATATATGGGTCCCACTCTTTCGCAGCAAAAGAACGGTTGAACTCAGTCTCCAACGCCAGCAATTCCCCCAAAAATAGAGATGATTGATATACATGTCTCGTAATAGCCACGTATGGCCAATGAGAATAACGGCACCTCTCCTCACGAGTGTTTTCGTTGCTCACGGCGGCTGCGTAGGAACTCTTCGAACGGGATATCTAAAAGTTGCTATATACAAAGTAATATAGTAAAGGTCCGGAAATATGTAACTAGATCAATGTACAATTCAATGCAGATTACACGCAATGCAATGCGCCATGCAGTTCCCAGGTGCAATAATAACCCGCCGCTAATGTACAGAAAACGCCAACCCAAATTTCAAAAGAGATGATTGCGACCCGTTGACCAGTCTGTTGCCGGAAATGTGGTAAACATATTCGCAGCCATATTCGCAGCGGTTGGGTCAAGCCGCGAGACGTTCTCGTGGGTAAGTGCTCCGTTACTCATCGTCAGAGTCTCGCTATCCACGGTTGTAGGTGTTGATTCTGCAGACGTCGGTACCATATTGACGTCCACATCGAGGTCAGGGAACTCGGCGAAGAACTCAGGGGTCATGCACCAGGTCTCCAGATTATAAAAGTATTTGTTGTATGCGTCGGAGAATCGATAGAGGCCAGTTTGGCCTTGTTGCACAAAGACGTCGTGCAGGCGGTACGGCCAGGAGAAGCGGAAGCAAGTCCAGAACATGGACCAGAACTTCTCCGAGCAATGTTGATGTGGGAAGAGGATGAGACGCTCACGAAGTCCGGGCCTGTAGTGGGTTAGTATAGTCGGCAAATCGTCTACGGAGACACATACCACACAAGAAAGTCAATCAGTGGTTTATGTATGATGCGAGTTTGGGACGGCCGTTGCCTCATAAACCTAGGAAGCTGACTTAGGTTCGGTTCCGATGGGTCTGATAGGTACTGTGAAAGTGTTAGCCAAGGATAAAAACAAACAGATGCAGTACGTACGCGAAGCATCAGGCTCACAACCCGGATGGTGGATAGTCGTTCCAGAGTACCGCAAGTACGCCAAAGTCCCTCATCAGCCGCTCGAAGCATGTTCCAGATGGGGTCAAGCGGGTACAAGTGAGTGACTGCATCCCACCCGTGGAGAACGGCGCGGATGGCGATGTCAGCATCGCGGATCCCTTGGTCTGCCATGGTTCTCGCGCAGGATAGTGCAAACCGACCGAGCATTTCGTTCATATACAACAGCTGCTTGCAACAGTCACAGGGAGCTTCCGTAGAATGTACTACAGACTGGATAGGCACAGGTATGTCCAGGGGAAAAGAGTGCAAGGTGCTGTTGAATGGTGTTTGCACATCCGACGTTTTCGCGAGTAAAGCGTCAGGTATATTCATAAATGCCCCATTCGAAGAGAACTTGTCGAGCATCGCGGTGGGCTCGTCAAAAGGCGGACTCGCGGATTGCTGCGGAAGGTGATGTTGGATTGGACCGACGAGGCTCGAGTGTTGAGCGACATCTTGGACGCTGCCACTGCTATCTAAGTGTTTGCCATTCTGCCTGTCAGTTGAGCTAGAATCATCGTCTAGTTCCTTTTTGGCGGTGTTGTAGTTTTGAAGGACGGTGTCTAGATGAAAGAAATGTCAGCGCAGTCCACGTCCATAGAAGAGGCGACGTACTCGCTTCAGAAAGACCAGTGTTGATGGCCTTCTCGATGGAACGTAGTGTGTTTCGTAGTGCTTCGTTTGCTTTCCGCTGTGTTTCTAGCTCGTCGATTAATTCTTGGACATTTCCGCTGTTGTGAAATCGAGTCAGGGTTTCTATGCGCGACTCTAGATGTGCGATGAGCTTCTTGGTCTTTTCTCGCGCGCTCCTCTGGGCCTGCCGGTCCTGTTCGCGCTTTCTGGCTGCGCGATCGCCGGTGAGCTTGGTTGTTTTCTGGGGTTTACGAGGGGTCTCCATCGCGGTGCAGAGATGCGTGCGTGAGAGCAAGGATGCCTGGTCTGGAGCAGGGGAGTGGGTGCTCACTACCCCCGTAAGCACGAAATAGCTGCGGCTCGCGATCCTCGGCCGACCACGATATTCGGTGAAGCTGCGGTGAAGCCACGAGAGAGGACCGAAGGAACAATTCACATGCCAGGGAAAGCCGTTAAAAGCCGGCGATCGATGAACCACCAAGAGATCTCCTTCCCCGCGACTTTTAAGGAGTTAGATTAAACGCCAGGTGCTAAGGCTCACCCCCCGCCCTTTCACGCGTGGCAGCGCCCCGAGCTTCGGAGGCAGCCGGTTCCACTACGGATGCGTGCCGTTGTACCCGAGGGTTGACGACTTGACAGGTTATTCGGGGACGAATTGCGAGACAGAGAAAGCGTGGGAAACAGCCGTGGGAAGGCTGAAAATAAACAGGGGAGCGACTGGAATTTGAAGCGGGGAAACGAGGTCCGGGGGGTGGTAAAACTTGGAATGGGGGAAGCGTCTCGAACTCCAAGCAAGGGCTGGACGTGGGGAATGATGGATGTGGCCGAAGCTCCCAAACAAATCCCTCGCGCGCAATTGGCCCGAGAAAAGGCTTTATGATCGGTCGAGATGAAGAGTGGACTGATTTGGTGGAGAGGGGAGACGGTTGACAGGGGAGTGGAAGAACAGCCGGACGAGGCGCGGCCACTGGGCGTTGCGCGTAGCGACGGCTCGGAAAAACAACAGCAGCAAATCCGGCCGCTTCCAGTGCTCACGCTCAGCTCCTCCATAACACTCGACGGTGACTACATCTACATCTACGTGCTTCAAAGACAATTCATCAATGCTCCAGACTAATCTGATTGGACTTAGATCACTCTTGTCAGACATTATGATTAATTTCGTTATCCTCATTCGCAGAAAGCCGCTACCGTCGTAGCAACACCAGGTGCGTGTCCTCAGTCCCGACCTTAATTCCACACGCTTACATGGTCCGGGCACAGCTAGATGGGCTCGGCAAGAGCAGAAAATAGAACAGAGAGATCGCCGACGGTATCCACAAACGTCGCGTTTCCTCCCCGTCGTTATCTATCCAAATAGCGCGCCTAGGAGTGCCGAAATAACCTGGGCGATAGCGGACACCAGCTAGAACCTGGTCAGCGCTCGTCAACCAGTCTCGATTTTAGCCAAACTTACCGGTGCAATATCGTTGATAAGGTCTCTGGTGTTCTCGGCAAAGTCCTTGGTCAGGAGGATTGCAGCATTGTCCAGAAGCGTGGTGAGCTTGTTGAGAGTCTCCTCGGTGAGAAGACCGCCAATCCCGTTAAGGAGACCCGGGAGCTGGTCGAGCAGGTTTCCAATGGCCTCACCACCGAGAAGGTCGGCAGCAAGCTGAACCAAGTTCTTGATCTGGCCGGTGGTGGGATCTGAGAGCAGGTTTGCGAGCTTGGTGACGACTGTGTTGATGTTGTTCAAGCTCTGAGGCGAGAGGAGATCCTTGATGGCGTCGAGAGCCTCGGTCAAGTCTCCAATAATACCGCCCAGATCGAGTTGGCGTTGCACGAGAGTGTTGTACTCCTCCACGCTGATGGTGGCCGGGGCAGCCACAGCAGCGGCCTTGGGCTCGGGCTCCGCAGCAGGGATGGCCAACACGGTCACTGGCAGCAAGGCCGCGGTAAGGTACTTGAAGAACTTCATTATGGTGGTGGAAGAGGCCTGAGGAGAATATTCTTTCAAAACTCGAAGGAAGTACTGGAGCGATGTGCCTTGCGGAAGTAGATGGACCTGGTTATAGTAACTGGGTTGGGAACATTCCGTCTACACAGACGGCCCTGAGGCCTTTATAGTTGACTTGATCCTGCTCCCCTCCGCTCCCGCCAGCAGCTGTCACATTCTCGAGTCAAGGCCGATCGATCATTACCAAGGGTCTATCCTTGCGGTTGCGGAGTTGACTTGCGGGGTACAGGACCAACCAGGGTACCCTGGGGATATTGGAGTGGCAACCATCATCGTGGTTAATGAGAAGAGAGTCAAGAAATGAGGTTCATGCACTGACACGAATGTTCCGATTCAGCGGCCCTGACTCGGGAGGCGGAGGGCAGTGGTGAGATCTTCCCTCATTTGAGCTTCGACGGCGGACCCTTGGGCCACGATGGCTTACCTAGCTTGGCCTCGAGAATGCAAGCCCGCCCTACAGAACAGCTGACATAGCTTTCCCGTACCTGTCGAGTCCTCAGTTCCGCCCCGGGAACCTGCATCATGGCATGGGGACAACAGCACGCCTTCAACACACTATGCTGAATGCCAGGCACTCTTTCGGGCTCTGACTCAGTGGTGGGAGCAACTATTTTTAAGAGAAATCCATTTGTTGCCTTCGTTCATATGTGCTGCCACACACATCATTTTGGCGGATCAGTCCCGATGTCTCACTTCAGCCTGTTTTGACCCCATTGCGACGGAGAATTCAGCGCCACCCTCGGTCGAACGAACCGACTCGACCATGCCCTATTGGAATCTTGTGAAATTAAGGTGTCATTTGATGTACCTTATGCAGCCATGCGGTCGGTTGGCCGCTCGGGTTCCACCTCCGCATTCGATTCATACGGGCCGAGTCAGATATACTTCCCACCAGACAATCGGCCAATCGCATCTGTCGGCCATAACAGCCTCTGAGAAAACCTCCGAGGTTTGACGGCGGCTTCGGTATACTGCTGCCCCAGATTTCCTGATGGGCCCTGACTCGAACGACCTTGAAGGGGCCCATTCGTCGACTCGGCCGTGTTTTCAGATGCATCTCCCCTGGCCGCACGGAGCCTGTCAGATCATTGCATCCCCACATTTCGATATAAGGACATACCGAAATCGCTTTTCGCCGGCAAAAGTTGGATTGCTCCTGGCCTGGCTGTCTTCCCTCTCAACACTTTGTTTTTGCTCACGGCAAGATATCCGCTAGGATGCATTACCTTCGCTATATCGCCCTCGTGCTCATGAGCACCATGGGTGCGCTGGGAGTCGACGTGACTGCGACAGTGAACGGAACCGAGATTCAAGTATGATGAGAATACCTTCTATCACTCAATACTGTGCTAACAAATCAACAGCAAGCAGCGTAAGTCTCTGTGGCCGGTTGATACTGGATTCCGACTTACCATAATGCACAGTGACCAGCTTCTCTCCTTCTTCCCTAGCGCAACCCCATTCACGGCTAACTTTACGGCCCCTGGCGGAAACCTCATCCAGCCACCTTCCTCTATCATCAACGACATCATTACCGGAATCCCTCCGACGGTGCTCGCCCAGCTCCTGATCCCTACTGCCCGCAGCTCGATCGCCTCGGAGTTCCAGGCCGGAAACACTCCGGACTGGTACAATGAGCTGCCCTCGGAAGTGAAAAGCTATGTCGCTGCAATCAGGTCCCAAGTAGGAGCCGGAAATGTCAATCTTAGCGCCACACCAACCCCGGCGCCCTCTTCCTCTTCTGAGGATAGCGATAGTGGCGACAGCGGTAGCGGAGACAGCGACAGTGGCGACTCGCCCGCTTCAGAGACATCTTCCGGACTGGGTGCCCGTGCTACTGGCGAGGTTGCCGCCAGCCTGGTCAGCATTATTGGTCTTGCTGGAATTGTGGCGATGCTGTAGGCAGCCTCTGGCGTGTTTGGGCAGGTGCATGTATATTAGCAGAGTTTACCCGACATTGCATCTGTCAAATTTGTAATGAAGACATGTGGATACGATACCCACACGGTTGGACATGATCCAGGTCATTCCTCTCAAGTTTTCACAACACATGCAAGCCCAAATCATGAGGCCTTGTTATCTACGATCGCCTCCATAAAGCAACCATGGCGATGACGTTTGACCTGCAGATATCAAACTGACTCAGACAACCCTTCTCCGCACTTTATTCCCTTTGATATAACTGGTTGACGATGCAGCCTCCACAAAACCCCTGCAGCGCCAAATACGAGAACAGCTTAGCCGATCCTGGGCACGTTGCTCATTGACCACTCGCCTTCGCCCGTGGAAAAAGGTCCCGAGCGCCGTGGACACAGCATCATCACAGGTCCGCATCTCCGTTATTGTACCTGCCCTGGGCGGGGAACCTTGAGGGCGTGCCTGACTTCGGATTTCCATTCTCTCATCAATCTATCTGATGCTCGTCAAGGGTTCGCTTGTTTTTGCTTGTCCAATTGATTAACGAACCTCTTCAGCCCATGCACGTCACGTTGGAGACCTCGTGCTCCTGGAAATCTCCGAGTCCCGGAAATGAGCTTTTTCGTCACTTGACTGCTGCGTCGTTCCTGCGCATCCCTGCGCCCACGTTTCCGTATGACGAAGCCCGCAGGAACGTGATCCTTTCGATGGGGACAGGAATACGTAAACCTGATTTTAGTCACGTTGTTCGGGGATTCGAGCTGAAGAAGCCTTTATCGCTTCTCCCCTGGGAAGGCTGGGAAGGGTAAGCCGTCTAAGATTTGGCCGCCACTGGTTTCCTCAGATTCCTTGATCTCTCTACTCTTCCGCATCATAGCAGGACACTTCTTCACGAGTACATCCAGAAATAAAGGCGCAATCAAGCTGCAAAGTATGTCAGGAATCCTGCGTCCATCACTCAGGTCCTCGCCCGTCGAGGACTACGCCTAACAGCGCAATCAGTCCCCAAACACACCAAGTCACGCCAACCACAACTCTACACTATCTCAGCCTCCCACAATTAACCCCCGATCATCACCTCCTCATCCCATCTCATTGCCCTTGGCCTGACATCAAAATAACCTTTTGAACCCACAGCCCCACCCGAAACACGTTCACGCGCCTCATCGATCGCACTTGTTCCTCCCGCACTATCAGATCGACGCTTTACTCCCCTGGAAGACCTGGAAGCGATCCAATTCGCGAGGAGGCCGAAGCATCTCGACCTGCGAGTGGGTATCATGGCTGCATATTCTCTATGTTCTTCGAGATCGTGCCGATGTCATTGGTGCGCGGCAGGCTGGTGTACTTTGCGTCGGCCCGAGGGTGGGCCAGGGTCTGGCTAGTGGGCAGGATCGCTTGGTGTACTCAATTGAGTATATCGTGTTCCTCGGGCCGAGCTGTAGCATGGGTGATCTAGACTGGTACTGGAAAAGAGGTTGATTTCGGTTGATTGTGAGGTAGGTGTTCTTGCTGGGTTCTTAGGTGCTCAATGTAAAAGTATACTACATATTTGCTGTGTCGAGGGACGCTCATTAGTAAGTATCTTAACTAAAAGCAGAACTATATAGCCCCTAGGACAGAGACGTAGCTTGTGACTTCTGGCAAACGAGCGGTGTATCTCACAATCCACCCGGTAATCCCTTGGGTATGCGGAGAATCATTCTATTGCGGCTCGTAACCAGCACTCAACTCTTTATGCCCGACGGGAGCCCGGGCGGCGGCTGGCATTGTAACATGGCCAAAGGATGCAGACCAGTAGTAATAATGGTTGCAAAAGTTAGTCTCTCTCTTCTGGGTGCCACTTAAAGCCCCTTCAGCCCAGCCTGTTATACGAGCTAGGGCTAAGCAGTGGTCTCCAGCTTGTCTTACCCGTGAGCGACGCTGATGCGCGCACTCTCAATCTTTATATATACTCCGGTTAGACACACGAGTTATACATTCTAGCTCTAGCTGATACCAACCTATCAATGCTTCCTACCGGTAACCTGATCCCAAACAGCGTCGTGGGTGTCGATCTTCCTGTGGGAATCGGGCGCCTAGTTCTATTTATGGAATCGGTGTTGGCCCTGCGAGCTTGAGCATTGTGCTCATGAACCGCGAGCTTAGGACCAGATAGGTAGTGCTTATGAGGGAACCGTGGTCGCATGGCTGCACCTGCTGAATAGTTTATAAATGGTTTCCGTGGAGTCGTGTATGTTCAATTCATGTTGGCATGTATACAATCGAATAGTTCAGTCTTTTTTCCTATATCTATAAATAGATGCATCAGTTCGATATACACGCTCGAGACGCGGACAGCGTGCTTGTCACCTGTTATTGAAGCAGGAAGCTGTTGTATAGTACGTGGCGGAACCTGGGACTCGGGTAGCAGGGTTCTGTCTATGCTCGCAGTCAGTCAAGGCGTCAGCAGAACATTCCAAGATAAAAAAAAACACGGACAGTCCAATGGGCCGTCAAGAGATCTCGTTAGGCTAATTGTAGAACGTAACAGCCATCCTGTATTCATAAGGGTATCAACTAGTAAACTCCAGTCTATGTAACAAGTAGATGCAATCACTCTACCAACGCACCCAAAATGCAGCAGCTAGCAATGTCGCCACCAGGCCCGAGTGGCGTCAGGTCTCGGTCGGTACCAGTCATGCCGATATTATTTTTGCGACGCTTGTGCAATAAAGTCGGCCAAGCTAGGCTGTGGCCCCGGGGTGTCGGGCTTCCACGTATATGACAGCAGAGCGGACTTTGCGGCCACTGGGTGTGCGAAACCCTCGGCGCGGCTCAACGAGTAGGTTTGGATATTCAACTCCTCGTGAGACAGGCTGACCTTCATCTTCCTGCTTTGGCCGGCGGTGTCGACCGCGAGCAGTTCACCATGGTGCGGGTACGCCACTTCCCAGGATGCCTTGCCTGAGCCTTCCTGTTTTTGAAGAGAAATCGCCGCGGCTACATCGAGCATAACAAAATGCGTAATGGCCTGTGCCACTTCTTCTTGTAGCCCAACGCGGTTAAGAGGTTGGACTTCGGGAAATTGCGGGAGGTTGACAGAGATGTCGTAAAAAGTGCCAACGGGGGGTATAGTCGAGTTCGTCCTGATCCGAACTCGGAACGAGCTCTGTGGTGTGATCAGGGTACCTGAAAAGGTCGACTCGAATGGTGCAAGAAAGACTCCAACCAGTGATTCGACCTTAGGGACCAAATGGCTGGGCTGCAATACACCGACCGACGAAAATTGAGTAGCACTAAAGTCACATTTGATCCCGGCAGCTTCTAGAACGCGCCGTAACTTGGCGATATATGTTTCGAGCGACTGTATATGTGACTTGTGTTGTAAATATGCCATAACCGGTCGGAGGATCTGGTATTCAGGAGTAGGTCGACGTTTCGGTGCAAGTGGTGGCGGCGGCTGAGTCCTGCGTCGAAGGTTTTGTCGGTGGGCAAAGGTAAGAAGAATACGAATCGAATGGGAAATTGCGTCGGCAAGGGCGTTCTGCTCGCTTGAGGAACCCGCCTCTTCCGACGCGTGGTCCTGATCCCAGTCCACCAGATCCAACAATAACTCCTGCTCCTCGGAAACGGGCACCTTGACCAGGTTTTGTCGCGTAGTGACGCCTTGATTTCCTAATATCCTAGCTTCCCTCATCATTTCATGGAAGAGTTCCTCCTCGAAGAGCGTATCACGCGCCTGCAAAATCCGGCTCTCGATTGATTCGGCGTCTTGAGACGGTCGACACACTTTAGAACAGCCGATAATGCGATCCTGATGTTTGATTCTTACTCGGACACCTTGTGCCTTGCGTGGTATCAAGCCATTGTCGAGCACAAGTTTTCCATCGTCAGCTCGTCGCAGAGCAGCAAGTCCTCGATCGCGGAAAATCGGCGTAGCTATCGGAAATTAGCGACACCCCGACAATAGATAGTAGGCCTCACCTTCCAAGAATCCATACTGTACTCCTAGCGCTTGTCCATCCCGAGGGAGCCTGCACACCTTCCAACCCTTCTCTTTGATTGCTAAAACCTGATCCCAATACTCCTTCTCCGCATCCACCTCAGTGTCTAGTCTTGCGCCGGCGTTGAGAAGCTTGCTAGCGGCGCTGTTGAAATTCTGGAGCCTCCATCCCCTTGAAACAGACTTTATGTCTTTCAGCGCGGTATCCGGTCTTGGTGGTGGGTTGATGACCTCCGAATTGAGGGAACCGAGCGGCGCGGCGGTCTTTAAGAAGGGGGACATGGACGTCTCGGCCTGGCGGGGGTTGTATTTGGATAGCAAGAGCGAAACAAAGTCTAGGGCAAATGAAGCCTCCATATGAGCCTGTCTGAGAAGCATAAGTAAATCGTCGCGGTCGCAATTGGTCGCCAAGTATGCAGCTTACAGGGCAAACTGGATGATCTCCGCACGGCGTTTATACAATTGCTCCATGCGCTCCGAAGTGTCCAAGTCAGCTGCCTCCTTTTCAACCTCATCTTCCTCCTCCCAAGGATCCTTGTTCTTGTCCGCCTCGATCTTTTCCCGCAAGCTCGCCTCGCTGAGCTCCCGAAAGGAACCCCATTGCGCGTTGATTTGAGCGATGTCCCTCGACAGGGAATCCGGACGGTCGCGGTTCTGAATAACGGGCCGAAGCGGAAGGTTGAATGAGTCTGCCATGATGAAATGTGAGCCACTCCTCGACGAGTGGCCCCATGTGTTGGGTGAGCGAGCAGACCGAATGGAGGAGCAACGGTCGGAGATGAAGGCGGAGTGGAAGCTCAATCAAGCCTGGACTCCGAAAGCTCCAAGCACGTGACTGTCTATATATCTCACGTGATCTATCCATCAAAGAGCATCAGCGTCCATCGGTGGAATGAGCTGCCGGTGTCCTAAACCAAGAAAACTACTCTGTACAGAGACTTGAATCTCCGGTGATCATACCCGAGCATCCCTCGCGAAAATTTTACGGGACAGGCTCATGCAGGCCAACAAATGCGTAGCTGGGCAAGGAATCCTGGAGGTATATAGTTTCGCAACTATTGGATGTATTGCTCGGCGTGGCGTTACCCGAAAATCGCAGAGCAGGCAAACCTGTTATTTTGATGAGATTCGAGTGCATCGTGATCAATCATACCATGTCTACGTCTTCTATTCCCGATATCTCGCCTTCTGAAGCTCATCATAGCAGGGTCTGTATACCGTCGCCAGCCAATCGAATTGTCACATGGGCATCAGAAGCCCTACCCTACTAATAAGGCACGTGATAGCTCCAGAACTAGGCCTAAACAGGCTTTCGTGGTGCCACTCAGCGTGGCTCGGTGACATCAGCAGATCATCAATTTACGGCTTGGAGATGTATACAATCTGACCTCGCTCGAAGATAGGGAGGAAGGGGCGAGGCTGCTCTGAAAAAGCAAGTTATACCCCTGTTGGGTGCTTTTTTTGAGCAGTATTTATACCACTGACCCCCATTCGAGTCGTATATGCTTATCTACTCTGTTCTCCCATCCAAGTAACACATCAAGTCAGTGACGTACCTTTACCCGCACCCGCTTTTTCTCACCGGAACCTCGGACGCTCCCCCACCACGCACCAAGTTCTCTCTTCATCGACTCACTCTTTCGTCACTGCTTCTCCTCTCTCTTTTATCTGACCCGCCGCTGTGTCGCCTCCAGCTCGCACGATTGAGCCGACACTTATACGCCCTGGAGATCGATTTACCGAACCCGTCACCACCGTGATGGCTACAACACACATCCCCGCAGCCCCTCCCAAGCGCCGCCGCATTGGCGTCCTCACCTCCGGCGGTGATGCCCCTGGTATGAACGGCGCCGTGAGGGCCGTCGTCCGCATGGCCATCCATTCCGACTGCGAAGCCTACGCCGTCTTCGAGGGATACGAAGGTCTCGTCAATGGCGGGGACATGATCCGTCAGCTACACTGGGAAGATGTTCGAGGATGGCTCTCACGGGGTGGAACACTCATTGGATCCGCTCGCTGCATGAGCTTCCGCGAGAGACCTGGTCGCCTGCGCGCCGCGAAGAACATGATTCTGCGCGGAATCGACGCCCTCGTTGTCTGCGGTGGTGATGGCAGTTTGACCGGTGCCGATGTTTTCCGCTCCGAGTGGCCTGGACTTTTGGACGAATTGGTCAAGACAGGGGAGTTGACCACTGAGCAGATCAAGCCTTATACCGTTTTGAATATCGTCGGTCTTGTGGGATCCATTGATAACGACATGTCCGGCACGGATGCCACAATTGGGTGTTACTCGTCCTTGACTCGAATTTGCGACGCTGTCGATGATGTTTTCGATACAGCATTTTCCCACCAAAGAGGTTTCGTCATCGAGGTGATGGGACGACACTGTGGTTGGCTTGCGCTGATGGCCGCCATCAGTACGGGCGCGGATTGGCTCTTCATTCCCGAGATGCCCCCTCGAGAGGGTTGGGAAGACGACATGTGCGAGACTATCACAAAGGTGGGCGATCAAGTCCTTCTATCTGCTCTGAGGTGCTAACACGCTCTAGAACCGTGAGGAACGGGGCAAGCGTCGAACAATTGTCATCATCGCCGAAGGAGCACAGGATCATCAACTCAACAAGATTTCTAGCAACAAAGTTAAAGATATTCTTACAGAGCGCCTTGGCCTGGATACCCGAACCACTGTGCTGGGACACACGCAAAGAGGAGGACCCGCTTGCGCCTACGATCGCTGGCTGTCGACCCTACAGGGAGTGGAAGCTGTGCGAGCTGTGCTCGACATGACGCCGGAATCTCCTTCTCCAGTCATCACCATTCGGGAGAACAAGATCATGCGCACACCATTGATGGACGCTGTCAAGGCTACACAAGAGGTCACCTCACATATCAAGAACCGAGATTTCGCCACGGCGATGACGTTGCGCGATTCCGAGTTCAAGGAGTACCATTACGCTTATCTCAACACAGCCACCCCTGACCACCCTAAGCTAGCCCTCCCCGAAAACAAGGTACGGAAACAACCCCTGTGATAGATGGTCTAGCCGCTAACTCAGAGCAGAGAATGCGCATCGCCATAGTCCACGTCGGTGCTCCGGCAGGAGGCATGAACCAGGCGTCTCGTGCTGCTGTCGCGTACTGCTTAACTCGCGGCCACACCCCCATTGCTATCCACAACGGATTCCCCGGTCTGATCCGCCACCATGCAGATACGCCCGTGAGCTCCGTACGCGAGGTACGCTGGGTCGAGACGGACGCGTGGGTGAACGAAGGTGGTTCCGACATTGGCACAAACCGTGGCCTCCCCTCAGAAGACATGGAAACCACAGCAGAGTGCTTCAAGAAATACAAGTTCGACGCTCTCTTCGTCGTCGGCGGCTTCGAAGCCTTCACAGCAGTTAGCCAACTGCGCCAAGCACGCGAGAAGTATGACGTCTTCAAGATCCCCATGGTCGTGCTCCCCGCTACAATCTCCAACAACGTCCCCGGAAGCGAATACTCCCTGGGCAGCGATACGTGCCTCAACGCCCTCATCGAATTCTGCGACTGTATCCGGCAATCCGCCTCGTCATCACGCCGCCGTGTCTTCGTCATCGAGACGCAAGGAGGAAAGTCAGGTTACATTGCCACGACCGCCGGTCTCGCCGTCGGCGCCGTCGCAGTGTACATTCCCGAAGAAGGAATCGACATCAAGATGCTCTCGCGCGACATCGACTTCCTCCGCGACAACTTTGCCCGCGACAAGGGCGCCAATCGCGCCGGAAAGATCATCATGCGCAACGAGTGCGCCTCCTCCACATACACCACGCAGTTCATCGCCGACATGATCAAGGAAGAAGCCAAGGGCCGCTTCGAGTCCCGCGCCGCAGTCCCCGGTCACTTCCAGCAGGGCGGAAAGCCCTCGCCCATGGATCGCATTCGCGCCCTGCGCATGGCCATCAAGTGTCTCATGCACCTAGAAACCTACGCCGGCAAAACCAAGGACGAGATTGCCGCCGACGAGATGTCCGCGACCGTCATCGGAATCAAGGGCTCGCAGGTCCTCTTCTCGGTCATGGGCGGTGAGTCTGGTCTTGAGGCCATCGAGACGGACTGGGCCCGTCGCCGTCCGAAGGCCGAGTTCTGGCTCCAGCTGCAGGATACGGTCAATATTCTCTCTGGCCGTGCTGGCGCAAAGGCGACCTGGTCGTGCTATGAGGATGATGATCAGACTCAGGCGCCTTCTCCGCGGGCTTCGCCCAAGAAGCTGGTTTAGAGTAGAGATCGGATTGGATAAGACTACGTGATCTGAATTATGAATACAATTTCAATTAAAACTACAAAATCCCCCGCGCGCGTAAATTTTGTATGTTCCAGCACGTAGTCTCATGTCTCATTCCCCGCTCATATTAACGTAGCTATCAGAACTAATCAACGTTTCTGGAAACTTCCAAACAATCAAGGCACAATGCTGGCTGGATAAGAATAGCTCTGGCCCGTTCACTCCACGGCCAGACTAAACTAGTAGTGAACATCCCTGCAATAATGCAAACACCAAATGGAATTCTCACACTAAACAAGTCAGATTGGCTGCCGAAAAGCAAATTCAAGAGTCACTTATGATGCAGGTGAATCAGCAACCGGATTCTGAAGACTATCCAGTTCATCAAGAAGAACAACCGTCTCCGCCGGACTCGCGATCCAGGCCGTTGTCGAGGCGAGTCGGGCCTAGACGGAAATAAAAGATCAGCCATGTTCGTTCTCTCCTAATAGCTCCAAGAGCATCACGCAAGCAAACGAGGGCAAACGAACCTTGAAATCATTCGCTCCGGCTGACAAAAACTGGTCTCCGACGTGGAGTGTGTGTGCAGCATCAATGCCGCCGAAGTAGCGCTGGCAGGCACGCACACCCCACGACTTGTCGCCGATGTCGACGAAGACGTCGTTGCCGCCTGTTGGATGATGGATGTTAGTAAACTTTTGTTCGTAGATAATGCTTCGAACCGCGGTAAACAAGAAACGAAAACCAGGAATCCAGAAAGGAATAAGATAAGGGATCATGTAGTACCGTTGAAAGCGCAGAAGGGAAGGTGGTTCGCGACTTCGGATCTTTCGACTGTATTTTGCACCACAAGCACAGTCTCCTCCAGTTGCTCTCGCAGCAGCTGACCCTTTTTCTGCGGGAACACGCCGACCGCGCGATCTTTTCGGAGCACCGAGACTGAGAGGTTAAGATTCGCTACACAAGCGCGCAGCGAAGACTCGGCAATATCCAATAGTTTCGTAACATGCTCCTGGTTCCAGGATTTCATCTCCGGGAGGAGCCAGTCTTCCCGATCGACGTGCTTCAGCTTGTGCGGGGACTCGGAATCGTAGCGGAAGAGATAGTTCGCTTCGCCGCCCATAACGACGAGATTGGATCTCTGTTTCTCTGAGAGCTCCGTGGAGCTGTGCATTACATCAAGTAGACCCTTGAGCCGCTCGTAGTACTTTGCAGCGTCAGTGTAGCCGGCAGCAGTCACGATCGCGACTCTGATGTTCTGACGGAGGAGTCTGAGGATGCGTGGAATGACGGGGTTATCGTCGGCGAGACACTCGCCGTCGTCGTAGAGGGTCACGTCTCCATCAAAGGTGACGAGCTGTAGCCCCTTGTTCCGGACGAGACCGAGCAGCTGGGCGGAATTGAGGATTAGTCGGACGTCGTTGAAGGAGGGCGCAACGAATCGGCGTCGGCTGATGTAGCGCTGGCGGTCCTGGTACTTGAACGCCTCTTCGAGGTAGAGGTTCGTGAAGAACGTGCCAACCGATGGGACAAGGAGTCTTAGTTTCGATTTGCCGGCGGCTTCTTCTCGCTCATGTTGGACTGGGCGTTGTCAGCGACGATTCTTAACAAGAATTAGGGAGGCCATACTGTGATCGTTCAGGAGACCTTCGACATCCCTGAAGATCTCTGCGTAGCGCTGATGAGTGTCTTGAGCGACTTCGGCGAGGCGTTCGCCGTGCTCCAGTTGGATAGTGGTGGGCTGGGAGTGTAGCACAAAGGGAACCGCCAGAAGGCCCTGGAAGCTAGATCAGGACGGAACGGCGGAATTGCGGAAGTCGACGGACCTTAATCCACTCAATCTGCGAAAGTTAGCATGGACATCTTGAACATCACCGAAGTCTTGTTCTTACCAATTGGTCCCGACGGTGAGACTGCAGGAAGGTTAGCGGAGGGTATTTCCTCAGGCACATGGGCACGTACCTTGAGGGCGTCTGTTTACGTTAGCTTGAGCTCTCAATTGGACTGATGGAAACCTACATTCAACGCGATACCTGGTAGTCATGATGGTTTGGAGATGATGATTCAGGGGTGTTGACAGTGGTAGATATGGAAGTGAAAACGAATGGCAGGAGGACTGGCGCTGGCAGATCCCCACTTAAGATGGACGATAATAAAGGCCGACGTGACACAAACAAGGGGTGGATGGAAGGTTGATGAAGAGTCTAAGCGTTGGCGATAGATAGAGAGATACAGGACTAGTCTAGGTAGTGTCTGCAGGCGCTCTTTCCTCGAATGCTTCGGTGAAGCTTGAGCTTTGGCGCCATCAGCAGCAGACTCCAACCCCGATTGGCTGCTGCTCGCTGGTGCCTGCAAGCTGAGGCCGCAAGGAGGGGCAGTGCCGCCATAGCTGGACTAGCGCACACGAGAATCATCTGACTGGATCACGGGATCCGCCGCCTCTTGGCTCGAACAGGACTAGCTCACGTGTCGTCGGTGAGCTCCGATGTGCCTGACTTTTGTGGCATCCAGCTATCGTCAACAAACACAAGGCGCGCATTGAGATTTGAGGCAGCACGAGGTCGTCATGTTCAGAACCCAGTTCTGCCACCTCTTAAACTTCAATCCGGACTGACATCTCGTTTGTTTGATGAATACCATGGACAAGCCAATGAGGCTCTTCCGAAATCTCATCGTCGCTCCAATTTGCGGGGTAGTGGGGAAGTTGTCATGGGAAGGATGAGCCGAAGCATTCCACATCTCCCTCTTCCTATTCAGGTCAACGAGACAAGACCGGATAACGTCTAGGGACGCTGTACTGCCCGATCCAGAATTACAGCGCTCGAACTCAGATTAACCGAGTCCTGCTCAATGACCGCCGACCGTGTCTACCCCCTTGCTCGGCCCAAGGGCCACAAGCCGCCGATGGAAAGATGGAAGCTCGAATTCCCAGAGAGCCAGGCCCAGATACATACCGCATATATAGGCGTACAGCGACACGACTCGAGTTCTAGCACGAGTACCTCGTTCCAGGACTCCATCGAGGCTATACAGACTTGGCTGGACACAATCGACCTTCATGAGCGTCCCGCTGTCGAGAAATTCGAGTTCCTCGAAGGAGATGACGAGCCTGAGTCCGTAGTTTGGGTGTGTTATTGGCCGGACTCACTTGTGTACGAGAACTGCATCCAACAGCTTCGTTTGGCGGATATATACAACAGCATCGAACGACCCAAAGCCGTAGGACTCTGGCTCGAGCAGTTCACGACGCAGGTATCACGCCTGGAAACAAACTATTCTGGCCTCGACTACCTTCCTGGTCTGGCGAAGCTCCCTGGAAGCAAGCCCGTCGAGCATACGTTGACAGCATACTGGGGCGCTGCTCGAGATCGGATTCCGGATTCAGGGCATGATCTCTTCTCGCGGCAGAACGATGAGGTGATGGCGCCTCCTGTGAAAATCCCAGCAGGGCTAGGACAGCATCTCTCTGGAAGCAATGCATACGACAATCTCGTGCACATTCGCTCCGGCCAGTTCTGGGAAAACTGCTCAGAAACTGAATCGTTCGCCTACGAGAACACACTCCAACCAACCCTCCACGCCGGCCTCCGCTACCTTTGGGAGAACCGCACCGACTCAGGCGCAATGGGCCTGCGATTCCTCCGAAACTTGCACACCAACAACCCAGGTGCTCATCTCAATTCCTCCGGAAACGGAGCCCCAGAACCAGAACCAGAACCTCAACGCGAGCCAGCAAAAGAAACCTGCGCAGCCGGCTTCTTCCGCAACCTCTCGGACCTCGAGAAATGGGCAAAGCGCCACCCCTCGCACCTGGCCATCTTCAACGGCGCCATCGCGCACGCGAGAACATTCGGCGAGAATCGCAAGTTCCGGACTTGGCACGAGGTCTCGATTCTCAGGCGCGGAGAGGCGAGCTTTGAATATGTCAATTGTCTTCCGAGGACCGGCGTAATCTCCTACTTGCAGCTTGATAGGCGGGATTTGTAGCTGCGGAGAATGCTAGTAGCAAGGTGCGAGCTTCACCGGGGAGGTGGACCGCTGCAGTGGGCAAGAGGGTGGAGTGAAGTTGGGGGTGATAGAGGAGAAAGATGGGGATGGGGTTGGATTGTTAGCCCGTCGTGGCGTAGCCTATGCCAGCTCTCGGAACTTGACCGAGCACTATCCAGGCCATGCCATGCCGTCCCCTGCTTACGGCACGGCCTCAGTACCCTAATCTCCCTAGCTCGCCACTTGCGAATCACGGCATTGCCATCACTAATTTACTCTAAATCTGACAACTTTCGCCGAGGCGCATTGAGACATTCGCTCTTGGCAGCACCAGCGGACCCGGATATCGGGTTATTCTGTAGGGAGACCTGACCCAGTCCGAGTGGCTGATTGATAATTGAGTCCGCAATCAGCAATCTATTCCACCGGATTACGTTCAGCCCGCTCCTGCCGTGTCTGTGGGCCAAGACAAACTAAGTTGAGGCATTTCCTGGGCCGGCGCTCGGGTGCGGAGTGCGGAGTGAAGTTTGCTTGAGGTTTTGAGTTGCGCAGCCGTGCACCTCTGGATTATTCGTCCGGGGAGATGGTGGTGCGAGCTCTCTGGAATCCGTACTACGGGTCGTGGGTAAAGTGTCCGAGCTTGTGAGAGTGGACTCGGCTGGAATAACGCTTCTCGAACCTTGGGGCGTGCGACGGAGGAAAGTATACAATTCAGACAAGCTGTGATTGAACAATTTGGAGAGGACCAATTGTGCAGTCATGACATTCTTGCTTCTGACTATATGGGGTAGCCAAACTATATCCAGCAATACAGCAGACATATCCAAACCTTCATCTCGTAATCATGAACATCACCAAAACCGTAACCGGCTCACCAACGCCCCAGACTATCCCATCTCAGCCACCAGTAGAGCCATGGAGAAAATCAAACCCTCTCAACAGTCTCAACCCGCCCCTGCACATTCCCCATCTCAACCTTATTCTCCGCACTCGTCGCCAGATCCCTCTGCTCCGCATCACGGTTTCCATACAATCCAATCTTATACCACGGCAACTGGAACAGATTCTCCATACTCTCCAGGGAGCGTCCCGCAGTCTCGGGAATAGAGAACCAAACCCACGCCCCGCCGATAATCGTCACGGCAGCGAAACACCAGAACGTGCCCTTGGGATCAATTCCACCGTCTTCAGTGGGGAGGAGCATATTGGGCACCGCGCGGGCATTTCCATATTGGTTCGCAAAGTGGAGTGTCATTGCGGTGGAAGTCGCAAACGCACGGATCCGGAGCGGGAAGAGTTCGGCCGTGAGCAGGTACTGCATGCTATTCCAGCCGAGGGCCCAGCCCATGCCGCTGATGTAGATCATGGCGATTGCGCCGCGCGAAACACCCTTCTTGTTCTCGGGGAGGACGAAATCGTCGTCGACGCCGAGTTCGGGAACCGAGGTGAGGAAGGCGGCGACGTAGATCATCGAAATGGCTTGCATGGTGATTCCCAGGAGGAGGGCGCGCTTGCGGCCGATGACGTCGACGAGGAAGAGCGCGCAGATAACGGCGGCAGCGAGTTTCACGAGGCCGAAGACGGCGGTCACGAGGAGGGACTCGTTGTTGCCGGTGATGCCGAGGAGGGAGAAGAGCTGCGGGGCGTAGACGGTGATGGACCCCGCGCCGGACCACTGCGAGAGGACCTGGACCATTGCGGCGAGGTACAGACGGTAGAGGTTCGAGGGGATGAGGACGGCCTCCTTGAGGACGCCAAGCCAGCCGAGTCCCAGGGTAGCTTCCATCTCTGCCTGGTGCGAGGACTGGATGGCGGTGATTTCGTCGATGACGTATTCGTGGTCGGGGGGCAGGTTGCGCATACGCGAGAGGTTGTTCAGTGCTGCTTCGAAGTTGTTGCGCTTGACGTGGAAGCGCGGGGACTCGATCTGGGCGAAGGAGAGGATGAAGATTAGGCCGGCGAACATGATGTGCAGGCTTGTGGGGACGAGCCAGCGGTTTGCGCCGTCGGGGATGTGTAGCTCGCAGCCGTAGTTGGCAAAGTAGGCGAGCACGATGCCCAGGTAGACGAAGCCGGTGAAGACGCAAGTGCAGAGACCGCGGACGGCGGCGGGGGCCACTTCAGCGAGATAGACTGGCCCAACCACGACTGTTTGTCCAACACCCAGGCCAGCAATGAAGCGTCCAGCATAGACAGCTCCAAGCGAGCCATTGTGTCCCATGAAGATAGCAATACCCAGAACCCAGAGGACACACAGCTCACGCGTAGCCCAGAGGCGTCCAACTCGATCACAGACAAGGAAAGCAAAGAGAGCACCAGCAATAGATCCAAGCTGGACCATAGCAGAGACATTGCCTCTGATGTTGGCCTGCTCGACAGCATCATACGAGTCAAAGTTGATGGTGCGCTGGAAATCCACAGAGTCAAAGGCTCCCGTGATGAGACCCTCGTCGACACCACGGGCCGCGCCCATGAGGCCAAAGGAGAGCACAGCGAACCATAGTCTCCAGTTGAGGATCTCCCTAGGGGCCTCGCCTGTGCTGAGGCGGAAGACGTTGAGGGGTTGCTTTGGACCACCGGCCATGTTTACGGAGTGTAGAGAGCCCGAGGCCTAGAGTGGGAGCAAGGGCAGAGAGGAAAAGAGGGGAAGATAAGGAGGAAAAAGAAACTCAAGAGGCGACTCGATGCAAGGGCTGGTCTGGTCAGCTGCAAGGATTATGACGCCGCGACTTGAGGGAAAAAGCAAGCCCCTTGGTGCGACTGAGGGAGGGGGTTCTTATAGCCTTTGCCCAAGGTTGACAGCTTGACACACAGAAAGGGCGCGATGGGAAGCGGGAACCGCAGCGTCGCATTGAGAGTGTAATCAAGGCCATGGCCTGATGGGCCTCCCCAGCCAGAACTTTTCCTCTCAGCTGGGTGAACTTCGGAAGTTGCCCGTCATGGACGGTGACCCCGGACGTCTCCAAGGCCGGAGCAACACATTTTTGGGCTGGTCCAACGCCAGCACCAGAGGAGACAGTGTGATTGGCCGATGGGGATGGAGACGCGGAGAAGGGAGGGCTCAGGTGTGGGCGACTCAAGGGCAAATCGAGGCCGATCGGCGCGCGGGGTTGCGAGCAGACGACTCGGACTTGGACCGAGCGTGCCGAAGAGTTTTGTTCATAAATCGACTCAAGTGCGACTCGACTTGCTCACCGGGGATTCTTGTGATTCTAGAAGAGTCAGGACAACATTCAAGTACGACAAAGGGGGAACCCACCTTGGGCCAATGGAGAGTTCGCTGGGCATTCTCTTGTCAGGGCTTGTGGTGTGCTTGTCCCTCCGGTTGACGGCACTTTGGGACTTGGCAAAAGCCTCCCAAGGCTGCTTGACTCGTCGCCAAGTCGTGTCATCAGTCATCGGGGGAGGTGGTGGGGGGAGACGGAGAAAATGCTCCGGCACGTGTTGGACTCGTCGAAAAGGGAAGCTCCCATGGAAATCGCCATCATACGGAAACCTTCCCCATACCCACCCCGAAAATTGCGGGAGAGATCAAGATGCAGCGTTTGCTTTCGAGGCCGACCGGAGCGGGCGAAGAGCACGTGACGGGAGGCTACATGATGGAACAAAACCCAGGACATCATCCATTACTTTCTGATCCAAAGTGAAGCTAACAGAATCTCACTACACTATACATCTCAGATTCGCCACTTGAAAGCCGGGTTGCGCCAGTCCAGGTCCTGGATCTGTCTCTGGTCAAGCCCAGCCAGCGCCTGGTCAATATCCGTCGCCTCCCGCTTCTTGTTGTCCCGGTTCATCCACCCCCACAAAAGAATGCTGAGAATTAGAATCAAGCTTGACGTTGCGAGATTGAGCCCGTTGCCGATATGGTAGTCGGGCGCATCGAAGGACAGGAATGACCAAGTCGAGATCAACCCGCCAACGTTGCCGAACATGACATTGCAACCAATCGCAGCAGAGCGTGCAGTATCAGACACGACATTGTTGCTAACATGAGCATTTGTAAGTGCACCAAAGGCGAAGGCACCGCTGGCAATCAAAAAGGTCGCTCCGTATCGGACGTGCCCATCTGAGGTGGCCAGGAACATAATATAGCCGGTCATCATCAGCGGTGGTCCGGCGACGAAGCAAGGCATCCGTTTATCGAGACGCATAGAAATCCAGGGCATGAGAAGTGTGAAGAAGGCGCCCACAATGTACGGAGGCACTGTTCTGAGCTGCTGAGTGACAACGGTAGCATCAGGGTAAATCGTACGGACGATCGTAGGCGCGAAGAACGCAAGACCCTGAACCGTGATGTTGTTAAGTAGGAAGATGAACGACGTGCCCAATGTAATAGGGTTTAGGATACCACGCATGAGTTTCTTCGTGTCGATCTTATCAAGCACTTCAGTTGTTCCCACACGCTCGGACTTGATGCGTGCGATTGCGAGGTCCTTTTCTTCCTGGCTCAGCCAGCGCGCGGTTTCCGGTCGGTCCGTCAAAGTGAAGAAGCTGATGAGCGCCAAACCAATCGTAACAACGCCTTCAATGGCGAAGATCATGCGCCAAGTGTGCAGGCTGCCGAAGTGGTCCAGCGTGAGGATTGCCGAGGCAAGGAGGCCGCCGAAGGCACCCGCCAGCGGCGCCATCACAATGTACATTGAAAGCCGAAACGCCAGCTCGCTGCGTCTGTACCATCTTGACAAGTAGTAAGCAATACCCGGCAACTATATTTTAAGCCGTAGGAGTTAGCTAGAAGGTCTAGAGATGGAGTTGAGATCAGGTATCAGAAGGGGTGGGGGTGCGAGCGGCCTGACGGGAACGAGATACACGTCTGGAAAGCAAAAGGGCGAGGGCTTACCATGCCAGCCTCAAAGATACCAAGCACGAATCGAACTCCAGAAGCCTGATGGATTGTATCGACAAAGGCTGTAGCGATGGATGCGATGCCGAAGAGCAATGTTGATATCGGCAGGAACCATCCGGGTCCAATCCACTTGCAGCACAGGTTGCAGGGAATCTCGAAGAGGATATACGAGATGTAAAAGACCGAGAGGACATGATTGTAATCGTAGCCGGTCAAACCGAGGTCTGTGTCGAATCCAGCGAGCCTCGCGTTTCCTAAGGGGGTAAGGGGTGAGTCACGTGTTCAGAGTTGGTAAGGGTGAAGAAGTGACTTACCAATATTCGCACGGTCAATAAAGCAGAACAGATACAGCAGAGCGACTGTAGGCATAAGGTATAGGTCCATCTTCCATCGCAACTTGGACTCGGCCTTTGCGTCAAATTCGAAAAGGGCTCGTCCGTACTGATCCGTGGCGGCGTGTCCACGGCCAGCAATCTGAGTCACATCCTCGACGACTTTCATAGTCTCCTGGTGGCCAGACAATGCCTTCTCGTCTGCGACAGGTTGAGGAGGTGCATCGGTCGCCATGCTTGCGGTGCAGAAGGCGAGAGGTGGTGGTGGAGGGAAATAAATGGGAAGGAGCGTAGGAACCAGCGGAGATTAGAGCTCCGCACGCGTCTTTATAGCTTCTCAGGATCGGCTGCGCGACCAGGTCGGAAATCCCGACTAGGACAGACGGGAAGAGGACTCGGAAGGCGAGGAGACTCCACCGAGGAATGCAAGTCTGGGGTATCCAGATCCCAGGATTGTGGGGTGAGATTCGACTGGTTAGGAGGGACTGGATGCCATCAACAACTGCGGGTGTTGGAAGTAAACCACGGCAATTCCGCTTGCTTCAACTGCCCTGGACCTAGATATGATTGCACAAGGCCACGTCTCGTATTTCTCACCGGGCCGTCAGCCACGCGAGGGACAAGGCCAGCACAATGACAGACCACGCTCCGACCGTCAACGGGATCCTCCTGCATCCCTGTCGTTTCAAATCTAGGCTAAATGAGCTCTTATCTGTCTGTCGACTGCTTTTCTCCCGCTCAACGCGCCTTTCTGGACTGAATCGCGGATGCTTTCCCTCACAGCGACCGTCAGCGACGGCTGTTCAGTGCTGGCAGGATGCCGACCTTGGCGTTCAACCATTGCTGCTTTTGGAACTTTTAACGGAGACTTGGCCAGCTGCCAAGGGGGCGAAATGAAGGAGCTGGTGCTGTGAGTGGCTGGACGAGCCTGGGCCTCAAGCCACCGGGGTATCATGGCAGGCCTGGACCAATGGAGAGCGAGGCAATCTCAGCACCCCGGTCGCTGACGCTTCGAGCTTTGCAGACCGAGGAATCACGACAAGAGAAGCTTGAATCTTTTGATATTATTTGGCGATGGACAATGAATGACTCGTGACTTGTGATTGGGCTTAACACTGTGAGTGGGAAAAAAGAGGAAAAGTGCAGGGGGAGAAAAATGCCAAGCGCGGCCTGACCCCGCATTTGCCAACCCCGCAACTCCGTCGTCGACTCTGTTTCCTCCAGAATCCAGTGGCGATGGTCCCACAATTCGCTTCACCCTGTGACCAGGGCTGCTCTGTGGGGAGGGAAACCTCGAGTCAGTACACCATCCGTGTGATCTTCGCCTCTCCTTTTTAGCCTTTGACATGGCAAGCTGGAGGATTTAGCCTTTGCAGGTTTGTGGGGATTGCAGCTGCTGGCAGCTGCCACCCTGCCACTCCATCACAACTTACAACCCTTCCATTTCTCCGAACAAGCATGACTGGATTCGAAACCACGCGTGCATGATCAAGCACTGCGGCTGTAGCTCACTCTTGGCAGAGTAAGCTCCTCACATCTTATCTCATCCTCGCCAAGGAGAGCCCAATGGCATTTTCACCGAGGCAGGCGCAGCTATCAGTATGTACATTTACCGAGAGAGCTTGCCGTGTATGCTCGCAAAGCGCGTGCCCAGGGTCATGGCACTTGGCGCTGATTCATCTCTCTGGCTGACAGGTTGATGGGCAGCTACGCGAGACGCCTCTTTCTTGTCTATCCACATCGGATGTGCACGTCGGAAGTCGGAAGCTTGGAGCCAATAAGCGAAGCGTAGCCAGCTTACTAGTCCGTCTTGATGCTCGTTTCGAGGGAATGGGGGATGAGCTATCGGACACGGAGTGCCCCACGTTTGAGCTTCTGCCAAGCACCCTCGTGGCAAGAGGCCTCTGTGGGAGAAGGACCAGTCGGGGGTTGCCATGATACTCATATCCTAGCTAACTACATACACACCCCTCTAAGTCCTACTAGGTTAGAGCATGCCTTATATAGGTATCTCTATAAGCCTATCGAGTGTCATTTGGAATCACCATGGCTTCTTGTTCAATACGCATCCGATGGCTGCCATTTTCAAAAGCCCAGCCATAAAACGGTAGGTACACATCTGAGCCTTCCCTGAGATCTAATTGATACTTATCAACGCTGCCGTATTCGGTAGCTCCATGCGACAGCTTATATTCACACTGAGTGGCTACTAGAAATCAGGCCTTGGCGCGACTATAGGCAAATGGCCCGTTCATCCCAATGTCAGGAAGAGTCTAGTTTCTAGATTGTAGGTAGTCAAGGGACACTACTTCTAGAATCTCTTCTTAATACTCCACTGCCGAAATTCTACACAGAATTATTCGTCCAGTACCTTGATAGGCACTAGGGACAGACATGTCGATGAACCGCAAAGCTGCTAACTAAGAAGAGAAGCGCAGAGTTGTTCTTAAACAAAAGCGGGACTCGGGACAACTGGTCCTGGCTTTGTAGAACGGGTGATATGTACCGATATAGCCTTCCACTCGACAGATCACATTTGTTTTGCCAGATAGAGACCTTCTGCCTCGTTGTCACTACAGTAATTCGTCTACACATGGTACTATCGGATCTTCTAGCTACCTCAATATGAGACTTCAATGTCAAGCTAGATCAGTCAAGGTACTCCCGTCTCGAATAAGAGGCGGATTATGAGGCACAAAGTTCAAGAGTATGTGAGGGAGCACAGGACGACAGCCACCTGCGATAGATGTAATGGCATTTGTGAGAGAGAAAAAGATGAGAGCATAATCCAATTATATAAGAATTATATTAACACTGCTCGCCATCTTCATAGTCATTTATCTAGTAAGACATCAGGGAATCATTATAATAATCCATAAATAAGAAGCATAAACACGAATAAGATCAAATTATCAACCCTGAATCATCACCATGCTCCAAGGTAATTCCATGTCGCCAAATGTAAACCGCGCTGCTGAGGTATCCATAATCAAGTTTACCTTCATCAACCGTATCTTCTCTCATACCTCAAGCTCAAGGCTTCGGACTCACAACAACAGTCGACATCTGCGGTACCTGCGAGCCCGGATCATTATATCGAAACTCCTTCGTTGTCCGATCATACCCAGCCTGTACCGGCACCCCGTTCTCCGCGGTAACGGGCCCCTGTGGCGGCGAATGCAATAGCGCCCCGACGACCAGCCCCGTAGGTGTCTTTGGTGGCTCGATCCAGAGGATTGTCGTGAGAAGGACGATAACGACGCCGGTTGTCATAATGACCACGCCCAGAATGCTAGTGCGAGACTCGATGCCGAATTTCCAGACCTGCACCGTTGCCCAGGATGGTAGGAATGATTGGAGGAGGGGGTCATCTTTGACCCGCTGTTCCTGTTCCCCCCGTTCCTGGGCCGATGAGATTGTCGCAGTGTCGTAGTTGATAAAGGAGAGGACTTGGGCGCTGGACCACGTGTGGACTGAGCTGAACATTAGGTTAATTCGCTCGCCCTCGCGCTCGGGCGCGGTTGCCTCCAGGAAGGCCTCGGAGAACCGACCGATGGAGCCCCGGGTGGGGCTTATCTCGCCTCCGGGGCTCACGGACCACGCTGCGAGGACCCAGTCCGGGTGGACGGTGGCTACGGCTCTGTTGTTGGACTTGGGGTCCGCGCTTGGGTGGCCGTTGAGGATGCTGAGCTGGACCAGTCCGAGGTAATTGGTGAGTGGGTTCGGGTCTAGGGTGTAATCTGCGAACCCGAGGTGGGCAACGTTGTAGCACCACACTGTGCTGGTAGTGTGCTCAGGCATCGAGTAGATGTAGGTCAACTGAGGCCCGGAGATGTTGAACTCGTTGGGTGCGGCGGGTTCTTCGAAGATCTGGTCCCAGGGGCACGACCCGTCCGCCCAGCAGGGGTAGAGGACCCATCGGGCCATGGGTGTTGCGTATATCGTGACAGTCAGGTCGTACTCCGCGTCGGTAATGTTTGGCATGGTGAACTCAACCGAAGTAGTCTGGGGGCTCTCCTTCCAGCCAGAACCCCAGCGGATGCATCTTCCCTGGTCCGGGTTCGGTACCCATGGGTAGCAGTGGACTTGCCTGTCCTCTGCGATCTCCCATATGTAATGCTCGCGGTCCACTTGGCACTCCGAAATCATCCCCAGAGCCGGACCTCTCCGCTGGAGCTGTGTCTGCAGCGCCTGGCTGAACCGGTCGGAGTCGGGGTAAAGGATAGAATCCTGCCGGTCAGGTTCATATGTAACATGGTAGTAGTTCGTTGCATCGACCGTGAAATCCCGAAGGAGCTGCCTGTTTGGAACCCACGAGACATCCCCGTCATCGTCCTCGGTCCTATTGAGGCTGAAACTCAGTGCATCCTCTCGAGAAACGGGAGGCAGTACTAGTCCAAGGGCCCGCTTCCGGTACTGCCAGGTCGTGGAGACTGCCGACTCGACCAGCTCATCCATGCTGGACGAATAGGCTAGCTCAGTGCAGCTGTATCTCCGACTCGTCAATTCACCCTCTGGACACAGAAATGTATCGTTTTCCCTGGGAGGCGCAGAGGCAAGCAACTCTCTGAATGCAAGGGAGTCATTTTTGTTGATATCCACGAATTGCAGGGAAGGAATGGCCAGAGTAGCCGTGGCGACACCCATTAGGTTGGCTATGATGGACAATGCTGCAACGAGGAGGATGAAGAGGAACAGGACGGGGTAGACGGGCTTCGTAGGCCCTGCCGCATATCTTCGGTCTCTAGCTAGCTCTCTCGCTTTTACCGCCAGATCCTTGAGGAAAAGAAGGTCCATAAACTCGGCATAGACAAGGAGAAGGCTTATCGGAAGCCGCCGGTCTTTTGCAGAGAGGAAGAGCACACTCCGATAGACAAAGCTACCAGCCACATACATGAACCAGACCTCGAGGGCTTTGGCAACAAACTGGAGGGCTCCCAGCACATTACGGTTTGTCCGGTCGAGTCTCTGGATGAACCGGACTCGGTCGGTGGAGTAGGGGTTGATCCGACATCCCGGGCAATTGAGACCAGCTCCGATGATGTGGCCTCTGAAATTGAGTATCAACAGAGCGAGGGCTGGCGCGAGCCAGAGGAAGCCGAGAAGGTTTCGAATGTCTAGGAAGCGACGAAGGCCTCTGTTGGGTGGCTGTGGGTTGGGTTGAAGCTCGGGAGGGGGCGACGGCTGGACGGGGTAGACGTGGGTCTGAGGGGAGAAGGGGCCGGGAGGTACAGCATCAGGAGGGGCAATCGTGTCCTGGCTGGGTAGACTCGGCGTGGTGACGAGGGGGGGTAGTACGCTCGCCATACTTGCAGAGTACTTTGACAGCAGAGGTTGGAAATTCAACTGGCACCCAGCAGCAGGCCATGCGAAGTGAGATGATCGGGATTAAATGCACGCACGACCACAAGAGCCTCATGCAGCCTGACGGACGAATGTAGGCTAAAAGGTTCATATTACTGGTAATATTGTCAACACCATACCTAAGTTCAGCCACTAGTAGAAAAGTACAACAATCTTCCTGTTACACTGCCCGCTCCTCTTCGTAGTGGTGTGCACCACCACGGCCGACCACCTTGCCCTCCATTTCCATATCGCTCGCGTGGCCAAGACAATGATTTGCAACGACAGCCAGAACAGACAGCGCTGTCTCTCTCTCAAAGTCTGGTGTTGGCTGTCTGTGAGGTTCTGGGTGTTGACGGCGCAATCGGTGACGGGCTTCTCCCGTCGTGTGTTGACTCGGGGAAAGAGCGCCACTATCAAGGGCTCAGAGGAGGAAAGAGCGATTATTGAGAGCAAAGTCGTTTTGGACCACAATCCCAATGTGATAGCTCACTCGATTGTCAGCCCAAACTCGTGTCTGACCTCCTTCACGCGGTGCCCAGACGTCTCAGCCTCTCGCTTCGATCCTTCGCCCCAATCTTGCCGTGGACCCCACCACCGATATTGATTTCGGCACACCTTGGACCCTTGGTTTTCCAAGTTTCCCGCGCACTACTGGCTCTCTAAGACTGCTCGCTCGCATTTCGCAGGCCAAAGTCCGACAAGATTCTGCAGCGCAACCGCGTCGATGCCGGGAAAGCAATCAAATCTGGCGGAACGAACCAGGGCCGGGCCCTTCCGTGGTTCCGTGCCTATTTCTGGCCAGAAGAGCCTCGTCGACGATTTTAAGCGGACGAGGTAGGGATCTGGGTTCGGAGTCCGCGTAAGCCGGTGTCATCTTCACTGGCACACATGCCAGGGTCTGCCTGCACATGCCGATCGGATTTATGGGAAAGAATCCCCTCACGCCAGCTTTGTTCATCAAGTCTCAAGGTCTGAGAGACAGCCATTGGTAGCCTCCGACTGGCTATTTCTTCCTTGAAGACTTGACGCAACAAGGGAGCCCCAGATATCGCAATCCATTGTGCAGCCCTGACTCACAAGCCTGGCTGACATATATACTGAGAAATGATTCCATGGAATGTTTGTTTCATTTTTTTTGACAACAGCCAATCGCTTTATTAACTATCATGAGCGATCCAATCAACGTCTCACGGGCGAGGCAGTCTGTGTGTTGCGATGCGAAAAAGCCCCCAAATCTGCAGGCCTGTTGCGGCCGGTAGTGCAGTCCAGGCCGTGCACAGCCCTGCAGAGTCCTCAAGGTGCACAGACCACCCAGACATGCAGGTTACGTCCGTAAAGTGTCAGTTGCTATATCAAAAATAGTATCCAATAATTTCGGGACTCCAAAACTCGATGCAGCGGCCATCATGTGCTCTATCCTCGGATCTACGGAATTAATTCCACTGGGGTGAGTCTCGAAATCAAGCAGTGCAACACTTGTGCTTTCCATAATCATTTCTATCAACTCCTATCCAAATAAGACCATTCTCCTCCATGACTCATCCCCAGGATGCGTGCATGGTGCCGACACTCTTACTTGTTAGACTTTTGGCTTATGACTCGATTCCGTCCAAGACTGGAGCTGGGATTAAATCATCGGACTAGAAAGAATCCCAAACTTCGGAAGCTGCCTGTGAAGCCCACATTGTCGCTAGGTAGCTGATTCTTTATGCGTTAAACTGACAAGGGGATCCCCTGCTCATAGTCAACATGAGAGACCACTAATACGAAGCACGAGAACTGCTAACAATTGGCTCCCCCATACCGCAGTGAAGAGCCATGCTCTGAGTTTTTTTGACGCCTGGAAGTGTCACTACCACCAAGTTACATTAGGGTGCCTATTTTGATAATGAGACTCGCTACTCAACATGTTGGCATATCATGAAGGGCCACACAAGGCAGCGCAGCCTGGTCCGATATAGTCCATGGTACCACCATGTTATATATAAGAATTCATGTGGCTGGTTACTTCATCCTCGATTTCTAACCAATTTCACCACTGCCTCTGAGTTTGTGCGGCGTTGGGCTCTAAGTATCGCGCATCCCTCGGAGATATAACTCGCTCGCTGCAAAGCGCATAATCCTGAGACCGCCGTATGAGATAGACTCAGATAGAGTTGCTTACTCGTGTTCAAGCTCTTAAATTATCCAGCTGGTCAAGGATCATGGTGCCCGGAGAAGGGCTAATAGTAGATATTTTTCACATGTGAGGCTCACAAGGCAGACGGCGAGTGGTTTTAGACTGCCTATTCTAATCTACAAACGTCTGAGGAGTGCAAAAAGATTCTACGCTCCAGGCATATTCACAAGCCTCACTTGTGTAACACAGTGCGGCCGGAAGGCTAGGCTCGAGCCCTTTTAGTTAGTCCTTCGACCCAGGAGTCAGCCAGACTATCAGCGCAACGGCTTTGCGTCTCCAAAGAAAGCTCATAGGCTCCACTCATATAGGCTCAACTCTTCCCCCAGGACTATTTTTGAATGTGTGAGGTTACCAGCGCTGCCTTGACACCAAAACAATATTGGAGTCTCGAGCAAGGCTCCTGAATTGCGACTTGATTATCAGCGGACCTATTATACTGGGTAGATGTTGGATCGCGACTCTGCTCATTTGTTTGGTAGAAGAAGTTTACTCAGCCTCTATCTCTCGTGGTGAAATTACGAGCAAGATGAATTTCTATACGAATCAAGCCTATACATTGCCGTCATTCGGGTTGGATGGTGGTAGATGAAGTAAGTAACAATACTATCGAGGGCCACATCCACATCCATCCAGGTATCAAAACCTTATATCAGACGACTCGAGAGATATCCCTGCCCGCCTCCAACTAGGCAATAGCTCCAATAACCCATTTAATCCCAACCCAGTAATCCCCCATCAACTCTGCAAATCCCCACTCACAAAAACAACCAAAACCGCCACATACCCTGCCGACGCAGCAAAAATCTCTGCACGGCTAGCGTTCGTCAGAAGCCCTACGCACAGCGCAAACGCTACAGTATACGCCGCTACCATGCTAAGCCTCTTCTTGGGGTCCTTCACGTAGTAGAGGTTGAAGATAGGTCCGAATAGCATCGCTGCGGCGACGAGGATGTTTAGGATTGCCGCGACGACTGCGATTCGGGTCGAGGAGGAGTAGACGAGGCCCGATGAGTTGTTGGTGGTGGACTTGGCTGTGCGTGCTCTGTCTAGGAAGAGGAGTGGGCAGTGATCTCGCAGAAAGGATGAGATAGGGTCCTCGGCTGGGGGGCGGACGAGAGCGACGAGGTCGTCGCGGTCGTTGTAGAGTGCCTCGCTGTTTCCTTGCAGGACTGAGACGGCTTCGCTCGCTGGGGAACCGTTTTTTATTCCATGAAAGTGATTCCGGACTGCTTCATATGTCCGTTTCGATGGCCTCGGCATGGAGAGAAGGGCCGAATCCAGCATGATAGTCTCCTTGTACTCCCTCAACTTCTTCCGTATCGCGAGAGCGAGGCCCATCCGCTTTTGGTCTTCCGGTGAGAAATCACTGCCGCTTTTCGGGTCTGCCCTGCTCCTGAACTTCTCCCAGTCCCGCCGGCCTTCCTTTGCCTCCCATGATGCTTTAAAGTCTTCTCGGTCGTACTGGTCTTGGCGCGCTTGAAGGTCCGCGAGCTCGCTTTGGAAATAGAGCAGGTTGCGTGCGGTGAGTTCGTCGAAGCGCTTGAGGATGAATGTGCTGTGGTCGTAGTCCCTTGCGATGAATTGGGCCAGTGAGGGGAAGCCCTTGACGTAGTGGACTTCGAAGCCGTCGTGCTCTGAGTCCAGACTCATTACTGAGTAAAAGTTGGAGGATGCCTGGAATAAAGCGATAAAAGTTCGATCCAAGAATCGCACAGGAGAATCACAGCCATGAAATAAGGTGCACTCACGAGACGAATGTCTCGCGTCATAGATCTCACATGCTTGGAGGGGCCTGTGCCGGGTGGCCTCGGGAGTGTGGCAATGCTTATCTATCCATGGATGATGATGATGGTTCCCCAGTCCGCGCCAAGTTGGGGCAGTGCTTATCTATCCCTTGATGATGATGATGATGGTTCCCCAGTCCGCGCCAAATTGTGTCTTAAATACCAACTAGGCCAAACATGAAGCAGCGTATCTCCTGGAGCATCAACACTGTCCACCATCTTGTCACTGGAATTTTATCAACATAGTACTCTCTAGTCTACACCTTATCAGGGTGGGCCAATCACCGCAACAGTGACTTGAATAACAATAGAGCACCATAGAACCATTCACTTTGGAGTAACAGCGAAATTTTTCGGTCTCAACCTCAGTCCCATCCGCCATTGAACAGCAGCCAAACCAAGACTGGACGCCGTGCGACAAGATGCCGGTACGCGAAGGTCCGGCGATACTTAAGCCGCCAGATGAGAATGAGCCCATGGACTCTGGACCTATTGATGTTACACTCGAGACCGCGGTATTCCCAGACCAACGGGAGGACCCAGCGGACTTTATTGTCGACGATAAGCCGTTTGCGTTCTCCCCTGGCCAGCTGAATAAGATGCTGAATCCGAAAAGCCTTGCGGCTTACCAAGCACTTGGTGGGCTTGCCGGCCTCGAAAAGGGACTTCGGACAGATCTTCAGTCCGGTCTTGGAATGGATGAACCAGGTTTGAATTTTGAGGATCATAAGGTCCGTTCAGAAGGAGGCGCGCCGATTGCAGGCACAGCAGCAGCGGCAGCAACGGCGTATTGGAAACGGCCTTGGGGCAGCCTTACATCATCTGGACTTTTGAGATCAAAAGCAGGCACTACTACGCCAGGTGCCGCAACCGCTGGCGCAGCGCGTTCGGACCGGAAGCGAGTATCTGGGCAGAACAGGCTACCTGAGAAGCGACCGAGGAGTTTCTCCGATCTCGCATGGATGGCATTCTATGACAAGATCCTGAGGCTACTAACAATAGCCGCGACAATATCACTTGCGCTGGTCGGGGATATTCTGCACCTTGAGCCCGGAGACATTGTGCCCGTCGACGGGATCTTCATACAGGGACAATCGGAGTACGGATGGAATGACGATCCACAAAAAGGCCCCAACAGGGCAGAATACACGGGGCCGACCATGCATGGGAGGTCAAGATTTGTCCTCCCGCTGCGAATCGACAAGACTGAAGTAGACGCCATACCAGACACCGGGGCGGACGAGAACGCCATGTCGTCCGCCTGTGCCCGCCACCTCGGAATCAAGATTGAACGCGACCTCAGCTGCAAAAGTAACAGCTCCGCATTCCGCCTCGCCAACGGCCGAGCATTCACGAGCTGTGGTATCGCAAGTGTTCCATCACTATCCTTTGTAAAGGGGAACAATAGCTGGAAACTCTCCAAAGATCCGGTTTTCTTTAGAGTTTTTGACGCCCTCGCCGTCCCCATGATTTTGGGCCGGAGGTTCCTCAAGGAGACCGAGACGTTGAGTCGGTACACGGATCGCTTGGAAACGGTGGCGGTAGCAACAAGTCCCGCATCCTCTTCCGTTCCTCGCATTCTTCACATGAATAGCGCCAAAGAGCGCATGCTCTGCTATGTGAATGGCGTCCCCGTGCATGCCAATGCCGACACGGGCGCTGAAATGAACCTGGCCTCGCCGGAGTGGGCTGCGCGACACGCCGGCGCAGCTATCCAGCAGCCTGGCCGCGGTTATGAGGAGGTGATGCTGGCGGACGGAAGTCGTGCGGGGATCCTTGGACAGTTCGATGCGCGGTTCCAGTTGTATGATGATGCATCAACCACGGCCGGGAAACAGGGCCGTGCTATAACGTCAACCAGGCGGTTTTTTATCCTTGATGGCCTGGTGTCGGATATTCTGCTGGGTCCCGACTTGCTGTTTGACATTGGTGCGTTCAAGGAGCACCAGGAGTCATTTGTTGTACTCGGCGCTCCGACCTCCGGCTCGATCTCGGATGTCAACTTCGTTGCATGGCTTTCAAAACCGGAGAAAGTATTGCTCGGGCTCTTCAGGGGCCGCAGGGAATCGAACACAAATACTACAGGAGTGCAAAGCGAAGCGGACTTCCGAGGAAGACTGGATGACGAGGATGCCCGTGAACAGCAAATCCACAAACACGCTGAAGGTATGATTGACCAGCTACCCGAGCCGGAGCGGTCCAGGCGTCTCGACGCGGAAAATAAGAGACATCGGCAATATCTTGGTGATCGCGAAAGGAGAGAACGGGAGTACTCTACCACGGCGAGTGTACAGCGGAGGATGATATCATCGGCTTGCTAGGTCGGTGGGCCCTTGTCGGCCAGAAGCAAGGAATCGGGTCAACTCCCTTCATTCACTGTCTCCGTTTTCAGTCTACTTTCAGTAAACCATACATTGTATATCGGGCACGCTACAGGTTGGCACAATTTCGAGGTCGTCGACGGAGAATCAACGTCCTTGACCTACTGCATAAACGCACTTCTTTCACTTCGACTAGATCCTGGCGACATTTGCGAGTTTAATAACAAGATAGAAAAACACATCATTGCAATATGCAGCAAGAGATTATGAATGAGATAGAGAAAGAAAAAAAAGATTAGTCACGCCCGGGATCGAACCGGGAACCGTTCCGGCATCTACGAATTGTAGAAGCAATCAGATAACTGATCACGTGTTAACGGAAAATCATGACCATTAGACCACGCGACTAATTGTTGAAGAAGCCCATTCGCAGTTGCGCTTATGTAGCAATTGCACAACTGAGCAGGGTCGGTTAATCGCGGAGCAGCTTGGGGAGGATGAGACGTACACGACAGGCTACAGACTGGGGTTCTGCGTTTAGTATAGTGGAACACGAGTTATTTACATCTTTCCTGTTGTTTCGTGTGCATTTTGCGAACCTAAGATGCCGATATTGATAGAATCGTGCGCAACCATTTTTCAAGTGGGAAAGATATATATAATCCGTAGTCCGTTGGGAAGCAGATCTAGGAAGCCTCCTGCTGAATCACAAAAGGAAATAATAGTAAATAGTAATCACCCCGTCTCCGAGCGAAGTATTAGCAGTGCCCATGGAAAGGAAGATCCTGCATTAAAAGGCGTCTCTACCTCACTCGGAGCCAAAGTGACAGTAAAGGTGCGCTGTACCTTCCAGGTACGTGGATACGAAAGGCTCCTGAGGCTCTGCACAAGACAAACATGCGAACATGGCTGCGGCGCGAAAGGCTGAGGGATTCTCCTTTAGTCTTGATAAATCCCCTGGTGTCCCGGATCTGCGAGGAGATGCTCTTTACAAACATGCGCACCACCACGGCACGGTGAGCCATTCGTGATCCAGCCCAATATGCTTGTCTTGACTAATACTAAACTCTAGAAATGGAGGGCTCAACCATCTCCTCTGGACTTGAAGTCGTTTCTTCCCCTTCCGGTCAATACTCGGACCTCGAGCCGGCGAGCCAAAGAGCCCTATACCTGCACGATGGCCTGCACCCATGGAATCCCCCAGCAATCGAACCACAAGACGTACCAGAAAGAGAACGGATTGGTGGAATTAACAAGAAAACATTCTGGATCCTGGTAGCCGCCGCAGTCGTGATTCTAGCTGCAGCGGGACTGGGAACAGGACTTGGTGTTGGGCTGTCGCACAACTCGAACGAGGCTGTCACGGAGACTACAGTCATATCAGAATCTGCAACGCCGTCTGCAACACAGACACCACCGACACCGGCACCAACAACCCTCTCCGAGACACTCGTAACCGCCTCGCGTGGCACAATCAACAACGAAACCGTCGTCCTCTACCGCGACTGCCCCTCGTCAAACAACACACTGTACTCTGTCACCTTCGACTCAACAGCAACATACCAGTTCCGAAAAGCGTGCAACGCCCGCGTCGTGCACGAAGCGCAATTCCCAAACCTCGTCAACCAGGTCGTGGCTAGCTTGAACGAGTGCATGAACCTGTGTGCGAGGTACAACAGGTTCAACACGACCACAAGCACGGAAATTAGAAAGGGTCGCAACATTCTAGAATGGTTGATCTTCCTTGCAAAGGAAGAGAAGTAGAGCGGGAGCTTACCCACTGGCAAAAGACAATGAATTTTATCTCGTGTTGCCAGGATGATGGCTGTTTTTGAGAAGAGTCGATCAAACCGTGCTGCCAGCGCTTTTTGACGCTGTTTAACAGTAGTGAGAAAGTCTACCAAGTGCATATTAGACGTAGCATAAAGCATCTTTGTGAAACCACTCATCCCTAAGTAACTCAACAACACCATACGTTCAGCCCACGCGCGCTAGTATCAGTATGTAAGCGTATATCGCCCCTTGCAATAGGTGGATAGCTCTGAATAAGACTCCCCTTGACAAAAGTTTCCTGTCTGGAAGGCTTTGGAAGATGGCGACGATTGTTCCAAAGTTGAAGTGCTTTCTGTACTTGTGCTGTCAATGCTGACTGTCAAGCTGGTGTCATGAATGATGGAGGATTCTGGGATTGTGCAATATTGTTGGTTCAACTTAGTATTTCTTTTTATGCTTTGTCTCAAGCCATGATGGTTCTGACACTCTTTGCGCGTGAAAAATAGAATAATGGTTGTTCTCCTTTCTCTAAGTCTAAGAGAGAGATTTTCCTTTCTCACGCCCCTTAAAAAAGTTTCCCTAGAGCTAATTACAATGTATTCCACCCTCTTTGTTCCAGATCCGTCCCTTCCTTGCTTCAAAGCATGGAAGGGGCGCTCGCATTACTGTCTATTCCAACAACGGCTGGTTCTACACGCTATAACTCTCCAGGAGAGCACAATGCAAGATGGACGCGGCGTTAACGCAGCCAACCCTGAGTAAAAGATTTTGATCAGCATATAGCAATTCCATTATTTACTTAAAATCAAGATGACTGTGCCACCAAAGACATGGCATCACTTTACTGGATCCCTCGACTGTCACCCTGCATTGCTATCATGACGAAATATGTATCTACTTGAACACTTAAGAGAGAAACTGCCCAACAATTCAATTTTAGTAAGACTAGTGGAAGCTTTGAGTCGATCTAGATGAGTGGGATATTTATAGCAAAGTGGCTTTGACATCAAATCCCAAGGCACCTTAGCAAAATAAATCAGGCACTGGGAAAGAGCAATGGCCGAAACAACCGATGGGTCACGGGTGCTTCAGTTCCGATATATTCCCATAAGAGAAAGGATAAGATCATATGTTGATTGGGGGTGAACTCGGAGAATTATCCTCAGCTGGCCGCCTCTGTTACTCTGCAGTAAGTTGGACTGCCTTGCTTCAACATTCGGAAGATTGGCCGACAGGAAAGTTCTAGCCCAAGCAACGAATAGAGTGGTCTATCTAACAGTGGTAAATAACAGCCTTTTGCCGCAGGATATGTGTGCCAGTCATTTATTTAACAAGTGGCCGTTGGCATTCATTTCACAGGGTTGCAGCAGGAAAAGAACCAATCAAGTTTATCTACAAAGACTTTTTTTGATTTCCTGAGTAAACAGATCATCAATTACCTACAGGTCAAATAAATTTGCTCCACTGTTTTTTTTGGGTTTCTGTAGGCGTTGCAATCTGCATCTGTACTCGATGACGACACCACAAACTCTACCGTTACGCTCTTTATCCCACCTCCAATATTTAGAGTGATCTTTAGGCCACACCCCATCTTTTCTAACACTTGTCGCCTCTACCGCCCCTTGACGTGTTACTTATTAAAATGGCTCCCAAGGTCGCTATTCTTTTTGTACGTGGCACCGCGCAGCCCTACTCGATGCTCATAATGGATGAATACCCCGCTGATTCTTGCATGTACCTAGTATTCGCTTTATGGCCATATTGAGAAGCTGGCCCACGCCGAGCTCAAGGGTATCCAGGCAGCTGGCGGCACCGCCGATCTTTATCAGTATGTTTCTTCAATACACAGAAATTGACTCTTCTTGGACTTATCATCAGTTATTAGGATTGAGGAGACATTATCAGACGAAGTACTTGCCAAAATGCATGCCCCGCCCAAGTCCTCCGTCCCTGTGCTAAAGAAGCCTGATCAGCTTCTTGCATATGACGCTGTACTCTTGGGCATTCCAACGCGCTATGGTAACTTCCCCGCGCAGTGGAAGGCATTCTGGGATCGCACGGGTGGCATCTGGGCCTCTGGTGGCTTTTTTGGCAAGTATGCTGGTCTCTTCGTCTCGACTGGCACTCTTGGCGGTGGCCAGGAATCGACCGCCCTGGCTGCTATGAGTACACTCACCCATCATGGATTTATTTATGTGCCGTTTGGCTATAAAACTGCGTTTCCGCTTCTCTCCAATCTGGACGAGGTTCATGGTGGCAGTGCCTGGGGTGCGGGGACTTTTGCAGTACGAGGTTCACCTCTGTTCCATTTATAGAGCTAGCGTTGACTTTACTTTTCTCCAGGGTGCCGATGGCTCTCGTCAGCCAAGCGAGCTCGAACTTCAGATCGCTGAGACCCAGGGCAGGTCATTTTGGGAACATTTGTCTCGTGTCAACTTCGAGTGACTGCATGGCAGAGAGAAGGCCCATACTACAGAGCCGCCAGCGCAACATCAGAAGACAGCAAGGACAGCTACGGAAGAAAATGATGACCACCAGAGGGGACCATGCGGACTTCCCAAGAAGTGTAATGTGCTTTGATCACTTGCTTGTGTAACCATGTTCTGGTCGTCTTACCAGTCTCCGGTGGACATGATGTTTATCTGGGGCAGTGTCTTGCAAGAGTGATCCAGCTCTTGTAATGTCTATTAGAAGGGTACACATGCAAAGTCTGGACCAGAGAATTGAGTTCTGCCTCCTCCTGCTCGTAGCACCTGTCTTTCAAAGAATTCTAGTGTTGGAAGGAACGACTAGCAACCACACCCTGAGAAGAAAATTACAACAATGCGGAGGATCCCATACATGGAAGGCACAATGGGTATTACTATCCAGGCAACTATCAGCAAATGCCTCTCTAGAAGGCGAAGAGTTTGGGAAGGTGTGATGTGGCGTGGCCCTGTACAAAAGCCAGGAGCACTATTACCAGGGTACACATACATTAGGTAGTCTGTAAGGGATGCATCGCGCCCGCCCTATGGTAGATTTAACAACACGCCAGATTTTATTAGTATAGTAGTATAGTAGTATACCGATCGCTTGGTTGGAGCAATGCTAGTAGTGCCGGCCGTAAGAATAATACCGGACCAGATTGATGATCCGTTTTGCTTCCTCCCTAACGCCTGGGTATTACTTTGACATGCAATGGTGGCACATGCCACAAAACATACGCACGGTGTGCATCGATCCAGCTCTCTTTCTTACCTTTGATAGACTCTTTATCAATTGCCAAGTCATAGCGCCACAGCAAGCGTGCCAGGATGAGCTTCATGCTATCATAGGTAGACTTCTTCCCTACATAATCCCAAGGGCTCATGGAAAATAGCTAGAAGCTATCTCTAGAAGTACTAGTAAATCTCTCGTCTCCCATCCAGCGCTCTAGGTGGAAATCATCTAGGTACAGGAAGTTGGCGGCAGAGTAGTATATAGCCTAATAGTGGACGTTGACCGTTGTCTAGAATAGCAAAGATGGATATTTAGATTAACAGGGGCAATTATAACTATAGATGGGATTTCAGGAATCATAAGTTACTCACATTTTGGGGTATATCATTTATTAATAATAGCACCGTGGGGTGGCGTCTGGCGCGGAAAGCTATTGGTAATGGGAGGCCGTAAGCATAGTGTCTCCTACAGCACTACATGCAGAAACTGCAACTGGTTGACAGAGAGAATCATGATCTTATTCTGGCGCGTAAAGTGCTCTGCTAGCTATGCGCGCAGGTTGTTAAGGGTCTCTAGATGAGTCAGGAGGAAATACGTAGCATGGGCCAGGGTAATTAAGGTTATTTCACTACTAGTAAGAATAAAGATACTCGCCTGCATCTTAAGCTCTTTACTCGTGATACTTCTAGCCTCTATAGTTCGCTGAATAGAGTAAATCAAATCATGCTAACTAGTCTTGGTGGAGGATGTGCAAGCCCTCACCTTGGTAAGCGCTATCTACATGTGTTGTTCCTTTTTTTTGCATAACTCAAGACGGTAGTAGCATTGCTAGAAGCCTATTAAGGGCCTGGTAGTAATAAATAACCTATAGTAAAGGAAATACATGAATGTATGGATTTGTAACACATAGAGTGTGCGTTTCAGCCCTACAGCTACTAGTAACTGCATAACAGAACATGGTCACCAGGTCCTCATCCAATTTAGAGTACCATATTAAAGCAGACCTCAGATGCTGACGCCGATGCCACTGGAGCAACTAACGAGCACGGAGCTGTCAGCTGTGCTGAGGCCGCTTTCCCCGTAACCTCCTGAACCTTTCTTGCCTCCTTTGCCGCCGCGATACCCGGCGGCGAGACCCACCATCATCCCCATATTTCCCAGCGCGTCTGCAGTCTGGAACCATTCATTGGGAAGAGCTGCAGGCGCGTACACTCCTGGCTGGACGGCCACCATATTTAGTTTTTCTCGAAGAACCGTGTCTGCGTTCTGTAGGTTCAGCGTGCCGGATTCCAGTAGCTTCGCGATGGTATCAATACTCTTGGCATAGTACTGCTGGACCTCTGATGCCGTTTGAAGGCCTTGGAGCTGAAGATCAAAGGACTCCTGGTCGCGGGGACCCCCTCCAGGTGTGGTTGACGTCGAGGGACCCAGACCCCTCTGCTTGACCAGGGTAGCCCGAATGGTCTCGCTTATGATCCCAGCATAGACCTTCTCAGTGGACATCGTCTTCAGGAGGGCATCATTGATGCTATAGTTTGCAAAGTCTACCCCGCGAGTGAAGTAGTCGAGTACATGGCTCGTGCCGGGCTGGCTCGCCAGACTCGCGTAAACCGGTGCCAGGTATGACATGAGAACAGGGGCGATACTCTGCCGCAGGGCCAAGAGATACGCATCCTGGAATTCCACAATGGTCCTCGCCGGGTCACCTTCTTTTGGGCATGTTTTGGTGATGGCTGATTGAATGACAGTAGGCCAGTCGATGATGGGGTTCTTGGCTGGTTCTACCACCTGATGCTCCTCATTCAACCTGGTCAGAGAGTCCATGATCAGCTCCGTCGCCTTGTCGCGCAGTGGCCGGCCTACAACGTCGAGGATTGCATCACAGGCCTTCTTGACCTCGTTGGACGTATGACGAGCAGTCACCCGTATCGTTTTAGTCTCGATTGCAATGATCCCCCCGGTCCTGCCACCGCCGGAAGGCCATGGCGATCGGCCAGAGCCTCCACTGGGATCTTGATCGGGATCCTTTCGGTCGTCGCGACGATCGGAATCCGCCATTTTACAGGGCTCCAGCGCCTTGAATTTCTTCTCCTTCAGCCACTCTTCCTCCAGCTTGAGAATGCGCTCCTCCGTCATATCATCAAATGCAACGTCCTCGTCGGATCGGACGAGGACGACATCGTGCGGTGGACGTGCTGCTTCGTGATTCTGCCGTATAATCCGCATCGCATACCACTGCGCAGCCCACTCCATAAATGTGAATCCTAAGCCGGATGCGATATCGAACCCCGTCGCCGGACTTGACCCGGGGGGCCCGTTTGGAGGAGTTCCAAAAACAACGTTCTGTTCCGGTGGAGGTGTGGATGGTTTGTGGCTAGATATGAATTGGTTGACCATGCGCCCAAAGAAGCCACCAAAGCTGGAGTAGAGATCGTCATCCCGAACCCCTTCGATGTCCAATTTCTCGGAACCACCATCCCCAGCCGTGATTGTACCAGCGAACTTGAACGGCTGTGCCGCATCCGCAAAGTCCACCCAGAATCCGAGGTTGTATCGAGGTCCGTTCTCAAGGCTGGTGGCTGTGGATAGTCGCCAAACCTGCTTGGGATCGCTCTCCAGGTAATTGTCCGCCCAGTGAATCTTCGCTTCAGCTACCTGGTCGTCGACGATGAAGGTGCGATGGTTCCAGCCGGACTTGTGTGGCCGTATTTCAAAGAAGCCCAGGGGTTCAACATCGCCTGTCTTATCACCTAGTCTGCTGATCCTGTAGAGCCCGACCGGGGCTTTGATGGAAAGTTGAGGACTTCCAATGGGTTCAGGGGCGTCGTTGGTGAGACCCGCAGTCGACGAGGGGGTGCCAGAGTCCTTGTCCAGAAAGGCCGGTAGGAACCCAACAGCTATCCATGAAGCTTTCATAAAATCCTCTTCCGTGTAGCCGAGCTGGTAGACTGCCTTGAGAAGGCCTTTGATGGTGAAGGCATTGTTGTTCTCGTCGGGGGTGGCGAATGCCCTCAGAAACAACTCTGGCTCTTGCTGCAAACGTCTGACGAGGTCCTCGGTGGACTGGGACATTGTGCTGAAGATCAGAGAGTTGGGTTTATGCTACAGAATAAATGGTCGCTCTGGAGAGGTTAAATAGCCGTCACCTTGTGAATGATGAAAGGGAACAGGCAATTTCGAACAATCGCCCTCTTGTCGGTTAATTTTGCATACTTTCGGGTGGCGCCGCTATGTTCTGCCTTTTTTGCTTTGAGGCGTTGCGGACAAGCAGCCTCTCTCGCAGCCTCTCCAGGATATCTTATCATTGAGGGCCAGCTGAAAGTCACAGGGGCAATTTTTGTTCCATGGCAATGTTTGCCGTACATGCTCCGGCGCTGATTGGGCAAATTAATTAAAGTGCCGTCGCCTAGAACACTATAGCGCGCGAACCCAGATCATGTGCCCATAGTACAAACTATTACCAAGCGGTGTGCGGATGCTGCCCCTGTTCCTCAGCCCGCCACAATCCTTCAATGTGGTAGTGCCTCCGGCTTTTTTGGCAGAAAATGGCGATGCAGACAAAGAGCAAAGCTTAACAAGGTGAGGGCGAATCTAGTCTCACTGCTATCGCCAAAAATTGCTGGGAATAACGAGTTCTGGTCAGTATGTACGGAGTCCACTTTCCACTTGTAGAAGCAAGAGTCGTGTCCACTCAGTAGTCGTTGACTGCGGACATATTTTGCAGAAAAAAAAAAACATATTAAAGCTCCTGTTACAGCCCACCAAATACGATATGAATGCCTCAAGTCGAGCAAAGAGTCAAACCACATCAGCTCGATTTCCTAGTCTCACAAGTGACCGACGACAGCCAGCATGAGCGCATTCCACGACGATAATTTCTCTGTGACCAAGGGCCCTTCGGGGACCACACTGGTTCTATCTGCCGATGCCCATGCGCTGCTTAGTAGTAACGTCAATGTCGACACGCCCAAGCTCGCAGTGTACGCAGATACCATAGCGCTTGAACCTGAACTCACGAGCCCAGGCAAGACCATCCATCTGCATTGCAACAGTCTTGTGCTCGGAAACTCTCTGTCTCTCAACGTCGCAGGCCGCGCCGGTCTTGAGACGCCTGACTCCACAGATCCATCCGCGGCAAATGGGGGCGCTGGGGGGCACATTGTTTTGCACGTCCACAATTTGCCGCTATATCCGGGAACAGATTCTTTTGCCTTCTTCGAGAAGGAGGTCAAGTTCAATATAAACGGGGGCCCTGCTGGGAAATACAAAACCCCAGTTGCTCCTGACGGCACCCTGCTCGATTTTGCCATAGGGGCTTCGGGTACGTAACGATATTCTGTTACAGAACTGGCGCTATGAAACAGACAGTCAGCTCATACTTACAAAAACCCAGATGTGCCTGGCCAGGAGCTGGTTGATCACGTGAAGAAGGTGGTTGATGACATGAAGGCGGTGGTTGACAAGGCGGTGTTGGTGAAGGCTCCAGGTACGTAACATTCATCCCTTACAGAACTGGTGCGATCAAACGTACCGCTCATACTTACAAAAACCCAGATACTTCCGGCCAGGCGATGCTTAATGGCATGGTAGGGGCTTCAGGTACGTAACAATACTCCTTTGCAGAACTGCTAGACTCAAACGTACCGCTCATACTTACTACCAATACTAGGCTCTCTTCGGATATTTTATAGCAACCCAATGCTCCGTGCTCTGTCCGCCACCAAAGAGATACACGCGTCGAATGATAGGTGAGCCCGCCAGCAAACCTCGCTTTCTGGGAGCACTGGCTTCCTAGGGTTACGGACGGCTAAACGTTGCAGCAGTTTACCGAGGCGTCTAGCTCTCCTTCGGACTCGCTGCTTACCGGCGCTTGACAGTGAGATTTCAAAGACGACGAGTCAGTGGGCTTCCTCATCGTCGAAGTTGTCATGGCTCAAGCCGATTACAGACCGGTGGCGAGCTGATTTCCTCGCAATCAAAGAAGAGGTTGATCGCTCGTTTGAGTCTCACGTTTTGTTTGTTAGGATCGCAGAGCTTTTAAGGTCTCACACACTTCCACTCAGCATTTCCGAGTCTGTGGATAAGATACTGGCTTTTTTCGGAAACATTCAGGCCATGCCGGATTATTCCGCGCTCACCAGGGACACCAGAAGTGTTTTCGAAAAGCTCGCCGAGGCACTGAATACTTGGTTGGATCTGGGTCCAAGTCGAACCCCCAAGGCAATGGAAGTGTGCCTGACATATCTCAAAGCCGAAATCAAGACAGTTACCGAGACCATAGTAGCTGTTGAGGGCAAGTGCCATCAGACGACTACACCTCTGGGTGACCAGATTGACAAGGCACATTCCGACTTTATCGCGCTACTCCAAAAGTGCGAAGAGAAGCTAAAAGGTACTGTACTGGGGTCGTCCTCTTTCCTCCTCCTACTGGGCACGATCAGGGAGCTAACGAGCAGATTTGCAAAAATTATTTTAGGTTGTTGCCAACCATGCGATAATGTCACAGTCACGAGAGTATCGACTGGTCTTGACGGGTCGAGTGACTTGAATGTGGATATTGCTCTCGTCCATCCGGACCAGTGCTTGATGGCCCGTCGCCGTGCCGATGCTGCATTTTTTGCAGGGGATTACAACTCTGCCTCTACAATCTATACGACACTTCTTGAGAAGCTTTCTTTCCTTTCGAGAATAAGGACAAATAAAAAAGAGGCTGTAGAAGACGCGCCTGCTGAGAAATGGCCGCTGTACCACGCTTTTGAGAGTATGGAGCAGGAAGAAGGCCTGTGCCTGTGGTGGTTGGATACCTTGGAGTCGATGCGCAAAGAGACCCAAGCACTGATGGGCCAGATGAGTATAGGGATGGATATGTTCAACCTCGGAGAAAACTGGGCCCCGCGACTCTCGTTCAAGTACTATTTTGACTATGCCCAGCAGCAGCTCGGCCGGCTCAAGACATACGAAGCTTCGTACTGGCGTGCTTTCGAGCAGAATCAGACACAGACGGAGATCAGCTCAGCGCTGAGAGCCACAATGTCTGTCAGTATCTATCAGCAGAGAGACGCCGAGGAAAGACTGAACAGCTCGGCCGCGGCATTCCAGCGGATAGAACGTGAGCTGGTTGAGCTGAAGCCGAAGTACCATCAGGCGGCAGAAGAGCTTAGGAAGAATCTGGAGGCTGTTGAAAAGTCATTGAGGGATCACGATTACGTCAGTGCGCCTCGCATTGTCAATACCATCGGTAAAGTTTTTGCAGGTGTTGCCATGTTATTCTCGGGCCCCGTTGGATGGATTGGTGGTGGACTTATGCTTGGCAGCACGGGGAGTGACATAGCAGGTATGGTTGATGATGCCTCGTCAAAGATAAAGGACTCGTTTGGTGTGGTGGTCAATAGGGAGTACATTATTCGCAGTCTGGATACATGCGACGACAACCTCAAGGACCTTGTTGACTCTCTCGGCTACACCACCAAGGCGGATGGCACAAAGCTCATCGACGACGACGGCGCAGTCAAGATTGTGGCTACTGAGAGACAGCTGAAGAATTATCTGGAACAGTTCAAAGACAAATTCCCCGAAAACAAGGCTCTAAAGACTTCTCTGGATGAGTTTGTGCGGATATCCCAGATGCAGAATAACAGGATCGTGGCCTACAACAATGCCGTCATGGATTGTTACCACCAAATCCTGCAGCGGGCCACATTTCAAAAGCAGATTAGCAAAGCCAGCTCTGACCTCATCAAAACAAACCGCGGTCTCCCGTCCATCCTGGGTTTCTACCGGAAACTTCGAGACCAGATGCGGCTCAGCTTCCTGCGGACAGTGAAGCACAGCGCCCTGGCTCTCAAATTCTGGGGTTTGCAGGCCGCACCGAGATTCAACAGCATCACACCTCCCGGTATGCTGTCCAATGTGGACGAGTTGGAGGCGCATATTGGAGTTCTTCTGCTTGAATATGAAGCCTGCCTCATGATCTTCGGAAGGCTCGCCCAGATCACTTGGCCCAGCACCTCAGGCAGCAGGGGCATCTCATATAAGCTCACGGAGAACGAGTTGAAAGCTCTCAAAGGCGGCCTGGACGACCCGCTAAGTGCTGAAATTATGGGCCGAAACATGAAGTGGGACATAACAGGTGCAGATGTTTCGCCAGCATCATTGCCGTCTAAGCCCAGGATATTCACCACGGTCGTGACGGGTCTCCAGCCTCCATCGACCCGCGTTACGACCCTGGCAGAGAGCCCGTTTGCGGGATGCGCAAACGTGCGTATCACCCAGGTGTGTTTCCGGGTCCCGAACCTACGCATTGGCGGGGAAAATTCGAGGGCACTTGACCGTTTAACCGTCGAAATTCGCCACGAAGGGGTTGAATCCATCGTCGACCCCAGTGATCAGGTGCACAAATTTGAACACTGGCCAGTACAGATGCTCAGTATAACAAACCCTGAAAAGAACAGCGTTCTCGTCAGGCAGTCAATGGCCCCGGAGAGTGAAGGCTTGCACCTTAACGAGAAAGTACAGGCACCTATTGGGCCGTTTGCAATTTGGAGAATCGTTATCCGTGAGAAGGATCAGGGTGGATCGCTAATTTGGGAGGATGTGAAGGAAGCTTATCTTGATTTTGAAGGACATGCTGTACCTTTCCAGGTTTAACCACAGCACATCAGCGCAATAGTACTTGAGGGTCTAGACCGTACTTACAACGTGGCCTATGAGCACCCTTTTGAAGAATACATCTGACCATAAAATTGGTCGTTCTTGCCTATCATTCTAATGAACTGAAGTCCGCTTAGGCTCAGCCTTGGTCCAACCTGCTGTATTATCCCCGCAATATGCAAGCGATATAGGCATCTATGCAGAGGACAATCATCTGAATGTATGAACGTTGAGTAGTGTATCGGTCATTTCCAAATATCACCATAGCATAAGGTCTCACAACGTTCCTGAATTAAAAGGGTATAGAGTAACACACGACCTGATAATGGCTTTAGGTACGGACATGGAAAGCCAAATAAATTCATCCTTTAACACATGTCCGCATGGTCGTTGAGCCTGACAAGATATCAAGACAGTCATCAGAGTGGAATAAGAGAGCTAAAGACAATATAACTATCGAGAACGATGGTTTTCAACCACACAACATAACACAATTTTCTCCGAAGAAAATGCTTTGCTTGGATGTATATCAATCCAGGTGAACGCGCGTAACGTTCAATAAAGCAGAAGACCTAGCCTAGACAGCCTATGAGTCAGCCGCTGAAGACCCTCCAAACAGGAAAAGAAAATCTCGTTACCGCTAGCAGTTCAGAACTGTGTAGCCCCGAAGATCCTGAGACGGTGTGTGGTGCCAGTCCCGGCATCTGAAGCCATATTGTCTTCGGCAGAGAGTATCCTCATACAAATGAATGCAGCAGAGCCTTGTTCTGTCGAAATCAAAAGTGGTACCCGCCGGGTTCCAGATCCTGGTGCAGCTGCGGCTGAGTGTGCTATGGATGTAGATAGCTTAGTAGGAAGGTATAGCTATAAGATTAGCGCAAGAATATCATTACCTAGCGATACCTTTTGTTTTGAATGGGAGGTCCTTATCTAAACAACTATAACTTCTTGTATGCCAGGTGCGGGTACAAATATCTTATCCTTGCGTGTCGTGAGCAAAAGTTCTCTGTACAGCCCATACAAGACGAACTTTCTCACTACCGTCACCTCAAGTCTACTGGCTCCATCACCCACACAAATTAGCTGTAGGTTGGAAGATAGCCATCATATGGTCGACTATACACTGATCCATGCTCGAAGAGGATCTGGCGATCTAGATTTTTCGACAGACATCTTCGACCACATCGAAATACTTGTACCTGGGCAGTATTTGGAGCACCCCAGTAACTGCCAAGCTTAGTATATAACTCAGTATCCTATATCAAAACTCAATGGCTTTACAAAAATATTAGACTTTGATTTTAATACCCTCCAGGTCCATTCTATTGTTTCACACTAATTTTACCCTGCCTCACAAGACCTACCCACGCCTTTACGGCTGAAGTAGGTGTCGCAGACAAAAGAGATTCGAAGATGTACCGGCCAAAGGCCCTAACAATTCCTAACCAACAGATAGGCCCGGTGATGACTGCACCTTTTTTAGGCATCGTCGCTCAGCATAACTGAGAACGATAAGTACTGCGGAAACAGAGACATTTGACTCCGTAGGAGCAGATTGGCATGTCCAAGGCTCGCTCCGTTTGCTCAGGATGCCTTCAATCAGGAACCTTTGAGTACGCGCCGATTAAGCGCAGCAAAGTCGCACGTCAAGAATACCCGAGACCTGATTAGGGCTCCTGAATACATTCTTTATCTGCAGCTTCGGATTTGCAGCCTTCAACAATGCCTCCCATTCTGATAAGGTCCTCTCTTTGCCGCCATACAAGCACATCATATCGATGTCGTAAAGCACCGCCGCTGCGGATGGGTTCTTCTCCTCCATGATTTGATCGCAGATTAGTATCCGGCTCCGGTGGGGGTTCAATGCCTCCACGGTGTTCTTCAAGATCTTTATGCAGGCATCGTCCGGCCAATCATGGAAGATATGGCGGAAGAGATACGCTGCAGCTCCTAATGCCGACTGAGCTTGGAGACATATATTTGGGGCGCTTCTCTATCACGATCACGCAAAGCACTGCAGGGACTGGGTTTGCCATACCTTTAACCGGCTGTGGGCAGAAAAAATCGTAGGTCTGCATCTCCAAGCTGGGATGCGTACTCCCACTTTTGATTGCGAACTTGTCTTGAACAATACACTCCAGCCCGAGATCAGGCCAGTGAGAGAGAATGCTCTGTGCAACCTGGCCCATTCCGCCCCCGACATCAACAATCACTCCACCATCGTCCACAAGCTTGTTAAACGGGTACAGCTTGGGAACATCACCCAGCTTGTTCACTGTCACTGCCCGCATTGCTTTGGAGAACCGCTGCCCGCACTCAGGATCGTCCTTCTCCACATAGTCCCAATAGTTCCTGGTGGTTGAGAAGGCAAGTTGAAAGCCAAGAATGTCCTCCGCGGTGGGATCCCGATATTGCAATCTCGCCAGCGCCTCTGCGTGTCGGCTTGCAGCGCGGAACCCATCCTCTAGCCTGCTCAGCGCATGGAGAGTTAGCGTTTCTAGCCACCTAAAAGAGATCGTAGATGCAGTAACAACCTATGACTGAGAAGATCCGTCATGTTTGGCGCACAAATGACAAGGGAAACCGGGGTGTGGGCGTAGAATCCGGGTTCCGGCTCGGCAAATATGCTCTTGTTCACCAGCATTCTCATGATTCGCCCTGTTGATTTGCGTGATTGATTAGCTTTATGCTCCGAACTCTTAAGATATAAGTGTTCTACACTCACTTAGCAATTTCTCGTCGGCACCAACGGCTTTGGCCAATTGCTGGCCAGCGACCGTCCCCTGTTGGGGAACGTGTTCGTGTACTCGGAGGTCCACTGCGGTTTTCAGGCACGAACAGAAGTGAAACTGGCGTGGAGAGAAGTTAGTTAGCCTATCTAATGGGATTGTGATCACCTGCCGTACCTGTAAGGACGTCGTGAATAGGTACATCTCCGGGTCCATGGTCATCGCGATGACCTTATTGCAGAGTGCGACAATCGTTGACTTTTCCGCGACGTTATTGCAAGTGGGCACCCGAGGTGGCGGCAATTGGGCAAATTCTCTTTCGAGATGCTGGACATAGCTGGCCAGTGCAGTGGTAAGATTGAGGCCAGGGTCTTCACGGCAGACAGCTTTGCGATCCGATGGCTCAAACTCTCCGAGCGATCCCATCGTTATTGTCCAGGGTGGCAGAGCCCGCTAAAGTCGAGCTAGTAGAGTTCTAGGAGGTGATAGAAATAGACTGCGGACTGGGTTGAACAAAATATCACCCAATATGTGATCAAGTGCGCCTTGTCACAGAGAAGTATCAAGTGTGTCTCATCAATTCCCGGTGCCAAACACCGGTAAGTTTACTGATGTGGAAGCAAGGAGCTTGCATATATGTATGGAAACTTTAAATCTGGGGCAAGGACCTTTACATCATTATATAGTCATGCAGTCCGAAAAGGAAATAGTAAGGTAAGGGATAGTCGAACAGGATCAAGAGACAGACCCCCTGCGTCATTTAATCAATCGCGTGAGATAATCTCGCTTCTTGGGGATGTACATTCGCTGTACGGGTTGGCGTGGGTCTATTGCCGCCTGAGCTCACTGAGCCGGAGTATGGCGTAGTGGAATTCAATGAAGCTCTATGCCCAGACAATGTACGGTTGGAATAGAGGAGTGTTGATTGACCGGCTGGACTGATGCTGCGAACTGTAGCCGAAGAGCCGACTGAAGTGGCACGGAGAGCACATTCGCATTGAACAAGCCGGCGCATCCTAGCGAAGGGGCAAGGCGCCACTAAAAGGGAATGTAGTGGCTCGCTGCATAGAGACATGCTTGCCACCGTCATGAGGGCTTTTTCCGACCCATCCACTGTTGACAGCGAACGTTAAACATGCCGAAAAGTAGTTTATTTGGGCCAAGGTACCTTGGGATACTCTTTTAGTGAGTAGATTGATGAATCAATTAGATTAGCCACAGCATCACTCACCCGACGCCAGGAATTTGAGCCCAGATGATGGTATGACATCCCATTGCCCTGCCACCTCACGTAGTCATGGTATTTGGCAATTGATCGGTTGAGGTCTGGCTCTTCCTATAATTAACTAAGCCCATTTCATTTATTAGCCTGGGTTTGATTGAGCCACACCCACTAGAACGTAGAGCTTCAGTAGGATTGAAGATGTCAGTCACCAGAATGAGCATCTGGGAACCCAGTCGGTCGAGACATACATATGCATAATCCATGTCTAACCAATGACAATGACAAAAAAGAGCCAAGCCATCTGCGGCCCGAGAGCCTCGACAACAGAGTATTGAAAAGTTCGCAGTCGAGTCCCAAGCCTATCCACATCGGGCAGGTCTGGGCGCTGCTAAATTTCACCCTTGATTTGGAGCATTCTCGACAAACAAAGTTGTCAGAAAAAGGCTTTCCACTCCTGGTTACACTAAAAGCTTGTAGAATAAGCTCTGTTGAAGGTCGAATGAGAATAGAACTGAATTTCTTGTCTTTTTTGTGGAATGAGTGTTTTATGCCTCCTAGCGTGATTTGCGAGTCTTACAGGAGAATAGCCAATCTTTCTGGAGGATACACCTTGATAGGAACAGTCCGGAGTAGATTCAAATCATCAGTAAATTAGAGGCGATTCCCTCGATACATTGGATGCCCAGCTATTTCTTATTCGCGTCTAGGCCCATGCAAGGAGGTGATTCTGCATCCGGGGCCTTGCCCTAGTCCAAGACTGCAAGACCCTGACCTGACGGGTGATTACTCCACGCATCGGAACTTGGCTGCCTCAGCCCAGGATGACAGAATCTCGAGCTGATTGCCGGCTGCATTAAGGGCCAGAAATCGGTTGCTGTACTGGCCATTGGGCTCGACTGGGATGAGTCCGAACTGTCCCCACGTATCACCGTAGTCAGCTATCTGGGCATAAAATGGATTTCTGGGCGCGTAATGGCGGTGTGAAAGTGAATCGCAAGGGAAGTATTCAAATTGAGTTCGCTTTACATACCTCATAAGCACCATCGCTGAAACCGCGTGGTTCGACCCAGATGTGGTAATTCTTGCCCTGGAAGTGCAGAGTCACCTGTGGAGGTCAGGGCGCACTGATTAGCTCCAATGATCTTCATGGCGTAGCATACAGGACAAGATTTTCGGGAGATCTACTACCTTCTTGGGAGATCCAAACTTGCCGATTTTCTGACAGAGGGTAGGAGTTAGTGCGGGGCCTCAGGCGATCGTAGGGGGTTGCCGGCAGAGTACTGACCCCATCATCCTCACAAAGCCAGAAATCGGCATCTGCTCGCAGTTTGGTTTTTTGTTTGTCGTTGTGAATGACCCTGAGATGGCAATGCTCGTCTATGGCCAATGTTTGACCGGTGAACGAGGTGTAAATCCCAGAAAGCGTCGGCATGGCAAGTGGTTCAGAATAGGCGAAGAGGATATATGGAGTAGTATGAGGCTATGAGAGGTCATTTGAAGAAACCCGCAGGAATTCAGATCTTGCCTGTATTATATACGTGGTTTTCGACAGAGATTTCAAGGGACGCGGCGTTGACCTATCTGTGCAATACGCCGTCAGGAATTATTTCCCGAGTCGGGCAAAACAGGGCACATCGATGATCCACACCCCTTGCATCTTGCTAGGATGGCTCCCACATCCCCTCGATTTCTTGACTTGCAACTATGTCCCTATCACGTTGATATAGCGGCTAATCTGATGTGCGTGGGTTTGTCGTTATTCCGAAAGACCATCTCTACCCGGGCCGAACCTGAAGTATAAGTTGGTATACCATCAGAGTAACGATTGTTCAACCCCTATCGAGACTATTACCCTAGCTACCTCCTTCTCTTCTTCCTACCGGGGCTTTTACTGGAATCATCAGCATGGGTTCAATCGAAGATTTACAATGCCCATTACTAGAACGCGTGCAATCAGTTCACGCCCCCTCGGTGATGCAAGAGGAGATGGTATTATCTACACTTGCGGATCCTGCCCACGAATCATATTTTGAAACCTACCACTTCAGCGCCCCCGGGATCTTGAACCCAGATCAGCTCAATGGAGCGATACACGCAGTAGCAAGGAAGCATGCGGTACTGCGATCTGTCTTTATCCATCAAAGTCAATCGAGTACGGCAATTTTGCGAATCGCGGTGCTGGAACAGGCGTACGTTCTCCACCGAGCAAAGCTACTAAGCCTGCAGCCAATAGACGAGGAACCACTCTTCGGCATCCTTCAGCTTGAAGCCATCGAGAGCGATGAGTGGGACGGAGGTATGCCGTGGAAGTTCGCTTTGACTGTCTGTCAGCAGGAGCAAAAGTCTTCTGTCACCCTCAGGTATCACCATGCACTGCTTGATGGTTGGTCTGCGAGGGCTGTTCTGGAACTGGTTCAACAGCAGATGCATATCCCAGGCAATGTCTCGCAAGAGTCGGATTTCTTTTCTCTAGTACGCCAGCCGCTCAAGCATGATTGGAAGCAGGATGAGACATTGCTCCGAGAACGACTGGGGAAAATTGAGACATCGCCCGTACTCAGCCCTGGAATAGTTCCAAATGGTGGCCTTGGGATCGGGGAGGTGATGCGTGAAGTTTCTCTGAGGCAAACTGTCAGTTCACCGGATCGACCAGCCGTTCCCGCACGACTTCTTCGTCTTGCTCTGGCCATGACAGTGTGTGTTTTTAGAAACAGTGAGGACTCCTTGTTCCTGGAAATTAGCTCCGCTCGAAATCTGCTCCTCCCCTCGGACCAGCATGTATTGGGACCGGTACTGAGACCCCAAGTGCGGAATATCTACTTGAAGGAGCAAACCAAGCTCGGGGAATGTGCGCAGCTCTTGCGCTCATCCCACGACCCCCAGCATAACCTGAGCGTTAGCCAGCTGAAGTCCTTTCTGCCCGAGAGTAGCAGAGAGCTGGACGTATGTCTAGTCTGTCAAACCAATCAGTCGTACCCTTCGAATGGTGTCGTTGACTGGGAGTGGGTCAGCGGGGAAGCGCGGAACGACCTCGCATTCATCGTGGAGATTTTACCCCCAGGAGAAGGAGCATTCTTTGTCAAGATCCGATACCACCAGGACCGGTTTAGAAAGGAATTTGCATCTTCTTTTCTTGATTTCTTTTGCCAAACCTTGACGTGGATCCAAGCCACTGGTGATAGCATCGAGCACCGGACATTTGCCTCAGCTGTATCGGATATATGTCACCAAGGGGGTTACAGACAGCGCTATCTAGAGTTGAATCCTAAGGAAGTCCTCCTGGATGAGCCTGCATGTGCGCACGACCTAATTGAACAAGCCGCTGGCAAGTGGCCCAGCAAGATCGCTTTGGAAGCGGAGCATAATCAGTTTATGACATACGCCGAGCTTTGGAACGCAAGCAGTAGGGTAGCCAAAGGCCTGCGACACTACCTTGCCCATGCGCAGAAGGACCAGGTGCTTGTCCCCATTTGCTTTGACAAAAGTGTGGACATGGTCGTTGCCATCTTGGGAGTCCTCAAGGCGGGGTGTGCATACGTGCCATTAGATCCCTCTCTGCCCAAGGAGCGCCTCGTGAGTATCCTAAGCGCCTCTAATCCCGCTGTGGTCGTCGCCGGCCAGACGGAACTCGAGGATATTCTGCATTCGGCATGCGGTGAGCTAGGTATCCTGGTGACGTCTATTGACGGTCTTTCCGGGCATGATGCGTCTCCTAATAAATCAAGTTGGCCGGATCATCCATCTTCGTCGTCCCTGGCATATGTCCTGTTCACATCCGGGTCGACAGGGATTCCGAAAGGAGTCATGGTGGAGCACAGAAATCTTGTGTCCTTCATGAAAGCAGGGGAAGGAAATGCAGATGGTACATGGAAATCTACGCGACTGCAGCTGGCTGCGTACAGCTTTGACGCATCCATCGGAGATATCTTCGCCAATCTATACCGCGGTGGCCGTCTCGTCTTGGTACAGCGGAACAAAATGCTTTCGAATTTGAATCACTGGCTGGAGGAGACGTTAGTTACCCATCTCGCATTGACTCCAACTATTGGTGATCTTATCGTTTCGCATCTGCCGTCCCGGTTGCAGACGCTTATGTTCGGTGGTGAGCCTTTCCACCAGAGTTTTCTGGCACAAGCCCCAGCTGAGACGCGAATTTGGAATACCTGTGGTCCTACGGAAACTGTAGTGGATGTTGCCTGCTGCATACTCGAAAAGAGCAAGACGGATGCCCCCATTGGTCGACCCTTCGGGCAGTGCCAAATCTATATACTACGGGGTGGAAGCAGTGATACCGCGGTTCCTCCGCATGCGGTCGGAGAGATATGTGTCGCTGGTCCCCAGGTTTCCCGCGGTTACCTGGGGCGACCGGATCTGACCAGGCTTGGGTTTGTCACGGACCCGTTTTGTCCCTCGCAAAGGATGTATCGCACTGGGGATCTGGGTCGTCTGAATCACAGAGGCATGATAGAACATCTCGGCCGAGCAGATGGCCAGATCAAGCTGCGAGGACTGCGAGTGGAAACAGGCGAAGTGGAGGTGACAATCAAACAGTCCTCGATCATTTCACAGGTATCTGTCAGTGTCGACCACCTCGACGGCCACGATCGCGAAGCTCTAGTTGCGTGGATAGTGCCAGCAGCCGGTCAAAGTGCGCAAGACATTGAACTTGGGTGGAGTGATGAAATACTGCCCCGTTGCCAGCGGCGGTTGGCGCCGTACATGATCCCGGAAGTGTGGATCATGGCCTCACATCTTCCCCTTACAATCAGCGGCAAGCTGAACCGGGGCACTCTATCCTCGTGGGTGAAAAGTGTTGCAAGGGGCGGAACCCACGAAGGTCTCTCTGTGATAGCTGCACCGTGGAAAACACAAGAGGTCACAAAGAGGCTGCCAACAAGCCCGGCCGAACGGCTCATAGTAGCCACCTGCGCGGACGTACTGGGTGCGGCACTCCATGGCGTATCTGTGGACTCAACATTTATATCCCTTGGTGGTAATTCTCTCTTGGCCATGCGTCTCTTGGCCGCCCTGCGACAAAAAGGGGTACATTGCTCCTTACGGGAGTTGCTTGGCCCTATGACGCTCGCTGATGTAGCAAGGGCTATGTGTCCGTCCAGCGGCCCTCAAAAGCAGGTCGCAAAGTCATTCTACCGTAAGGACAGCTGGAAACAGATTGTTGCTGATACCAGGATTGCTCTTGACACGATTGAGGCAATTTATCCATGCACTCCACAGCAAGAAGGCCTCATCCAGAGCAGCCTTCAAGGAGGAAGGTCCACGTACTTCGCAGCGATAACCATACGCCTAGGTAATACGATCAACCTGGACACGTTCCATGAAGCTTGGAAACGATTGGTACTTGGGTGTGACATCTTGAGAACCGCCTTTGTATCATCCTCGCAAGTACAGCATCCGCCGGCCCGCGAGTCCAACATCCTTCAGGTCGTTCTGAACGAATCCGCCGCGGACGTGAGACGGGTGGCCAGCCTGAACAACGGAGATGTTGCATTTGAATTTGGGGTAGTCCCTCTCTCGGCAGGAATCACCCAGGAGTCTGTTGATAAGCCGCTGAAGTTGCACCTCAGGATCCACCATGCTTTATATGATGAAGCATTCCTATCCAGACTCACAGCCGAGCTTTCCGTCATGTACAAAACACGGGAAATGGGAAGCCCAGGCGCTGCTTTGCCCCCAAGCCGGCCATTCTCCGCTTTTGTGGAGTCCCTCTGCAACGATGATCCAGAGCTCTCAAAGGGATTCTGGAAGGGCTACTTGCACGAAGTGGTTCCCGCAACTTGGCCCGTGGCAAGTGGGATTCGAAGAACGCGAGAGGAGAGAGACCAAGATACAGAGACATATGTCTCCAGAAAATGGGCCGGAAATGCTGTTGTTTTGGGCCAGATGTTTCAAGCAACACCCGCGTCGATTGTCCGTGCTGCATTGGCTCTAGTACTGGCACAGTACTCTCAGACGGACGACGTGGTGTTTGGTGAAGTGTCGAGTGGCCGACTTGATCATGATTGCTTTACCCTTGGGCCTTGCCTCGCCACTCACCCTGTCCGCATTCAAATTGATCGCAAATCGCCATCGTGGATGCACAAGCTTGTGGCCGACGCCCTGGAATCGTATCTAGCTACAATACCGTATCAGCATTGTGGGCTAGCCAATATTCACCGACAGATGTCTGATGTTGACCTGATGGCCTTCCAGGTTCTTTTTGCCCACCAGGAGACATTTGTAGAATATGATGCTGCTGGTCGTTTCCACGTGGAGTCGGCGAGGTTGCAGAACCTCGGGTTTCCCCTCATACTGGAATCGAGATGCAATAAAAGGACTGGTGAACTAGCGCTGGAATGCACCATTGACTGGCGATACTTGGGTCAGCAGGATGCAGCGTGGTTTCTACGAGCTATATGCCGCACGCTCGACACGCTCTCGGCTGTTGTTGAGGGTAAGGTCTCAGAGCCAGGACTCCTGACGGCCGTTGTGGATGAGGAGATGAGACGAACTCTCGAGAATTGGTCGACAAAACGGATCCCGTTTCGCTTAGCAGATACAAAGAACCCGGAAATGTGTGTCCATGAGCTTTTTGAAATGCAGGCCCATTTGACTCCACAGAAGATCGCCCTTCAAGTAAACCAGTCCCAATTCATCACATACAGTGAGCTGAACAGGCGATGCAGCGAACTGTCTAACGCGCTGCTGAACTGGTTCGACAGATTGGGGCTTGTAACCTTAGGAGATCAACAGATTGTCCCGCTCTGCTTCAACAGTGCTGTCGACATGGTGATTGCTATGATTGCCGTGTTGAAGGCAGGTGCAGCATATCTACCTATAGACCAGCATCACCCACAGGGCCGAATCCAGCAAATACTCGCCTTGTCAGGTGCAAGAGTGATGGTGGGCGATGGCTCGGTTGAAACAATGCAAAAGCTTCAGGCTGCGAGCAAGCAGGCAAAATGTGGCATCGTTAGTATTGAAACGCTGCTGAGTCTGCATGGAGGGCAGACAGTGAGAAAGCCCTCGTTCCGGCCCACCCCGGAAGCTCTGGCATATGTGATTTTCACATCTGGATCAACTGGAACGCCCAAAGGGGTGATGGTCGAGCACCGCAATCTAGCAGCTTTTATGCAAGCGAATGAACCGGAGGCAATAGGAACCTGGACTTCAGCGCGGCTGCAACTGGCCACAGCCACGTTTGATGCAGCAACAGGGGAAACCTTTGGTACGCTAGCATCTGGTGGGCGTCTGATCCTGGGGCAGAAGACCCATGAGATACTGGCGACTTTGCCGGACTGGCTGGATAGAACGGTCATAACCCACCTCTTTGTCACGCCTCGCGTGGCGGCAAACTTCTTGACGGATACTGACCCTCCGTACCTTCGGACCCTTCACATTGGCGGGGAGGCCTTTGATCCCAGCATCCTACCACACATGCCCTCTGGTTGTGACGTGTATAACGTGTTTGGTCCAACAGAAACCACCATTTACGCAACACACTACAAAATTCGGAAGGAAGACGGATACCGCCGCAATATCCCAATTGGGTATCCCTTTGGGGGCTGTCGGCTATACGTTCTCAACCCGGAGACCTTGGAACAGGTTCCCGTTGGCGTCACAGGAGAGATTTGCATAGGAGGTCCTCAGGTCACTAGAGGCTACCAAGGCCGGCCGGACCTGACATCTCGGTCTTTTCTCAGTGATCCTCGCGTTCCCGGCCAACGCTTGTACCGGAGTGGGGATCTTGGGCGGTTCTGTGGAGATGGATCAATCGAACATCATGGCCGAATTGATACCCAGATCAAGTTGCGCGGTCTACGAATTGAAGTATCCGAGATCGAGTCAGTGTGTCTAGAACATGCGATAGCCACCGCTTGTGCGGTAATTGTGCTTGATCGAGACGAGGGTCAGGTCCTCCTCGCCTTTATCCAGACCCAGAAGGACCACCACATAAGCCCTTGTTCGCAAAAGTGGAGTAAAATGGAGTGCACACTACATCGCCATCTGGAGAGCCGCCTGCCCAGCTATATGGTCCCCTCTCGCTTGCTTCCCATCGAAGCCATGCCCCTGACCACTAGCGGGAAGGTCGATCGACGAGAACTCGGCGCTCGAGCAGAGCTGATGGACCAGGAGGGAAAACTATTTACCCCACAGAATACAAATCATACCGAAGGCTGGGTTCAGGGTACTACTGAAGAACAAATTGCTGACGCATGGGAGCAGGTTCTTGGGATCGACAAGGCAAACATCGCGTCCAATATTGCATTTTCTCGTCTTGGGGGTGACTCTATTCGTGCCATTCGCCTGTTCTCGCTGCTCCGTAAAGCTGGATTGAAGCTCAAAATGGCCGATGTGAGGAACGCATCTACGATCCGGTCACTGGCACAATGCGCAACCTCCCACGTCAATGTGCCCGAAAGGATTACGGAAGAAGCAACGGACATTGATGCGCATAGTGGACCAGTGGCGCTAGGTCCGATTGCTGCAAGATATGCTAGCATCCAGTTGAAGTATGCTTCCCAGCGTGGAGAGCAGGTGATAAATCATTTTAATCAGTCGGTGCTGCTGGACGTGACTGGAATCCCCACCTTACGCCTTCAGCTCGCCTTGCAACGTCTTCGCAATCACCACGATGCTTTACGCGCGATAGTCCACTGGAGCTTAGATCTCCCAATGGAGGAGTGGACAATCGCGGCTCTTCCTCGCTCAGAAATGAAACTACTAGGCCTGGATAGCCCTCGGAGGCTGACGCTAGAAGCCCTCAGTGCGGAAATCCAGCGTCGACTGAGTGGATTGGACATCCGGCGGGGTAAGGTCATGGATGCCGCTCTCTATCACCTAGACGGACATAATCGTGTGTTCCTGTTCTGGACCATCCATCATTTCGTGGTGGACATTGTGTCCTGGCACATTCTTCTCGAGGATCTAAACGTCTTGGTGCAGGCAAAGGAGGAACCGGAATCTGTCGTTCTGCAGCCAGCAACCATGGGCTTTTTAGAATGGACGCGCCAGGGCCAGATTAAGTATGAAGCTGGGTCACTGGCCACAGGCAGTACACTAGATGCACCAGAAAACCCAGTATCTTCATTTGCCTCCGATAAACTGCCCTTGTGGGTTCGTCAGCCGGGGCTGGTTCCAATTCACCCGCTCAATCGGACCACAACGGTGGCTAGATTAAACTCAAGCATCACAGAACTACTTCTTGGACGCTCAAACAACGTGCTTTCGACGGAACCTCTTGATCTACTACTAGCAGGGCTGGCCATGACAATCTCCAAGCACTTCGCAGGCGCCGTTAGCAGCCTTGTAGTCGGCTTGGAAACACATGGGCGACACACTGGAATCAACAACGCCGATCTCTCGCGATCGGTAGGTTGGTTTACCGCAATTATACCCATGCTCCTTGACTGCAGAGAGGAATCATCGTCTATCGAGTCCATGGTACGTCGGGCCAAAGACCAGCGCTACCTTCTGATGGAAGACGACCGAGGATTTCGCCGTTTCGTACGCTCCCGCTGGTGTACAGCCAGAGCCCCAAATAATGAGATTATGGGGCTGGTTTTCAATTACCAGGGAGTCAGACAGCAGCCCCGGGGCCAGGATGACATGCTTCTACATCCGGTCCAACTTCCAGGGTTACGCTGGAGCGATACTTGTCCATATGCGGTGCCTCTGTCGCATGCCGCACTTGAGGTATATGTGTATGACAAGGAGACTTATATCGAGGCCACATGGCCGTCAGAAGGTGCGATAGACGGCGGCGATGTTGCCGAACTCTTAGGTCAGCAGATAGCAAGTATCTGCCAGTACCTCGATGAAAAGGATCGCCTTGGGCAGACATCAATTAGTGCGTCATCGACGTCCGCGTTCGGGCTGGTGCCGGGTGACTGCTTCGATCGCGTGTTTCGCCTGTACGCCGAAGATACACTGGAGGATATCATCCCTTGTACCCCGATGCAACGGGCCCTTCTTTACGAAGGAATTGCCGATCCTGAATCGCAGTCGTATGTTACCAGCCGCGTCTGGCGCATCCCCACAGATAGATCAGTGTGCTCGCAGATCGAGGAGGCCATTAGGAGCCTGGTACAGGAACATGAGGTGCTGCGGACAGTTTTCCACATCGATCCCGAAGTAGGGCCTTTGGCCCTGGTTTTATGTGATACTCAAACCCTGAATGCGAACGCGATTGGGCAAGTGGAGGTTAGAAATCATACCGAGCTGGAGGAAATGGTGACAAAGTTGTTACGCAAACCTGAGTATGGAAATCCATTGAAGCAACCGTTCTGCGCTCGAGTAGTGCGCGCCACTGATGGGTCGGGGGCAAAATTAGTCTGGCTACTACACCACAGTTTGATTGACGCTTGGAGCCAAGATATGCTGTTTGGCGAGTTGACCCAGATTCTTGTGGATGGTTGCCCGATCGAATCCCTGGCGTCTCGACCTTCTTTTGGATCCTTTGCGCGCTATGTGGCTTTTGACAGCCGTGCAGACCAGACCCATGGGCAGTTTTGGTCAGAGACCTTGAATGGAGTACAACCTACAACATTCCCTCTCTCCTTGATGTCTTCACGCCCGATGGATGCCGATGCAGTTGTCGTGGAACAGACTTGTAATCTAGCCACTCTATCCGAAAACTGCATATCACCTGCGGCACTGGTCTCACTGGCGTGGAGTCTTGTCCTCTCAGAGGTCCTTGATACCAATGATGTTACTCACGGAATGCTATTCTCCGGGAGACAGGTTTCACTTGATGGTGTAGCAGATATTATCGGCCCCTGTATCAGTACGGTCCCAATCCGGACCCAACTGAACCGGCACGGTAGCATTCTGGATCTTCTACAATCAACAGAGACTGCAATTTGCTTGGCGGGCTCACACAGTATGATTGGCGTCGATGGCGTGGCTCGGGCAGCTGGGGTGGAGGCCCCGGCCTTGGTGAACACGCTCCTTAATTTCTTTGGCGTTCGAACGGACGTGCTCGAGAATGATAACTTGAACTCAATACTCGAACTAGACAGTGTTGACGATGGACTTCCCCCCTCAATTACGCTGTCGTGCTGGCAGCGGCAGACAGAGGGCAATACTCTGGTGATGCGCCTCGAGCGTCGACATCCTCTGCAGGCGGGAATTGCACGGTGCCTGATGGAGCGCATGGCCTGGTACTGTCATTCACTGTCCCACCAGACGGATAGAACACTCGACAGTGTTTTATCAATCACTCCGGATGAAGACCAGCTGCTTACTGAATGGAGCCAGGCCATCGACTCGCCGCTATCTGACGCGTATCCTTGCATCCACGATCTCATTTCGAGATGGGCAGCGGAGGTCCCAGAAAAGGTGGCGGTTCAGGTTGCAGATTCACAGTTTGTGACGTACGGTGAAATCGACAAGAGGTCCACGGCCATCGCCAGAGTAATACAACAACTCATGGGTGAACGGTCTGGATCCACTCCGCCGTTGATCCCAATCTGCTGTGACCGGGGGTTTGACATGGTGATTGCTATTCTTGCCGTCCTGAAGGCTGGAGCAGCCTATGTACCGCTGAACATCTCCGATCCAGAGGGAAGGCTAGAAACCATCTTGCGTCAAACCCAGGCCACGATAATCATCGACGGCTTACTTGGCGAGGAGAGCCGTCGCAAACTGCATGCGTTTGGTGATCGCACGTCGACCTCGGTGTACACTATCAATGGTCTCTATACAATGCCTTCCTCCAAGGTCCCTCTGCCCCAAGTCCACTCTGGGTCGCTCGCGTATGTTCTGTTCACCTCCGGGTCCACGGGGGAGCCCAAAGGCGTAATGATCGAGCACCGCAATCTTACATCATTCATAGCCACGCAGCACGAGGAGCTTATCGGCGGGTGGACGAGTTGCCGCATGCCAGTGGCGGCATATACATTTGACGTGTCGATGGCCGACCTATTGACAGGTCTGGCTATTGGTGCCCGCGTGGCATTGGTGGACAGTGAGAAAATGTTGGCCTCCCTGCCATCCTGGGCAGACCGAATGCTAGCCACTACTCTCTCCATGACCCCTACACTGGCCTCACTTCTCGCCAGACAGCTTCCACCCTTTGTAGCGTTCCTTGTGCTAGCCGGGGAGGTTTTTGACCCCAGTATCATGAAGGCGCTTCCCCGTGAATGCCGTGTTTGGAATGGATATGGCCCTACAGAAACTTTCTATGCAACTTTCCACTTCGTGGATGCAGAGACAACGTACACCCAGGTACCCATCGGACGGCCGTTTGGTGGCAACCAAATATATATTCTTCGCCCAGGCAGTGATGAGCGTCAGCCCGTAGGCGCAATCGGCGAGATCTGCATTGGCGGGACCCAGGTTGCCCGCGGATACCTTCGCCGCGAAGATTTGTGGAATCGATCATTCACAAGAAGCGCATGCAATCGCCAGACGGTGCTATACAGGACAGGTGACCTAGGGCGGTTCATGGATCATGGTGTGATCGAGTACCTTGGGCGCATGGACGACCAAATCAAAATCCGGGGCCAGCGAACTGAGCCTGCGGAGATCGAGTCAGTTGTTCATAGTGCCTCGCCTCACGTAGCCCATGCGACTGTTGATGTCCATCATCCCAAGCGAGGAGCCGGGCCAGTGCGCGTGATTGCGTTCATCTCCACAAGAGAGGCAGTGTCTCCCAGTGTGCGCAAAAAGCTCATCCAAGAAGAGGTAGAGCCCTCGTGTCGAAATCATCTTCCAGCGCATATGATCCCATCCACATGGATCCACGTGCGCACGGTGCCCCTTACAGCCAGCGGTAAAGCGAACAAGAAGAAGTTACGTTCCTGGATGTTGGCGTTGGAGGAAGGGGAAACAGTGCCCGGGGTATCAATCATAGAGTTATCTCCGTCGGAGAAGTCGCACGATATGGATGTTTCGCAAGCCCCTGACAGCCCTCGTGAGGTGGCCCTGAGACAATCATGTGCTCAGCTATTTAAAGTTGATGAGGATCGGATATCATTGGGATTGTCTTTCATATCGTCCGGAGGTGATTCTCTGTTGGCATTGCAGTTGAATGCTAGGCTGAGAGAAAAGGGATTCAAATGCACCCCTCGCGACATTGTGGGGGCTCAGAGCCTTGCTGAACTCGCAAAGAATTTGAAAATCTCGAATGAGAGTGTGCCCCCGGTGCCCATTGCAGACTGGACACTAGATCTTGACGAGATGGCACGTCTCCCACCGAACGGCATTGAGGGCTGGGAGACGATAGTGCAACGTGTTGGAATCGATCCCAGCCAGGTCCAATGGGTCATGCCGTGTACACCATTTCAGGAAGGCATTCTCTCGAGCAGCGACGCAAGTGGAAGCTCGGTTGGATACTTGGCTCACATGAATATCGGCCTGGGCAAGGAGATTGATATAGAAGCGCTCAAATATGCTTGGCAGAAAACTGTTGACCATGAGGAGATGCTGCGGACCACGTTTATACCCACCCATATGACCAATACACCAGGACCTGAACAGGACGGCTCACTCCTCCAAGTGGTTTTATCTCCTCAATCGTCGCAAGCAGGTCGGGTCAAGTCCATGCAGGTGGTCAGCACCTCTACTGTTCACCACGCTGCGCTTCCATATCTGCAGGGCGAAAGTGAGCAGGGCCATATCCCTGTTGCTGTCGTTGTTGCTATCGAGAGCCAGGCCGGCGAGGGCCAAGAATACACGCTTCGCATAACAATGCATCATGCGCTGTATGATGAGGCATATCTATCCTTGTTGTTAAAGGATTTATCTGCTAGATATCGATCAATCGCATGCAACCAGGGAGTCGCTGAAGTGCTCCCAGGAGATCAACGAATTCCGTTCTCCACCTATGTGCGTTTCGTCCAATCTAAGCTAGGTAAAACATCGTCCACATCTCCTGCCGGCGAATTTTGGAAACGCTATTTGGCGGATGCAGTTCCCAGTACATGGCCACTCGCGCACGGGATGCAAAGCTCCATCACTTCGGTGATGAGCCCAGAGACGTCAGTGATGGAATGGACAGGCAACCTTCGAGCCGCAGCTTCCAACATCCAAGTCACTATCGCCGCGATCGTTCGTGCAGCATTAGCCCTGGCTGTGGCCGAACACTCTAATGTTACTGACGTCGTAGTCGGGGAGGTTTCCAAGGGCAGACCCGACATTCGCAGCCACGGCGATTCAACATCAAGGCTAATTGCAGGGCCATGTGCAACTACTCATCCAGTTCGAATTCGACTAGCCGACAGAGGTGGATTCAAAAGACATACGATGCTGCAGCTCTTGCGCGAGTCTTTTACCTCCTACATGGAAACACTGCCCCACCAGTTTTATGGCCTTTCACGCATAAGAGAGCAATCCAGCCGCGTAGACCTCCTGCCCTTTCAAGTTCTCTTTGTCTACCAGGATGCGTTTCGCAGCAAAGAAGGACTCGCCGGAGATGGCGCCTTCCAGGTACAGGGGGGTCACTTGGGGCAAATGGGGTTTCCCATTGTTGTTGAATGCTCCTGTCTCCCTGGGGATGCGGGGGTTGTACTTCACTGCACCTATGCACCAGATGTGATTGACAAGCCTAGCATTGAGTGGTTCCTACACCATATTGCTCAGTCGATTGATGCTCTCGTACAAGTGGACGTGACCGGGAGTACCAGTATGAGGTTGGCACGAGTCCCTCTCAGCTCCCAGGAGGCTCGACAACTTGAGCTATGGAGCCGCAGTCATCAAGCAACGGAGGATAGAGAAGTCAATGAGACTCTTCCCATGTCTTTACCGCACGCCTTTGATGATATTGCGACAAGTATGCCTGAGAAGGTTGCTTTGCAATCTTCACAACATGAATATGTTACTTACGGTGAACTGCAACAGCGAAGCACAGCCCTGTCCCTGGTGCTACAAAGATATATAGCCTCATTGGACGGCATCAACTCTCAGCACCTGGTTATTCCAATATGCTTCGAGCGCAATCCGGACATGGTTGTCGCAATCCTGGCGATCCTCAAAGCAGGTGCAGCATTTGTACCGCTTGAGCCTGGCTACCCAGCAGAGAGGCTCATCAGTATAGTGAGGACGACCGGTGCTTCGCTCATTATCTGTGGGGCGACGGAAAAGGACAATGAGACCCTGGTCTCGGTGTCCCATGCAACAAACGCGAGCCTCGTTACCCTGGATGATCTGAAGTCCACCCCTACCTCGGGCCACACTATGCTCGCACACCATTGTAGGGACGACTCTCGCATTGCCTATGTGTTGTTTACGTCGGGCTCGACAGGGACCCCTAAAGGTGTGATGATCACGCACCACAATTTACTTGCCTTCATGCGATACAACAACCCGGATATCCATGGAAGGTGGTATAACTCTCGGATGCCTGTGGCCTCTTATACGTTCGATGTTTCCATGGCAGACATCCTCACAACCCTTTGCTCCGGTGGCAGGGTAGTCCTGGTTCCAGTACAAAATTTATTCTCTTCCCTGGGCGCCTGGGTCGATGTTTCAATCACGTCTCATGTCTCTCTAACTCCGACAATCGCAAACATGCTCTGGGAGCCAGTCAAGAACGCTGCGGTAGTTTTTCCATTCCTCAGCGTCATGTTGTTGGCTGGCGAAGTATTCGATGTGCAGCTTCTGAACTATATCCCAGACGAATGCCGGGTCTGGAATGGATATGGCCCAACCGAAACGTTCTACGTGACGTTCTATCATGTTCCAAAAGCCCGTACCAAGGGACAAAGTTCAGTCTCAATTGGATACCCCTTCGGGGCGAATCAAGTCCATCTCTTGGGCTTCGAATCTCATGATCGTGTACCAGTTGGATGTATCGGTGAGATCTGTGTGACGGGCCCACAAGTCGCACGCGGGTACCTTGGCCAGCCAGAGCTAACAGAGCGACATTTCAAGCGCCATGTTCTAGGCCAGACGTCGGAAGGCCTCCTGTATCGGACCGGTGATATGGGAAGGTTCTGTCCCGATGGGAAACTAGAGTACCTAGGTCGACTCGATCGACAGATCAAGATACGTGGTCAACGCGTGGAGCTCGCAGAGATTGAGGCGGCCGTATCACAGCATAATTTGCTTGACGGTTGTGCGGCCGTGGTGGTGAATCGTCCCACTGGAGATACCCTGAGTGTATTCTGCGTGCCGGCTTCGGAACAAACCCCTGGCAAAGTCTGGGACGCCAATACTGCCGCTCAAATCAAAGCGTGGATTGCCACCAGACTTCCGGCACACATGGTGCCCTCATATCTCTTCCCGTTGGAAGGGGGGCTTCCTCGCGTCCCCAGTGGGAAAGTAGACCGCCGGCTGCTGGCTCAGAGAGCCACAAGTCTGTTAGCAGACCCTGCGCTATCCTGCCTGGACCAGGACACGTATATTGAACCCACGACGGAGAGAGAGAAGGTCATCTGCGAAGTCTTCGAAGAAACATTGGGCCGGCGTGTGAGTATATTGGACAATTTTCTCCACCTTGGAGGCCATTCCATCCTCGCCATTCGAGCAGTATCCAAGATCAATAATCGCCTCCATGTCAATCTTTCCTTCAAAGATGTGTTTGACTTTCCAACCGCTCAGACTTTGGCACAGCGACTCGACTCCACGGCTACGAGCCGACAACTGTACACTTCAATTCCGAGGCTCCCTCGAGATAGGACGATAGTCAGGCAGTCATTCGCTCAGGGCCGACTCTGGTTTTTAGACCAGTTGCATCCTGGCTCGACTTGGTATCTGATGCCCTTTGGCCTTCGCATTAGGGGAGAGCTGCATCTCGAGGCTTTGGAGGCCGCAGTGTCCACGATTGAGGAGAGGCACGAGACACTGCGGACGACCTTTGAACACCGCGATGGGGAAAATATCCAAGTTGTACATCCATTTGCACATCGTCAGCTCAGGGTTGTTGAAGTGCCGTCCGCAGCGGGCGAAGAAGGCCTCCTGCGCGCCCTAAAGGAGGAACAGTCCACCCCATTTGATCTCCAAGTGCATCCAGGGTGGAGACCACTTGTCCTTCGCCAGAACAAGAGGTCGCATATTCTATCGATCGTTATCCATCATATCATCTGTGATGGCTGGTCTGTTGGAGTGCTCCTGAAGGAACTGAGTACGTTCTATTCCGCTGCACTCCATGCTCGCCCCATCCATGCTCAGCTGCCACCGCTACCCATACAATATCGCGACTTCTCAGCGTGGGAGAATCAAGAAGACCAAAGAGCAGAGCATGATCGCCAGCTAAAGTATTGGACAGAAAGACTCAACGGCAGTAAACCGGCAGAGTTCATTGCTGATAAGCGAAGACCTCCAACCCCATCGAGGCAAGCAATCTTCGAGGAAGTTGGCATCCATGGTGCCATGTATGACCGCTTATGCCAGTACTGTAAGCAGCATGAGATAACACCTTTTATTGTTCTACTGGCCGTCTTCAGAGCCACGCATTACCGCCTTACAAGGGAAGCCGATGCGACTATCGGTACCCCAATCGCCAACCGAGGGCGCGAAGAGCTGCACGACATTATTGGACTCTTTGTGAACGTGCAGTGCATCCGGCTCAAGGTCGATGATTATGATACCACGTTCGAGGACCTTGTCAGTCAGGCAAAGTCAGTCGCTACAGAGGCCTTTTCCCACCAGGATATCCCTTTCGACCGGATCGTGTCTGCCCTGCAGCCCGACAGAGAAACAACCCAGAATCCCTTGGTACAGACGGTGTTTGCCGTCCATCCACAAACAGAAGGGAAAGAGCAGCTGGAGGGGCTCGAGACCGAGCAGATCCTCATGTCACGTACCACTCGATTTGATCTCGAATTTCACCTATTCCAAGAAGCGGATGGTTTAAGCGGTCAAGTCGTGTTTGCTCAAGATACCTTCTTCTCTGAAACCGTTCGATCCATGATTTCGGTATTCTACGCCGTTCTTGAGTGTGGGCTGAACCAGCCAAGCACAAACATTGCTTCCATGACCTTGCTCAACGACCGCTCGCTGCATGACATGGACGATCTATTAGACATAAAGCGGACGGACTACCCACGGGATGCCACTGTAGTTGATCTATTTCGTCAGGAAGCACGGTCACATCCGGACAGCATTGCTATTGTGCACGAAGGAAAGGAGCACACATATGGCGATCTTGACCGTCAGTCAGACAGTATCGAAAGGTGGCTACGCAGTCTTTACCTTGATCAGGAGACCATCGTCGGGGTGCTCGCAGCACGATCCGCCGAAGCAATTGCCGTTTTCCTGGGGATTATGAAAGCAGGTCTCGCGTACCTACCACTAGATGCCAGTACTCCACATACTCGCATCTGCAGCATCCTGTCATGTATAGATGGAAAGATAACTGTGATTGTGGTGGATGGGGCAGGGGTTGCTGTGCCAGATGTCGGATTGGCTCACGTCGAGTTCATTACCCTCTCTCGCATCAGGGATGGCGAGCGACATGAAATGTCAGACGATCAGAGGCTGGATGGTCAATCCTCAACATCCGCGACCAGTTTAGCGTGCGTCCTGTTTACTTCAGGGTCGACTGGAACGCCCAAGGGAGTCTTGATCGAACACCGCGCAATTGTACGACTGGTCAAGGAACCCAACTTTACCAGAGCCGCAGGCAAGCCTCTAGCTCACATGGCTAATATTTCCTTTGATGTCTCTGTCTGGGAAGTCTTTATGCCTCTCCTTAGTGGTGGCGTGGTGATATGTATTGATGCGATGACAGTGCTGGACTATAAGCGCCTGAGCGATGCATATGCTCGCCACAGCGTGCGAGCGGCCATGTTCACCCCCGCCTTATTCAAACAATGCCTGCTTGAGACCCCTTTGATTGTCAAGGGCCTGGATCTATTGATTCTAGGCGGAGACCGCCTCGATCCTGAGGATGTCTTCAGGGCAAAGCAATTCACACAGGCTACCATCTTGAACGGATATGGGCCCACAGAGAACATGGGGGCAAGTACTCTATACCCGCTGCTAGACGAGGAGGCATATGCAAATGGTGTGCCGATTGGGAGGCCGATAAGTAACTCTGGGGCTTATGTTACGGACGATTCACTCAATATTGTCCCTCGAGGTGTGGTTGGGGAGCTTGTTGTCACCGGTGATGGGCTAGCAAGAGGATATACAGATCCCAAGAAGAATGAAGGTCGCTTTGTAGACATGGTCATCGGCCCCGATATTGTCCGGGCATATCGGACGGGGGACTATGCGCGATGGAGACCGGTTGATGGGCAGTTGGAGTACTTTGGCCGTCGAGACGACCAAGTCAAAATCCGCGGAAATCGGGTGGAAATGGGGGAGATTGAATACACCCTCCTCTCCCACAGCGCAGTACGCAGCGCTGCCGCCGTTGTGAACGGCCAAGGGGCGGATGTTGACCTTGCAGCCTTTGTAGTCTTGCATCCGATCCATGACGAGGTGGCGGAGACGGAGCGGGTGGATGCATGGAAGAATGTCTTTGATACAGAGGCGTATGACAGCTTCGCACTTCAACCCGACCGACTAGGAAGAGACTTTGTCGGATGGCTCTCCATGTATGATGGATGCAGTATCGACCTCAGTGCGATGGACGAGTGGCTGGATGACACCCTTCGGACTTTGTTGAACGGCCAAGACCCTGGAAAGGTCTTGGAAATTGGCACGGGTTCGGGAATGATCCTCTTCAACATTGCCAAAGGGCTGGACGAGTATGTTGGGATTGAGCTGGTGCCAAAGCTCGCCCGTATGGTCGAGCAAGTGGCCAACGCCGACGAAAGACTGGCAGGGAAAGTGAAGGTCCATACCGGCGTGGCTGACCGTATCGAGGATTTCATTCCTGGGTTCATCCCCAACCTGGTAATTGTCAACTCTGTGGCGCAATACTTTCCAAGTGCGGGCTATCTCTTGGAGATTATTGAGAAACTGACTCGGCTGGAGGGTGTCGAGACATTATTCTTTGGTGACATCCGGTCCTACCCTCTGTACAACGAGTTTCTGGTATCCAAGGCGTTGCACAATAACGGCGCGAAAGCAACACAGGATCAGGTCCGGAGATGCATAGAGGAATGCAGAGCAGCCGAGACCGAGTTACTTGTGGATCCTGCATTCTTCACCTCCTTGGCCTGTCAATTCCCGGATCGGGTCGAGCACGTTGAAGTTCTCCCGAAGCTGATGAGTGCCACGAACGAGCTCAGCTGCTACCGCTACTCTGCCGTTGTTCATATGAAACATGCTACAGCACCACCGCGCAAGATTTACCAGGTTGACGAGAGCCAGCGGATCGATTATACATCGCGTTCCTTGAATTCCCGAAGCTTGCTGGAGCACCTGCAGCAATCGCATGACAGCCCGATAATAGCAGTGGAAAACATACCAAATCGCAGGACAATCCTTGAGACATATATAGTGGATGCCCTTGAAGAGGGGATTCCTCCTCGTCCCATGGACACTCAGAGTCACTGGCAGGTCCGTCACCGTAACCGAGCAGCACAGAGCTCGGCCTTGTTGCCGGGAGATTTGGTCTCCATAGCCAACCAGGTAGGATTCCAGGTCAGCGTCAGCTGGGCTCGACAACGTTCACAGCATGGGGCATTCGATGCAATTTTCCATCGGCTCAGGCCAGATTGCGAACAACAGCGAGTGCTATTCAACTTCCCAGCCGATCATCAGCGTCAGGACATCGGCTCATTCACAAACCATCCCATCCAAGGTCAACAAGATCAACAGCGCATAAGTGAGCTCAGAGAGTACTTGCAGGCGCAGCTTCCAGCATACATGGTTCCACGCACCATCACAGTCCTCGATCAGCTGCCACTGACAGATCGTGGCAAGGTCGACCGCCAGGCCCTTCGCCAGCGAATCATACAGCCACAACCAGTAGCTACCGAACTGCAGCCGAGTTTAGATAGAGAAACAGTGGATTACGGCACTCCAACTGAGCGAACCGTTTGCAAGGTGTTTGCTGAGGTATTGGGGCTGCAGTCTGTTGACAGAGAAAGCAGTTTCTTTAGCCTGGGGGGTCATTCTCTGTTGGCTCCCCGAGTGGCATCTCAACTATCAAAATGTCTGGATTGCACTGTGACTGTCAGAGACGTCTTCGACTGCCCAACGCCTGCGAGATTAGCGGATCGTTTGCTATCAAAACAGTCGGATGATAATATGGAAAAGACCTCCACTATTGACGGTAAAACGAATCTCTTTGCATTTGACAAGGTTAAATATCAGAATGCTGTTCGCGACTGGGGCGTTCAGTTCGACGAAGTGAGTCACTTGATGCCTTGCACTCCGTTCCAAGAAGGAGTTTTGTCAAACTCTCTAGCTGCACCAGGAGACTCCGGCTATTTGAGTGTTGTACGGCTGGGACTGGAGTCAGAACTTGATATGGAAGCAATACGGCTCGCATGGCAAGAAGTGGTCCAGCGCGAAGAGACACTCCGCACTGCTTTCATTCCGGGTGCTGAGGATCTTTCTTCATCATCCATTACCTCCAGCACCTTTTGGCAATGCGTCTTCGACAAAGACTCCCATGAGGTTCAAAGGCTTTTGTTTATCGACGGGCCAAATAGGCAGCGGGACCGCCCTGCTTTAGGCTTTGGCCATATCCCGGTCTCGTTGGCTTTGGTAGACGCACCGAGCTCGTGCAAGGCCAGGGACAGTTGCTCGCCCCAACTTGAACTCACCATACATCACGCTCTATATGATGAGACGTATTTCCGATGGATCATTCAGGACGTTTCCCGAGAGTACCATAAAGCTCGACTGGCGGAAGACCGTACTCCCCAGCGGCCTACTGACAAATCTGTGAACATGATTCCGTTCAGCGCGTTTGTCTCTCAGCTGCAGGCAATTCCAAAGGAGGGTGCAACCTCATTCTGGAGAGAGTATTTAAATGGGGCTCCTGCCGCGTCCTGGCCGGTTGCGAGAGGGCTGGAGAGTGGCCGAATAACAACAATCGACGAGTTCTCGAGCCGGTCCCTGACATGGAAGGGAAACATGCATGAGTTAGCCGGAGCTAGAGCAGTCACTTCTGCCGCGATTTCTAGAGCTGCAGTGGCGCTCGTCGTAGCAGAGCATAGTGGTGTTGAAGACATTGTTATTGGAGAGGTGTCGAGTGGAAGATCCCTCTCTGATGGCGCTGCCGGGTTCGTAGCCGGTCCGTGTATCTCAACACACCCGGTCAGGATACGCATGCAACAGAGGCAGGCATCAAGCACCAGTCAGCAGAGACTGTCCTTTGACCAGTTGGTCAAACATTCGCTGGATTCCTATTTGGAGACAGTGCCCTACCACCAGCTCGGCTTGCCCAGTATCCGACGGCAGTCAGATTCCCCCGATCTCCTGCCCTTTCAGGTGCTTTTTGTTTATCAGCAGGCTTTCAATTTTGAGATGCAGCTTCGAGAAGAAACATTCCCCAGCTTCAAGGTCCAAGGGGCCCACCTTGGCCGGTTTGAGTTTCCCGTCGTGCTGCAAGCATCATGCCATCCAGTCACGGGCCACCTGAGCCTGATGTGCATGTTTGATCCAACAGTTCTAATTCCAAAGGACATCGAGTGGTTTCTTGAACACATATCTCAGGTTCTCAGCTCCATCGCCGACAGTCCCTCTCAGCCCAATGCCACGCTAACTGTTGGTGACGCCGAAGAGGCAGCGTTGGCCAAAATCGCGGGCGAGAGAGGGCAAACCCCAGAACTACCGTTGAGTACTCGTGGCGAGTCTCTGTGCGCCCATGATATGATATCCCGACGGGCCATGCAGAACCCTTGCAAGATAGCTCTGCAGTATGAACTCTCCCAGTTCATGACATACGGAGAGCTTGACAGTCGGAGCACCAAGCTATCAACCATGATCCGCAGATTTTTCGATCACACTTTCAAATCCGACTGTCTTCAACAACCCTTAGTTCCAATTTTCTTCGACAAGGGAGTGGACATGGTATTAGCAATGCTGGCCGTTCTAAAATCTGGGGCTGCTTATATTCCACTGGACGCTTCCCATTCCGAGCAGCGTTTAAGAGTGATATGTGAATCCGCGCAGGCCAAGCTTATCCTTTGGGATGGCCACAACGGTTCTGATAAGCTGAATGCTATTGGGCACTCTTCAGGCGCCACCGTCTCGACCCTGAATGAACTTTCCGACGCAGCGGACTGTTGGAAAAGCACTAGGCGATCTGGCAGAAAGCCTACGCCGTCCTCTTTGGCCTATATTATCTACACGTCTGGTTCCACGGGCGTACCTAAAGGCGTAATGGTCAATCATGCAAACTTGGTGTCCTTCATGAAATCCGCAACAAGTGACACATACATGTCCTGGACCGTGAACAGACTCCAGATCGCTTCATATACATTTGACATGTCAGTCAGCGATATCTTCCCCGTCCTTGCTTCAGGGGGACGCGTCTTACTTGCCCAACAACAGTCGCTCTGGAGCGATCTGGCTGGGTGGGTCGATGCATTTGCAGTAAATCAACTCATGACAACACCCACGGTGGCAGATATAATGCTTTCCAGTGCATCCTCCGACGGATTCCTGTTGGCGCATTTGCGCGATGTGATAGTGGGAGGCGAAGCCGTCAAGACAGACATCCTGGATAAGGCACCGGTAGAAATGATATTCTGGATACAATACGGTCCCACCGAAACTACAGTTGTTGTGACTGGCTGTATGCTTCGAGGACCTACATACCACCACCCTGTTCCGCATTCGCAGATTACCGCAATCGGGTTCCCTCTTCGCGGCTGTCGCGTGTACATTCTACAGCCAGGCACGTCCAACCGAGTGCCTATTGGAGTACCAGGTGAACTATGCATCAGTGGACCACAGGTAACTGGGGGATACCACGGTGGCGTGGATCCTTCCGAAAACCCATTTGTCCCAGACCCCTTCTGGGCCGGGCAGACGATGTACAGGTCTCGCGACATTGCCAAAGTCCACGGCGATGGGATGATTGAGTGGATTGGGCGGATGGACTCCCAGATCAAACTGCGGGGCCTGCGTATTGACTTGGGCGAGATCGAGTCTACAGCCAGGCAGCTCAATGGTGTCCAGTCGTGTGCTGTCGTCAAGGTGGATCAGGGAGAGAAGGAAGCCTTGCTTGCCTTTATCGAGGTAGCAAGCTCTCACCAAGGACAAATTACCCCTTCCATAATCCAGCAACATATTGCGCATCATATCCCGGCCTACATGGTCCCTGCCCATATTCAACTGCTCGACACACCACTTCCGCGCACTGCCTCTGATAAGCTGGATCGAAAGGAAATCCATGCCCTTGCGACGAAGCTTGTGGATAACGGAGAGTTACTGTCCTTCCGCGCCAGCGAGATGCCAGCGGCTGATCGCCCATGCCCAGGTACTCTGGGGGCAACGCTCGCCTCGTATTGGGCTACTATACTAGGAGTCGACCAAGAGGTGATCAGTCTGCAAACGCCCTTTTCTTCTTTAGGGGGAGATTCCGTGCGTGCCATCAGTCTACTCGCGCTACTGCGGCGCAACAACTTGCAGCTCAATTTGACCGATTTGGGTTCATTTTCGACCATCCAATCCCAAGCATCCAAAATCCTCTGTGACGAGCAACTGCAAAGGCTCCCTGCTTACATGCAGTTGACCACACGCAGCAACAGTCGGGCGACGATGGTGTTGATCCATCCCTTCTTCGGTCAGTCTAGTGTGTTCGACCATATAGTGCCGGCTCTAAGCAACCAGTACGATATCGTGCAAGTGTCTGATCCTTTCTTTGGAAAGCCCGAGGGCCCCGCATCCCTGCGCGACTGGGCCGCACATTACCTGGCAGCGCTTCAAGTCCAGCTGACGCAGGGCCGGCCTGTCGTTTTCGTCGGGTACTCTTTTGGCGGCCTGCTGGTACTGGAAATGGCACGATTATTGGAGGTAACAGGAAAAGGATTCCCCTTCTCTACCGTCATTGTCGACACACGTTGCTATGATCCGCACCAGCCGTTCTTCAAAGATGAGGAAGAGAGAAAAACAGCTGCCGATGATGCCGTCCGACTCTTTGGGCCCGGCCAAACAAGGATGATCGAGGAACACTTTGATAAACACGCCCGCATATGGGAAAATTCCGCGTGCCCGGACAAGTACCTCGGCCGTTCGCTCTACCTGGCCACTCCGGATGCCGTCCAGTCAGGTATTGTAGACTGGTGGCGGAATCAGTGCCCGCACATTGAGGTTCAGCAAGTGGAATGCTCACACGGGGAGATTTTCGGGCCTGCGATGACTGCACGCCTAAGTGTGTTGATAAATGAGCATTGCAACCTAGATACCACGCACAATGAGGCTTAGGAACAACGTGCGCCTCATACGAGCATATCTACATTTTCTGGGGTCTGGTAGTTGTTTGGCTTTATTGATATTTCATTAGTATGGGGAGATACGATGAAAATAAATTGGAAATTTTGAGGATCTCAGCCGGAGGGTCCTTGCGGCGATGGTCCTAATCTGACAACTCTGTCGAGCACCTCGCTCGTTCTGCTTATTATAGAAGGTTTAGTAATTAGATCCATTTACTAATAAGAAAGTATACCAGCCACTTTTTCTTATTTAGGTTTGGCCTTATTCTACTACAATTATACATACGCAATCTGAACCCTCATATTCCGCTTCCTATATATTTAACCGCAGTTACACTAGCTGCGGTTCACAATGCCCAGAGAGGATTTCCTCTGCCCGCGAAGGGTTGATTCCAACCTTTAGCGTTAATGTACTATTCTATCCTTATTCTTGGAATTAGGCTATCGCAACAAGCTCTTTTACCCTTATTACTACCTCTCACACTATTTGCAAACCTTCCAAAGGCCAGGCACCTTTATGCTAGTACTATATCTACTTGATAATACTAACTATTATTATTTTAATGATAGTTATCTCTAGCCTTATCTTGACCTAATCTAGTTATCTAATAAAGCCTCTAAGCACTAAGGGGGTGTATTCGCTAGAAGACCTTTCTAAATATTTCACCCTGGCTGAGCATATCACTCGGCGCTCCGCTTAGTTTACTACTAAAAAGGTCTGCTAGGCCCTCTTTTCTTTTTGGGTTTAGATTGTTTCCTATACTTAAATATCTCGCTTTCTCGCTACATAATTAGAATGACAAGACCTTCAATCTTCTCTCTTGATGACCTCCGTTCCTCTCCGGCCTACAGGTATGCCCATGCCTCGAGTAGTTTGGTCCCAGTCAAGCCCAGGGGCTTTTGATCTGTCAAATTCCCACTTAAACAAAGCATCGCATACTTTTCCAACACCGACACAATTAGTCAAAGCTAGCGGCCGCCACGTCCATCTTTTTTAGCATAACAGAATCCACGTTAACTAGGACCTACTTACGGTGTTGACTGTTCCGAATTCACGGATTTGATCAGCACCGGTCAGCCCACCCATTCCATTCAAGACATGGAGGCCGGCGTAGCATGGTTGACTTTTGATCAGGTCTGGATGGGGTGGGAGGATTGCAGTGACCCTTGTATGGACGTCGCTGCCATCGTGGATTGTGAGTTGACCCACACCCACACCTACACCTATTAAATATTGTAAGTACTCTTATGGAGGGAATCGGAGGGTATTTTGAATGTACCTTTAACGTCCAAATGCTATTTTTCAGACCAGATTTGAAGCGGCCGGGAGTGTATCCCGAATCTCGATCCTCACAATTCGACTGCACGTTTATGGATGATAATTTCTACAAGCCACGCAAAAGAGGGCCTTTTTTTTTTTCCCTTTTCCAAGTCTGTCTTAGGACGAACGAGTCGGCGGTTTCGCCGTCAATACGTAAATTGTATCCCGGCTTGGTTGTAATGAACATTTGCTCTTTAGGAGACAAACCCGAAACCCGAAACCCGAGCAGCCGGAGACTCAACTATCGCATTTACTTATGAACGGGCAACGTTTTATACTTCGGAGCCGAAAACAAATAAGAACCATCAAACACTACGCAACTCCTCATCAGACAGACGAGATTGGGATTTATTTATCGTGTATACAGCAATGTGGAATCAACTGCACGGTATGTGGATTCTGAGCGCACATGCGTCTCTCCAAAGACTGTCGACTTTCGCTAAAAGGATTACTAGAAACCTCTCCGACCGTCACAGGAGCTCCCTCCAGTCAAAAGTCATTCTGGACCGAGCATCCTCGGCCGTCCCTTTTACATCGTTCACTCCACGAAAGGCCGCTATTGGCAACGGGTAGCTCGGGCCTCAAAATAACCTTGGAAGATGGGTCACAGGTTTTGGACGCATGTGGCGGGGCTGCGGTCGCAAGCATTGGCCATGGCTGTCAAGAGGTCCTTGCAGCTATCGCAGAACAAGCTCAGTCAATCTCATACGTACACACCGCAACATACACCACTGCCTCAGCAGAAAAACTGGCAGATATCCTGGTAGGCAACAGGCCTGGGGGTATCAGCAAAGCGTTCTTTGTTGGCAGCGGCAGTGAGGCTGTGGACGGTGCGATGAAATTGGCGCGACAGTATTTCTACGAGAAGGGGGACCTTGGGCGCAAACACTTTATAGCTCGAAAGCAGGCGTATCACGGAAACACTTTCGGGAGCATGTCACTGTCGAGCAACCTATCTCGACTGAAACCATATCAAGGGATTCTACTTCCAAATGTCAGTCATGTTAGTCCCTGCTACAGGTATCAGTACCAATCGCAAGACGAAACGACTGAGGACTACATTGCCCGTTTGGCTACAGAACTAGATTCTGAATTTCAGAGAGTCGGGGCCAATACCGTCATTGCTTTTATTGCTGAGACAGTGGTAGGTGCGACCTGTGGCTGTGTTACGCCTGAACCTGGATACCTAGCCGCAATGCAAGCGGTTTGCAGAAAGCACGGTGCATTGTTTATACTGGACGAGATTATGTGTGGAATGGGGCGCACCGGAACGATGTTTGCTTGGGAGCAAGAGCGCGATGGGGATGGGAAACCTGTTGTCCCTGATATAATGACTATTGGCAAGGGCCTCGGCGGCGGATATGGCCCGATTTCTGGGATCCTGGTCCATCAGAAAGTGGTTGACGTTCTCGATTGTGGATCTGGGTCCTTTAATCACGGCCACACATTTCAGGCGCATCCCGTCAGTTGCGCTGCTGCCCTTGCGGTCCAGAGGATTATTCGTCGCCACGACCTTCTCGGAAATTGTGTTAAAATGGGACTAATTCTTGAACGCTGTCTGCGTGAACGACTTGGAGACAAAGAGCATGTTGGTGATATCCGCGGCCGCGGTCTTTTCTATGCTGTCGAGTTTGTGCAAGACCGGGGAGAAAAAAGACCATGGGAGCCAAAGCAGCAGTTCGGGTTGCTGGTGCAAAAGGAAGCTCTCAAACTTGGTGTGGCTGTCTATCCAGGCACAGGGACAGTAGATGGAATTCGCGGCGATCACATTCTCATCGCACCTCCATTGACGGTGAAAGAGAACGAGATCCGGCACATTGTTGAAGTCGTGGCAGAAGCATATAAGATCGCTGTTGAGCTCCTAACGAGGGCAATTCCCCAATGAAGGGCCGGATTTCGCGTTGCCAAATACTTTAACCCAGCTTTCCTGTTGTTTACCCAACACGATATCAGAAATCATGCCCAGGACTTCCAACTAATGATTTGATTCAGGAGTTGGATGTGCCATTAATGATTACCTCAATATAAACCGAGGACTGGGAAGTAGCGTTAAAAAGGAGAATGTGCCGTTTTGCTGAGAGCCGCAGAGCCTATTTTCAGAGCCTTGGTTCATAAACATACGAGGGACTCTGTAGACCATGTTTTTAGTATAACAGTATCATAAGCTATCTCGTCGTTTTGTAAAAGAAGGCCGTTTACTCTCGGGCAAGGAAAGTGTACAACTCAGCCAAATCCCGTTCGTGATGATAACGATATAGAAGTTTTTTGCTTTGCAGTGGCCTGGCTAGACCGATGGGCGGCGAAAATTAGTCCGCAGTGCTGCCTAGCCTTGTTTCACGAGGCCTCTGTCAAATAGAATTAATATGGATTCAATATAGCTACCATGCGGCGGTTAAAGTGAACTAAAAAGGCATATATTCGATACGTGCAACACAATGCTGTCTGTTCCACGACTGGCTTATACGATAAAGCTCATATACCAGCCCACCGAGATCATTGCGTTGCTGTGGCCCGTAGATTCTGAAAGATGAAGCACGCCTCTATCAACTGCGCACTTTGGCTTTGTCGGAACTGCCCTGCAATTGACGTGCTGGGATACGGCTATCTTGCTGAACCAAATAGACCGAGTATCCTCTGCGTGAGCCTTTAATCTCAGAGGAGTGGTCAGAATAGATAAGGGATAATGGGATAGACAAGTGGCGACCAACACTTTGGGCATAGGAAGATCCTCGGGCTTTCAATATCTCATGGCTAGTGCTCTTGCACCTCGACGTTAATAAGCTAAATAACTTCCACGACGAGTTGCTCGTAAGAATGAGCTTTCCGCAAGGCTTTCACGGAGTCGCGCATGATGTCTTTACCAACACACACGAAGTTTCAAATCGATACTCCTCCGCCCTTTCTAGCTTGCCGGCTTGGATACTGTTGTAGACCGGAATTGGTCCGTACCAAGAGTTTCGAAGGTGCATTCGGTGTACATACCCCGGGGGTCCGATCCTGCCTGGCTAAGAAAACTGCAGCCTTGCAAATGTCCAAGTAGGAGTGCGGTACCCTAAGGCCAATCTTGTAATGTAGATAAACCATCCCGGATCTCACGGGGAAAGTCATCGAAAGAAGGTGGATTTGGAGTCCTATGGAACGAAAACAAGAATAAGAGAGGGAGTTAGACTTAAGGTACTCGACGGCACGATCTGATTCGTGATGCCACTGATGTTTACCCAATGTTTGGTCCGGTCAAGTCTTCGAGATTATGGTTCTGGACCTACGGAGTATAGCACTCGCAAAGACTACCAAACCCCGTTTCATAGGGAAAGCCCCGCCTTGTAATTCAAACCCGAGAACCGAGAACCGAGAACGCCCCATAAGTTCGTTGGCTGCGTATTTCGCCCGGCCACCCGGCAAATATGCTAGAGATACGGGCAGGCGAACCAGCGGTATGCTCTCTCCGATAGTGGGCCCAAAACTGTTGGCAGGGTCTCGCGCCAAATTGGTGACATCAACCTGCTTCTATTCAAATTGCTGCGTTTATCACGTCTTGGACAAAATTCACGTCTCCAACTGATCTTTTCGTGTTTATTCCTCATGGATGCAACAAAGAGCTTTGACTTCCGGGTTACTTCAAAGGGGTCTGATGGCACTGTCCAGCAACTACAGGAATTGCTCGACAATCACATTGAAGATTTTATAAACTACCATCCAATCTCCCAAAATCTGCATCAACATGCCCTCACGGCTTTGCCAGGAGGAAATACCCGCTCTGTTCTGCATACAAACCCGTTCCCAGTCTGCATGGATCGAGGAGACAGGAATAGGCTAATCGATGTGGATGGGCACGAGTATTTACGCCGTACCCCGTAAAGTTTTATTCAGAAGAACTTACAATGTCTTATCCACAGGTACCTTGACCTTATTGGTGAAATGACAGCGGGCCTCTGCGGTCACTCTAACCCGAAAATCCGCGACGCTATCATGTGCACCGTATCTAAGACTGGGTTGAACCTCGGTGCTACAACCGTAGCAGAGTCTCTATTTGCTGCGGAAATTTGCCGCCGATTTCCATCGGTGGAGCGACTACGTTTCTGCAACTCGGGCACAGAAGCCAATCTCTATGCCCTCAGTATTGCTCGTCGTGCAACTGGATTGTCCAAGATCATAGTTTTCTCTGGAGCATATCATGGTGGCGTTCTCAGCTTCGTTCACGGGCTCGCTGGGAATAACGTGGACAAAAGTGACTGGATTATCGGGAAATACAACGATACTGAGGGCGCTCAGAGGTTAATCTCTGACAACAAAGGCAGAGCAGCCGCCGTGATTGTCGAAGGTATGCAGGGGGCTGCTGGCTGTATTCCTGGCACTGGGGCATTTATACATGGCATTCAGGCTGCCGCAAAAGCCAATGGCATGCTCTTCATACTGGATGAAGTCATGACTTCTCGGCTTGCACCGGGAGGCCTTCAGTCGATTATTCTCAATCCCCATAGCAACACAGGCTTGAAACCCGATATCACAACATTGGGCAAATACATCGCCGGGGGAATGACAATTGGGGCTTTCGGTGGACGGGAGGAGTTGCTCTCGATCTACGACCCCAGGGAAAACTCTGCAATGAACGAACCAGAAAGGCCATTCCAACCGCTTAGTCACTCTGGAACATTCAACAACAACACATTGGCCATGAACGTTGGCTTAGCGGTACTCTCTGATGTTTATACCCCCGAGGCCTGTACGGAGCTCAATGCGATGGGTGACTGGTTCCGCCAGAGCATCCTTGACAGGTGTCAAGGTACCAAAATGACGGTCACTGGTATTGGCGCCGTATGCAACATCCACTTTCTCTCCGAAAAGTTTAGCTCTCGAGTTTTAAACGTGGAGGAATTAGAGAAAGGACGGACCAAGTCTGATACAATGTTAAGGGACATATTCTGGTTTGAAGCTATCCGGAAAGGGTTTTGGATGGCTAGACGCGGCATGCTGGCCTTGATTATGGGAACAACCAAGAGCGAGCTTCAGGGTTACCTTGATTTTGTGGAAGTCTTTGTACAAGAATACTATTCTTTCCTAGTCTGAAATGGAGTTTCAGGGGGTCTATAATAGATAGTGACACCAAGAAACAGCACATATATCAGAAACTACTGAGGGCGATAGGGTCTGTTGGCCCCGTCAACGAAACGAGTAATTCTCTAATGGGCGTCACGTTCTTGGAATCGTCTTTGATACATCCTTTTCCTCAATCAATGGTCTGCAGTCCGTGGACTATTTAGGTGATGATTCATTTTATCTGCCGAATCCTCCAGGGCATGCTATAGGGCACATGTCTAGACTTGTTAGGACGTGACATTTTTGTCCTCCTCGGCGGCGATGCTTGCCCCCATTGGGGAGGACCCCATCCAGCCATCGGAGGCCACATTCCGCACAGTGTAAAACATCCCAGGTGTTCGAATCAATTGAGAAACACATGGCTCGCCATAACAACGACGGGACGAAACCCACTTGCAAGTTCAGCGGAAGTATAGTGCGAGTCCAGACTCCACAGAGAGCAGAAGTGCACACTCGCAACAGTTTGATTAGATGCAACAATATTGAAGACTGACCTACCAAGAAGGCAGGGTAGTGTATGTGTGTAGTGTCGCTCGTCCGATGGCAACAGCACTGGATTCTGCTATTCGACATTCGGGTTTGGTCTCATTTCCCGGGTTTCGCGATCGGGTTTCGGGTCTAAACTTGGCGGGACTCATTCTTCCAATTTTAATTCCCCAGGACAGAAACCGGCAATTACGAACAGGGAGCCTGGGCCAGACTCCGTGCTCTCCCCGCATCTGCGCTATTCAGATTTACCCTTTGCACGGTACATGGGCGATATCGGTCACGGTCCAGCCAATTGGTCTCCCGTACAGGGGGATTTTCGGGAACCAGGTCAGACAAACTTACCCGCGGCAGTCCGTTAGTTAGGACTCCATTGTGATGATGGATCCAGTACATCCTACATAAGTCGTTGAAATGCCACGATGCATTACTGCATTTTTCTCTTGCAGGCTATGATCTCACGATGCCCTACAAGCTCCAAAATCGAAGTGTTCTGATTGTGGGCGGCGCAAGGTTGGTGATACTTCCCATCATGATTGTCCTATACCGTTATTGATATGCGACTGGCATGTCATAGGGGTCTCGGGGCATGTATAGGGACAAAATTCGCTGCACAGGGTTGTAATGTCGCCATCAACTATCTCACGAGCCAAGAGCAGGCCAATACTCTGGCTACTAGACTTGAGAGTGAATACGGAATCAAGGCAGCTACAGTACAAGGGGTAGGTGCATTGGAACTTGAGAATATGGAGAGCGGAGCGGAGGATATACTGATCCATATTGTGACTTAGGATGGCGGTATACAGCAAGATTGCGTCCGAGTGATTCAAACAGCCAAAGAGAAGTTGGGTGGGCTAGACATCGTCATTTCCAATGTGGTAAGCTCTGTCTGGTTCCTCTTCCTTTTTTTTGGGGGGGGGGCCGTGAGTCTAAGTATATCAGGGATGGACAAAATTTGCACGATTCGGAGATTTATACGCTCTAGACGAAGCCGAATGGGACAAAGTGAGATACCTAAAATCAGCCGTCTTCGAGGTAGATGGGACGCTTCTGACTTTCTCCAAAAGTGCTGGGCCTGCAATGTCAAAAGTAACCTGTACCTGTTTAGGGAAGCACTTCCGACTTTCAAAAGTAATCCGGAAGGCGGGATCTTCATCGCAACTTCTTCCATTGCCGTACGATTCGAGCCTGTTCCTGAATACTGTTAGTCTTTCGCTAATTGAATGTTGCCTAGGGCGCAATGGCTTCTGGAAGCAGTCTGGCATATTCGGTGACTAAAGCTGCGGGTAGGTGAAGTTCGTCCATCGGCCTGGATAGCATACGGACAAAATATATAGGTCTACATCTTTTGAAATGTTTGAAAGCATCTCAACGCCCTATGGTCCGCATCAACGCCGTTGTCCCAGGGCTTTTGTTAACTGACTGGGTATTTAACATGTCTTCTTCCCCTTGATAACTCCTTTCCTGACAGACGTACAGGGCGAAAGGTACTCCACGGAAGAGATCAAAGAGTGGAAAGATAAATCTATTCTCAAAAATGAGGTTAGACATTCATCTGGCTTTAGAGCCTTTCCATCCTTGCTAATAGCCGGACTAATAGGTCGACCTTGACGACTGCGCTGATATGTACGTGACAATCGCTAAGAACACTTCGATGACGGGACAGGAGGTTTTTGTCGGTAAGGAATTCCCCATACTTTGAAAGCGATGTGGTTCAAGGTCATTAAAGACACTAGACTCGGGATATGTAGCCAAATAGGGCGCAGACCAAGCAGGTGTTTGCCCATGAATGAGGGCACAGCCTTAGACAATATTTGCGGGATTTCTTGTGCGCTCATAGCCCTTTGGAAATAGTAGCCATAACCCTTCCCAAAGCTGGTAGAAAATATCGTACGAAGGTAACGTGTCCAAGAGACTACTTATCTAATATGTTTCCTTCATACTAGCTAGCTGTGTCGGAAAGCTTCCGGAGGCATTGTTTCTGACTTGCGCTCCGTGTGCTCTGGCCGCCTTTATAATCCACATTTAGGAGTTTGTACGAGGAAGGACTCCGATCGAGACCGATCATGAAAGTTTAATACCCCCAGAATCTCATGTAAACCAAGGCACAGTTCTCGAAAATTAAGCGCGGGCGCCCAACCAATATGCAGTCCGGCATCGTAGCCTGTCTCAATAATACCGACCCTCCCTCAACCACGGTATATACGTGAGTCCTCAGCGCAAAATAGACCTAGTGCTACAGGTTCTTCATATCACTATTCGGGCAGTTCAAGGGAGCCGTCATACTAATAGGAATTTAATTACAGAATGTCAATCTCCTAAATAAAGAAATTGATGTAAATGAATCGCCCACACTTGAGTACGGTTTAGGGCTTAATGTAGCACACCGTGGCATCTCAACCCCTCCCTTGGTTCGCGTTTTAGAATGATGTTGCCGCTGGGGTCGTGGGACTGGGACTGGCAAAAGAACTGCCCATATGCTGACTAAGATCTATCCACCCGCTGATACGTTAGGCTCTTCTTGCCTGATCCCGTCCGACGCTCTCTGCAAAACCTGATCTGAACCTGCCTCGCCGCGACATAAATGACTCGAGACTAAAGAAAGAGTGAGCAAACGATGGTACGAACGACTATTGCATGCATGAGATGCAGGTACGTGGAGCTGCGTTTTCCGCAGTCTAATGTCCAGCATCTTTCCGCGCCTCATTTATAGTGATTACTGTGTTCATACAAGTTAACTCATTGGGGTGGAAGAGCCGGCAAGGTGAAATGCACTCATGATGGCACCCCACCATGCCGTGGTTGTATTAAGGCTGGAAGGACAGCGCCGGGCTCATGTGTGCTGTCGGGGCCAACCCCGAAGAAAGCCCGGTCACGGTGGGTGGCCCCGCCTTTATGGATTCAAAACCACAATCCACTCACGCCCGTCACGCAGCGGGCCACAAACAAGCATTGATCCTGACAGAGATGCTGCCAGAAGCACTGATGCCGCCGCCCATACACCAGCCTACCATGCCGAGGGAGCTCCTGATAGGAGCTCTTCCGCGTTGCAAATGCGCAGTCCACTTGCGTCGAACCTGTTACAAACTGCCACGTTGTTCATGCGCAAGTTTCCAGAACTGGGATTTCTTCACAAACCTACGTTCTCGCGCGACTTGAGGAATTTGCGACGCTGTCTAGATCCAGACGCCGACATTCAGCAGCCAGGGGCAGAACTTCTTGGTTCCGCCTTGACCACCCTCTGCTTACCTCTCACGGAGCCCAATCAAACCGGCGAGGATACATTGAATAAAGTGCACCGTCGACTCTCTATTACCAAACCCCCAAACATATATACTGTTCAATCCTTCTTGGTGGTTGCGATGTTTGAGTGGGGCCAAGGGAATACCCATGTAGCATGGATGTACAGTGGTAAGAGAGGAGCCAAAATGCGCGCGCAACCGACGGCATAGAGCAGCTGATACTTCATGCCATGCAGGTGCAGCTATCAGGATGATGCAACTGCTCAAAGCAACGGTGTTGACATCATCAGATACCCTGGAGCGGGAGGTTTACAACCGTACTCTGTGGAGCTGTTTTGTCATGGATAGATTAATTTTCCCAGGGTCTCAACAACCGCTGTGCCTCCCAATGGAAGAGATGGCCACACACTGGCCCATCGGAGAGGCAGATTTTGCATTTGCGCAGGGCCACATCCAGCGCTACATGGTCCCGTCACGTTACCCTATGACGGTCGACTGCTCGTACGCTATTCTGGTGCATGGCTTCGAAATTTGGGCGAAGATCTACCGTTGGATTATTAGCGGAGGTAGACGGAGAAAGGATATGCAGCTGGTTAAGAACCTTCCGTGGGAAACGTCTTCGCTATGGGCAACGATGCGTGGAGAACTGCAGGAATGGCGTGATTCTCAGGATCCCAAGCTATGGTACCCGGCCAATAGAGTGGGGATCTACGAGTTCTTGGGCAAGGGTGAAGTATTCGGGTATATCAATCTTATATACTACGTCAGGTAAGGCATTCGGTCTTCCTATTTCCCATTGTTGAAGATCTGTTGGCTGATCACAAACCGCCTTTTGCCGCTCCAGCATACTCTTCTTAAACAGAGAGTATATACCTTTCCTTCCATGGCCGGACGCCACGCCTTGTGGTCCTGTTGACCCGCCTCTTCTCACTGCCAGGGCACCTGAAGGATGGTGGGAGGTTAGGTCGGAAGAGCTCTTTAATGCGGCCGCATGTATCACCAGCGTACTTGCTGACTTGACTGATGAGGACGCGTCGCTTTACACTCCCTTTACGGGCTTCTGCAACTTCTCTGCCGCAACAATGAATATCTATGCCCTATATTTTCCCAGCATGAACATGGGCCGCAGTGGCGACATGGGCGCACTCGTGGATAAGAATTTGGCATATTTGACTCAGCTCCGCCGCATGTGGGCGATTGGTCAGGGCTGGTGGACAACGATCCAGCGCACCAAGGCCATTTACGAGCGCCACAGCCAAGACCCAGCCAGGTATTCAGGCAAGACGCGGGATGACTTCATCGGCCTCGAGGCCTCGATTCACAACGTCACCGAGCGTTCGCGAAACTCGGTGGAGCAAGAGTTTTCGCAGGCAGACGATGCGCCAGTGGCGGGCGAAGACGAGGAGAGTGCAGGGCAGGGTTTGGGCATTCCAAGTCAACGCCAAGTGACTGAAGACCTCGTCCCACTAGATTTCTGGGGGAATGAATGGCCCCTCTGGAGTGAGCTTGATAACGGTTCTTTCAACTTGAATCTCGTCAATGACTAGTTCCAACTATGTATGTACCTTTTTCGTTGATACTCTAAGAGATGACGGCGAATACGCTCTGTGAAGGTCTGAGTATAAGGCCAGTTTACTGTATTAGTTCTCTTTGTTGATCCAGTTTTCATTCAATTCCCGAATGGGTGAAGTCAAGGTTGGCTGGCGAGCCAGATCCCGCAGAAGCCATTAGGCTACTACCCTAGAATGCGTGAACGTAACGGGGTCCACAAAGATATGTAACCTACCAGCGTGTGGCTTAAGTACAGCGGAGCAGACGGGAAGCCCTATTCCCCAAACCCTGTGGTCGTATGTACTCGATAACTATGATTAGCCGAGGATGTTCTCTCGTTTCTCGATTGATCTCCATAGATCACAATCGAAACGAATACCCAGGCTTGAATTGGAACCGGATTGTTGATAGCCCCTGAGATTGGTATGGGCTACTACTTACGGATCATTAGACCCTGGATTCGGAACAATCCGAACGACAAGGGTTGGAAATATTTGTAGTAATAGCTATGGATAAGTGCCGAATCGGACCCAGAACCCCGAAATAATGTGCAAGATTCGAGGAGTGTTATTTCCTAGGCAAATATGTTCACCTTCTGAAACCAACTTTCAGTATAAAAGACTCGATTACGGTTTTTTCGCAGGTCAATGACAGCAACGTAGAAGCTTGATGGCTATCCCATGGACCCATACCATCGAGAGCGAGAGGCTCATGAGCAACATCTGGATCAAACAGGATGGAGATGCTCGCAGTTTGTTGCATGTTAGTATTGCCTATGGCTTATAGAGTTTATACTGCCTCAGGTAATTATCTATTATCAATAAGCTAACCCAAGGGCCAGATTAAAGTGTTGAAATTGTTAAATGTTGTAAAGGAATACATTGCAAAGAGAACACGAATGAGTGAGGCGTGCCAGTGGTGGAATCTGGTGAAACCATGGAGATGGATTGGGTATCGCTTAAATAGAAGCGCATCCTACTAGAGAGGCTCAGACAGGTGTCTCTTCTTTACTTCGGCATCTAGAGAATGTCCCATCGTCTGATGCGCAGTTCATCCGCTTGACTCGACTGTGTATCCAAAGGCCAGCGTGGACTGCATTAGTTGCCTTGGGAAGGTCAATCTGGCCCCATGCCTTAATCAACCATATCCATAGACGGGAGTTTCTCCGCAAATGGCGGCTTAGAGGATGGTAATTGGAGCAATCGAGATGGGCATACTGTATCTGATATTAACATTCCGGACGAACCCCGCCCTTCCGGCCGTTCATTTCCCCAAACGAGAGCGGAGGCGAGACGAGAGGTTGTCTAATGGGGCTAATGGGGCCTGACTCGCACCGTTGTATTTATCTATTAACCGACCGCTGACTAGTTACCCTACCTCGGCTAATAATAGTGAACGACTGTAAAAATTGCGCCGCCGCCGCCGCCGTTGAGGGACTGCGATGTGCTTCCCACCCCAGGCCAGCTTACGCCCTCTTTGCAGACTCCTATTTGGTCCCCTCGCTTCCCTTCGCCAACTATTCAGGCCCTGTCGTCCCTGCTCCCGGCATATCCTTCCAATGGATTCTCCCATGAATTCTGACTGGTCTTTGGACAATTCGGACTCTTTTGAATTTCCCTCGAAATACGGGCCGGACACCCGCCCACCGGAAGGCCACGAACTAGCGATTCCTTTCCTCTATACCCCTCTACCAGATGAGCTACCAACTGGCGTTCACAAAGGTCTTTTACTCCTATACGCTGCCTATGTGGGGAACATAGATCGCTACGTGCGACTCCGGGATCCCAACCACTTCATCAAGCACGAGTTCGGGTGTGTGATCCGGGGCATCTATCATGACACCATGTTCGCGAAATGGTGGTCCCTCCAACCAGATCACCCCGATGCAGGGGGCGGCGAAATTGATGCACCCGGCAAAATGTCTCACATCAGACGCGCGATCCACGCCCGATTTATCATGAACAACGACCTGTCACACATTGAACAGGAAACCGACGAGGATTGCCTCCCCTATCTGATTTGGCATCCGCACATCGCTGATCGCGCGACCTACGAATTACTCGCCCGTCGTAAGCCAGCGATGAAAGCGCAAGCGGCTCACGCATGCATGGTGGCCAACTACCAATGGGTTTACGACCGTATTAATGTCACCTCGGACTGGTTCCTGGTAGACCAGGCAAAGAGACTTGCAGACAGTACGCCTTACTATCTAGAGGACTTGCAACGGCGGGCGGAGCAAATGGGCATCGATCTCACAGAGGATCCCCACATAGACGACCGGTGGAAGATTATTGAAGATCGGTTTCTGATCAACTGGCGGCCCTTTGTCCTTCCAGTGGAAGCAACGCCTGACCAAATGGCTGATGACGACGAGTATTTTGAGAATTATGATGGCTATGGGCTAGATTTGATCAAGTTGGAATTGTATGTTTGTTCCTCGAATCAGTTGAAGCAGAGGTATGGAGATGCGGTGGATCTTCTAGGCATCTATCAACAAGCGTTGCGAACCGAGGAATCAACCTACTAGTATAGTAGTAGGACATCCATCGCTTGGATGATTCAATGCTAGTAGTAGTGGTGAAATCGGAGAGGGCAATAAACTATACAGCTTGGCCTGGAGTAGATGGTAATGTACGTCGAGACACTGATGATAGCCCCAGATCCGATCCTCCAGACAGCCCACCCGGAGTTACCACGGCAGGGAGAGTCATCATAAATGAGGTATTGGGGCAGGTCAGAATTTCCAGTTATACGAGCCCTTACCTGAATTGGAATACAGGAACGAAACTCCTGCCTGGTGATAATGTCCTTCCCAAAGGGTGTCTCGAGCACCGCGGGGAAGGTGCACTGTAGGCCGCGATGGGCGCAGAGAACGCACGCTTGTTTGCGCCATCTGTCTCCAACTTCAGTCCTCGTGGGGCTGTGAGTATGTCTAAGAGGCTGAGACTCCACAAGTCAATATAACTGAGTTGGTTCAATCGGGGAAAGAAACACTACAGTACACGAAGGCGGATCCTGCAAATCAAAACAACAAAGCATTCTCCAGCGCATCCATCAACCCGGCCGCTCTATCAGCCACATCCCTCGCCTCCTTCCCAAGTTCGAAATCCTCTGCCGCAGCCTGAAACCCAGCCTTCCAGAACCGCCACCTCTCTAACCCAAACGCCGCCTTTCCACCGTACAACGGACCCGGTTTCCAGGCCCGCAGCAAGTCTTCATCAACATCACCACTGAATCCAATCCTCTTGAATTGCTCTTGGCCACTCCACAGAATATACTGTGCAGCAGCAAGGACACATTGGTCCTTCATGCCGGGAAAGTACTCGGGGTCATCCTCGGCGTTCTCTTCAAAGGCGCTGCGCATTGTCCAGATCATGTATGTCGGGTGGTTGTTGAAGACGTGGCGCGCGTCAAGATGGGCGTAGAACGCGTTGAGGCCTGGCCACTCGGTCGGAATCTCGTCGTTGGGGCCTTGTTTGGTTTCATCAGGTTCAGATTTATCTCAACGTTCTGGTTCAGGTAGAGGCTACATACCATTATAGGAATCTCGCAAGGCCTCTTTGAGTCTCTGACAGCTGTAGCGTATCCCCTGTGTATATGGTCAGTTTGAGAGCATTCTTCTTCGAGGACATTCCAGGGAGGGTTCTTTTCTTACCTTCTCATCCGGCTTGTCGATGAACTTGTCCGCCTTTGAAAGCTGCTCCACTAGGATAGCGAGCTTCAGCTGAGCCGGGTGCGAGTAGGGTATCTGGCCCGCTATTTCAATTATGACAGTTCCCGCAGACCAGACCTCATTTGACAAGGGCGCATTCTCTGGAAGTAGGGCTAGAATGGAGTCAACAGTCTCCTGTAAGGGCTTTCTTGAGTTGGGTTGAAGAAACTCGTTCAGAATATGGAGGACATGGAGGTCGCTGTATGTTTGGCCGGAGGGAATCTCATTTTCGTCAAATCCTTCTAGCTTGAGGTTAAGAGACATTTTGGACGACAAAGAATATTAGAGCGCCAGTGAAGATGAACAGCTTGAGGTGGGATGGGGGATGCGAGGGATAAAAGTCCGAGAAGGAGGGGCGATCGGCTGGAGTTGAGGCTGTGTCAGCGTCATTCCTGCACAGTTGCCGCTGAGGCTGAAACTGAGCACCGAAAATCGGCCTTCTGGCGCCTGCCATTTAGCGCCGAGACATCCATGATTGCTCACATTGTTACCCAGATTAGCAATTGTGTCAATAAAGCCTGGTCTTACTAGCCACGGCAATGCAACTCGTACCCCTGTGCCTTTGTCCCATGATGCTATTTTTGTTTGTTGCTGCTTCCAGAATTGTGACCATCGACATCGAAGCGTTTATAGAAATCATTCGAATGGACAGCGTTGCGCTCGGCCCGCCAGTACCCCCTGACGATGAAGCAGATTACACCAGAAACTGGCACACACCCTTCATGGAGCCTTGTATGGCTGACAATAAAAAGGGCAGTGCTTGCTGCTGAGATCCCATCATTGAGCTATCGCCCGCCTGGCTGTCTGTCTGTGTTCTGCATACCTATACTCTGCCCTCTGCCCCCTGCTATACTAGAGCCATGTGCTTCTCAGATCCATCCCAGAAGGTACCCTATTCCCCCGACCCCGCCCCAGCCTCGCGGCAATGGTAACGTCCTAACCCTAACAAATAACAGGCGTACAAAATCAACCGCGGAAGAGACGACGACGACCCAAGTCCCTACCACCTCCGAACACGCTCCAGCATTCAACGCCATATGGACCGTTCACCGGCACCGACCGCCGAGAGCCGGAAGAAGAATAACAAGCGGTACCCGAAGCGATACAACGACACCGAGCAGCTCTTCAAAGAACCAAGTCTATACGAGTATCCCACCAAGTCGTGGCCGTATGACCAGCAGAATACAAAAGGGAAGGCGTTCATGACTGTCAATGGGCAGAGGGTCCAGGTCAACCCTGAGTTTACGCGCACGGTGACTGATCGCAATAAGAATGTCAAGGGGGTCATCTATCATCCCAGTGGGAACCCGTCGAAGTTTGTGCGTGCGAAGGAGGTGAATCGGGGGAGGAGGCCTTGATGGCTATCTCTTGACGGACGAGCTGGACTCGTTTTGTCTTAGTAATCCTTTTGGGTGATGATGTATAGTTGTATCTATGAGCCTTCCTGTTTTATTATCGTTCAAGGTGCAGACACGTTCTGAGGGACCTATGTTAAAGATCATCCTCTCATGTTCGTCCCTGTACTCGCTGAAGTTGCGCGAGCGCTGTTTTGGAAAATATAGATATGTTCGTATGTAATGCGACCAGAAGATATTTAATGGGAACCAGCGATGGCAGATGGATTACCTTGCAGGGTAAGAGGCAAAAACTTGGAAACATTGATAATTAGTCTTCTTGTAGTGCTGTGTTGAACATCTGCAATACTACATTAGACAGTATCAATTGCGGTTTCGCATATCCGTTGCCGTCGGAGCCAATCAGGGTATAGAGGGTCTTGTCGGCAGGTGGTGACGTTATACAAAGCGCCCGACCCATCATCTGACCGCACACACCCATGGGGTATATATGCCCCAGATCCGCCTCATTCCGTCGAGAGATATTAATTCATACCATTATACCCAGCTCCGGAGCAACATGCCACTGGACAACTACGGCGTCTGGAAGGCCCATCCAGTTTCTTACAAAGTCGACCGTCGTGGGGTTGGAACACCTCATCTGAGTCTATATTTTCGAAACAATGGAGGCGATGACTTCGAAGCCGCCATAAACATCAAGTCGGGAGACCAAGACGAGTCGCGACTTGCATATTGGATCAATGAGGATATGAACGACCACCCGCTTGTCGAGGGTCTTTCGCATCTTCCTACCGGCTACAGGCGCTTGGACGATACAGAGCCGGAGCCGGGCGGCCTACGACTTGACTACATCCGAGGCAATCTGTTTGACGTGAATACCGGTCGGATTCTCGAGCACGACATAACTGGTCCGAACAATGACATTATCGATGTTCTGGTACCTCGAGTGAAGCACGCAATCGACGAGGGGGCTGTCGTTTATATCTTCGGCGAGCAATACGAGTCACAGAGCGGAATACACAATGTCCACATGAATCAGGGCAACATCCGAAGATACTCGGGTGACGATGGAGTGTTCCAGGATGGAGCCCTCCTCTTCCACTATCCAGAGTCTGATAACTGGATGGGCATCTTCCTCGCCTTTGCATCGCAAGCCATGCATACCAGCGAGGATGGAGGCCATGCCATATCACGAGTGACCTGGAAGGACCTTCTTCCTGGTGACCTCGTCGAAAACTCTGTGGCTATCTGCCAGGCCGTTGTGAATCCGTCTAGCGGAGCGCAGTCGGTTACCCTGGCGAACCTCACCAGCCGCAAGGTATCACTTGCACGGTGGAGGATTCGCGATTCGCGTTGGGAACAACAGGTTCTTTCTAAGAATGCGGCTATAGGCGCAAGAGGTACTGAAGACTTTGATATTCTGGACTGCCCCCTATCTGAGGATGGAGACACAATCACGCTTCTCAATAGCGATGGGCTCAAGGTCGCTGGTGTCAGCTATAACTCTCGGCAGGGAAATCAGGACGGGCCAATTGTTTTTGCAGGTTAGGGTACACAAGTCACTTTCTTGCTCATGGTTAGACTGTCGATCTCTCTGTACTTTGTCGGGAATGATGCCAACGCAGGGTTGATTAATTTAACATGCTTGCTGAATGGAGCGTTTTGTTTGGAATCCTCAAGGAATAACAAACTCAGTGCCACGGGGCATGAGAGCCTATCTGCAAGCAGAACAGAAGGATAAAGCCGGATTCATAAATAGGAGCTCATGCCACGTCCACCTCCGTCCACCTGCCCGCAGTTCCAGAGAATGCAGATCTAAGACAGCGTCTAGAACTTTCATTACATCACGTATACCTGATCTCATGATTCTGCGAACTTGAATTCCATGACTTAAAATGCAGTTCTCTGTTCTCATATTACTGCAACATTGATCAAGATAGGAGATGCCATCATTTAGGTCTCAAGTGCGGTACAAAAATCTACTCGTCACTACCTGTATACATCCTCAAAATACGCAGCAATGGCGTCGAATGGCGAACCCCAAACACAGGGAACTGACGGGCCAGGTATTTCATAGTTCTTTTGCCTTCTGTAAGGTTGTTGGAAGGTCTAACAACAGTATGGTCCCACGCAGCATCTACACCAGCCGTGTCAGCCAGGCCCAGCGACTTCCAGGCAGAATGGAACCAATTGATTGCCGATTTCGATCCAAACCATCTGGCCGACCTGCGACGACGCGAACCTTCATCCCATTCGCTCTATGAGATTGAAACAAGCATCAATGAGCTGTACAGAAGTGTTCAGATGGGCCACCAGTTAAACAGTCGAATGGGGCACGCTATAATGAACGTTGATGCAACTCGAGAACGTGCGAGACAGTTTGCAGCCAACACTTCCGAGGCGACTCGGGAAATGAGGAGGGAACTTGGTTGGAATGTGCGAGAATTTGACATTTCGCTTCTTCGCCAGATACGGCGCTCTTCCGCGCTCTCGCTCGTGCTTGGGGCCGGCGCGTCGATGGCGGCCCCTTGCCATGCTCCAGGTTGGCCAGCACTAGTGGAGGGTCTTCTGCGCCAGACGATTGGCAGAGTCATGGAGCTTTGGCTGCCCAAGCCTCAGGACTTGGAGCAGCTACCTCCCGAAGCTCCACGAGGTCTTATCAATGAGAGATTCCTCTCCAGAGACCCAGTCGAGAGCGCAAGCTCGGCCTGGACACCTACCTTTGACTTCAGCCATACCGAGAATGGCATTCAGCGGGACTTTACGATCGGCTATTACAGAAAGTCAGCAAAAAGGTACAACGCTGATGAAGAGGAGACCGCGGTCGAAGTACTGAGATCCATTGAAGAGGCTCGGCGGAACAATCAGCCAGTTGATGCTGATATCTTGATGCGTGGCGCTGATGTTTGTCACGATCTTTGCGGACAGCGACTGTTTACCCTTCTGACTGCCCTCCTGTACGAGGGAGACAGGATGCCGAGCGAAACACACCGCGCCATTGCAAGGCTAGCACGGAGTCAGTTTGTCCCCGAAAGGAGGGGCCGCTTTATGGGCTGGGATGGCATCATCACATACAATTACGATGATTTCATGGAGCAAGCACTTTCAGACCTACAGGTTCCCAGCGCCGCAATTGCGATGCGTGGGGACGAAATAGCAGGGGATCCGAACCAATTTGCGAGATCAGTCGGCCCAGGCGGACTCCACCTCCCCGTGTACCATCCGCATGGGTATACACCAAACAGACCGTTCCTCATCTCAACGGTACCATACGTCTTCGCCACGAGTGGCTATCAATCGCAATATGGGCGGTCCGTCTCAAAGGTCCTAGAAAGCTTCAAGTCTTCCTACTTGGAGAACCCTGTTCATGTCACGCTGTATGTTGGGTGTTCATTCTCTGACAGCTACATGAATCAAATGCTTCAAGATGCTTTTCAGAGGTGGCCTGAAAGATATCATTATGCGCTGTTACCGTGGCCTGGTGCCCTGTCCGACAATCAGGAACCCTCTGGTCAAGAGATTGAGCAGCAGTCTGAACGCTATCTCGCCATGGGGATCCGCCCCATCTGGTTGAGGAATTTTGGAGAGATACCGCACATTATCTCGGAGCTTGAGTAGCAGCATGGCTACATCTCGAGCCGAATACGGCTAAAAGTTTTCATTACTTTCTGGAATTACCATATCTGCTACCACCTGAACGTCTTGGAATGTGTCATCCAGAGCGGACCCCGCTCGGGTCGTCGATACAGAGATAATCGCTCGAGGTCCTGCTCTGTCGTAACCGCATTGAAAACAAGAGAAACAGTGCTTGAATTTATGTTCTTCGCAGATCCTACTTCTTTTTTTTTTAGGCTTAAATGTTGGCTCACATACTGCTGAGTATGTCAATTCACTACCTCGGCCCTTACTCTAAATCTTAGGCTCGAAATACTATGCCATCATTGCGATTAACAGACAAGGGCCGTGATTCGTGAGGGACGATGCACAGTTTCAATGTCACCCCAGACAGGAAGCTGCTCCAGTGTCCATGTATCGATACCACAGGGGAATGGCGCGCCCTTCGAAATGACCTTTTTTTGACTAAAGTAGTATCAAGTAATGAACGGATTGTGCAGAATGCATTCAGAAGATCTGAAAAAGATACGCCTGTTGTGAAACAAATGCTCCTTCCTTTCCTCAGTCGCTCCTTCCTCGAACTGCGATTGCCCAGGAAGGCAGGTACGCCACCGTCGCCTGGTCAACGACAACGCATCGTGCCTTCCACTTTTGAACTTTCTACTCCGCCGTGCCTGCCTCACAAATTGTTCCTTCCCAAACAGGATTCCCTCATCGTAGCGAGGCCATTGGGGGTGGTATTTTACAAGTCCTTCCTATATCGACTTGGACTGTCATGGCAGCCCACCATTCTCGCGACATAGTACTCGAAATACAATACGCGTAGTAACTGCGCTGTTAATTTAATATCGGCGGCTCGATCCCTAGGTTACGGACGGACATGATTACGCAGTGGCTTTCTTCAATCGTCCTCGAGGCTGCTTGCGGCTGTATGCTTTGGTGCTAGACTGAGAGTTATAGCAGAACCCCAGGCCAAGCATCGAAGCAACCACTATTTCTGCCTGTGACTGAGAAGCCCCCTGATATCTCTAGTTATGAATTTCGCTCTTCTGGAAGAGCGATGTAGAACTGGGTGTAACTCGTCGACAACATTCAGGATTAAACGGTCAAGAAAGGGTCGCGAAGTCGGCAATAAATGGCTAGAATCGCTCGAGGTGTTTTGCTGGGTGGCTAGTGTTTCCTTTTTTTACTTATCCCAGTTGCGCCATGTGCATGCTGAATACGCACTCGGGTTGACCTCTGGGAGCGCGGCGAATTGAAACCCCCTCAAAACCTCCCCGCACCGAGCGCTACGGGAGCCTAGATTACCCTATTTCTCGAAGCTGAAGGGATGCAACCTCCACGGCAAATTCTTACGCCGGGTGCAAAGCCCGGGGCTCCGCATCGGAGCAACGGTAGCATCGGGGGATGTCCGAAGTGGCTAGAAGGGAAGGACTAAGCACTTGAAACACGAGCTCATGCGTGATTCGTCACACTTGGCCGATTGGGAACCGGATCGGCCCTGCAGAGGCCTAGCCTGGTCAAGTCGGGCAGTTCGAGGCACTGCCTAGCACGCGCGATCGATGGGCCTGTTGTCAAGGGCATTGGCTGCGTTTCAACTTGCCATATTTCAGATCTTTTTTTCGTCTCACTCAGGCCATTTGAACTCCGCTCCCCGGTTTATACCCCTTCCCTCTCCATGGGGTAGTTTCTCTTAATAAATGCGCTGATCCCCAAGTTGAGAAGGCTACTCAGTACCCACCTCCACTTCAGAAAAACCCAGCAAGATGGACCCAGCTGATATCGTCGCTCAAGAAGAGCGCAAAAAGTCCCTGTACAGAAATAGGTGGCGAACTGTGCTACACAATCCCAAGCTCATGGTCATTGCCTTCTTCGCCTCGTAAGTTCATCCAACTCCTCAACTCACTCCTCGGTATTCCCGCCTGACCTCGCAAGATTCGGTGGCTTTGAATATGGCTACCAACAGGGCGTCCTCGGCCAGTCCCTCGTCATGTACCGCTTCAAGGACAACTTCCCCTCCGTCGTCGACTCCTCCAGCGCCACTGGCTGGTTGACCTCCGTGCTGCAGCTGGGCGGTATTGTTGGTTCAATCTCTGCAGGTATTCTCGGCGAGATCTTTAGTCGAAAGTATACTATGTTTATGGCCTGTTGCTGGGTCGTGCTCGGAAGTTATCTTTATGTTGGCGCTTCGTACCATAATCCGGCGCTTCTGTACGCTGCGCGGTTCTTCACTGGTGTCGGTGTTGGCACGTTTAGTGGTGTTGGGTGAGTCTCATACTCTGACTGAATGATTCGTTACTAACTTGTTGGTTTTGTGAAGCCCCCTTTACAACGCGGAACTGGCATCATCTGAGCTTCGTGGCTTCTTGGTGTCTTTCTATCAGGTCAGCAACCTTCCTCAGCAGTTCCCTCAACTCCCACTGACCATTTGTTGCCAATACAGCTAGCCACCATCCTGTGAGCACTCCACCTCTGACAGAACCCTTTCCCTTTCGCCAACAAATACGCTAATCTGCGTCTAGCGGCATCTGCATCAGTTTCTGGGTCGGCTACGGCGCCAACCACATCGGCGGCATCGGATCAGCGCAATCAAACCTCGCCTGGCAACTCCCATCCATAATCCAAGGCATCCCCGCCGCAATCCTGATGGTTGGAATCTGGTGGCTCCCCTTCTCACCGCGCTGGCTCGTAAAGAAAGGCCGCGACGACGAAGCCATGCAGACACTCTCCTACCTCCGCAAACTGCCGATCGACCACCCGCTCGTCGAGATCGAGTACAAGGAGATTAAAGCTGAATGTCTATTTGAGCAGCGGGCGTTCGCCAAGGCCTTCCCGCAGCTTGCCGAGAAGGAGAAGCAGAGTGTCCTCATGCGCGAGTTCGCGCAGTACTATAATATCCTCCGCAAGTGGGATGCGTTTAAGCGTGTTGCCACTGCGTGGTTGGTCATGTTCTTTCAGCAGTGGAGTGGGATTGATGCGATCATTTACTATGCTTCGAATGTGTTTGAGGACCTGGGGTTGACGGGTGGCACGACTGCACTGCTCGCTACGGGGGTCACAGGCGTCGTCTTCCTCGTGTGCACCATTCCAGCCATGTTTGTCATTGACAAATTCGGTCGCAAGCCCATGCTTATTGCTGGGTCGGTTGCCATGTGGATCTTTATGGTCATCCCTGCCATCATTGTGGCCAAGTTGGGGCATGACTGGCCTGCTCACCGGGCCGGTGGATGGGCGGCCGTGGTCTCAATTTGGCTCTACACCGGGGCTTTTGGAGCTACTTGGGGACCGATTTCTTGGGTATATATCTCCGAAATCTTCCCTCAATCCATCCGATCAAAGGGCGCGGCGTTTGGTGCATCAAGTAACTGGGTACGTTCCCCGGAGCCCCCCTCATACCCCCCCATCCAACCCCGCCACACAACCACACTAACACGGATACAACCAGGTCAACAACTTTGCCGTTGCCTTCTTCGTCCCACCGATGTTTGAAACCTGGGCCTGGGGAACCTACATCTTCTTCGCCGTCTTCCTAGCGGCTGGCATCGTCTGGGTGTGGTTCTATCTCCCCGAGACCAAGGGCGCGTCGCTGGAGGAGATGGATCGCGTTTTCGGCAGCCGGGCGGGTGAGGAGGATGCGATTATGCTGGCGCAGGCAAGGGCAGATGTCGGGCTTGATCAGGGCGTTGAGCAGGCGGCTGAGAAGGCGGCGTTGGGGAGTGAGCATGTTGCGGATGGTAGGAGGGCGAGTCGTGTGTCTCAGGCGTGAAGCATGGTGGGCTCTGCATGCGAGGGAGACAGGGATGATGACTACGGTGAAGGCTGCATGACCTACTCGTTCTTCAGAGGCTTATATATAGTAATCCTCAGCGGGCCCCTAACAGATCTGTCGAGAATTACTAGGCGAATACCGCTCTCGTGCTCATCGACCTCTAGTCGAATAAGTAACTGTCGCTAGTCATAATCGCATTGATCTCCACATTCACGACTTCAGTTTTGACGAGTTGGCGACGCCCTCTTATTGGATCCCTCATGCCCAATCCCAGGATGGAGACGGTTCACATGACTGTATTCTCGGCCAGGACCGCCCGTAGGGGCTAAAATTCCTAGCGTACTATGTATAGATTCCTTGGCTTTGGAGGACTTGGCGTTCGTCGGTTTCAGATCTCATGCGTCGATGATTTTCATAGCTCCAGTTAACTCACGAGGGCCAGATGGTACCTAGGTACGCCTGCAATGTCCATCATCGTTATTGGTATCTTCAGATCCTCTGCGCTGAATTAGCGCCAGACCCTGGCCACTGCATCATGGACCTAACCTGATTGGAAGTAGGCCCTGGAGGCTGCCTTCGAGGTCCGAGGAAATCCCCGCCGATGGGCTCGTTCCCCGCGCCGGCTTTAAACCCCTGCTGGATCCACCAACACGCTGATAAGATGGACTAACGGCTGTTATCTCCGGCTCAATGGCTCTGTGGGAATATATCGACAATCTGTTCCCTCGTACTCCAAGTAGAAGTAAAGGATCTCGACCATTCCACCTACTTTACATAAATCAAGCAACAAACAATGGCAACGTACCTTATCACCGGCGCCTCCCGCGGCCTCGGTTTTAGTCTTGCGGCTGCACTCGCTAGTGAACCAGTCTCAGTCGCTGGTCTCGTCTTTCTCACCTCGCGGACCACGAATACTCCGCAAATCGCAGAGCTGGTCAAAAGGTCAAAAGGACGCGTTGTCCCCGTCCAGCTGGACCCGAATGAGCCCGAGAGTCTCCGAGCGGCCGTCGAGTTTGTCGAAAATCGCGTCCAGGGGAGGGGGCTGGATGTGCTGGTGAACAATGCCGGCATGATGAGGTTCACTGGGGGGAAGGTAGGGGAGTTGTAAGTTTGTTCTGCCTTTTTACCAGGCTTACCTATAAGGGTCCGTTCTGACAAGCATGTCTAACCGCTGACAGGTCAGCCACGGATCTCACCGAGGTTTTCCATACGAACGTGACACTTACGCAACTGGTTACAAGTTCATTCTTGCCACTTGTACGGCAGGGTTCGAGGAAGATTATTGCGAACATGTACGCTCACATACACAGACACATCCTACCGAGAGACAAAGTGAAACTGACGAGAACCACCCCCACAGCTCCAGCACCGTCGGCTCAATCACCCTCGGGCCCGCATTCAGCATGAACTCCGCCTACGCGTACAAGATCTCCAAGGCCGCGATGAACATGCTCACGATGCAGTATGCGGTGGATTATAAAAGTGAAGGGTTTACTGCTTTTGCGATTAGCCCCGGGGTGCGTTATTTTCTCACGCGTCCAAGGTCCCGACATCACTAACAAGCTCTACTCACAGTGGCTCAAAACAGACCTCGGCGGCCCATACGCCGACCTCCCCGTTGAAGTGGGCACAAAGGAGGTGCTGCGGTATCTGAAGGAGGCGGGGCCGGAGTTCAACGGGCGGTTCTTGAATATCCATGCTCCTGGGTGGGAGGATGCGCCTAGGTCGAATCGGTATGATGGGAAGGATGCGCCGTGGTGAGGGTAGAAAAAGCCTAGGAAACATGATAGATGGATTATTTTGAGGATATGCGTATGAGACCTCTTTGTATGTCTTAAATGGAAGGGTTAGGTCTGATGATTTGGACGATCAGACCTAAAGAAAAGCTAGGGCAGCTAGAGGCCTCCCATAGCAGTGGCGATTTACAAAATGAGCGACTTAGGGCTGGTGTGGCAAGTGTAGATGTCATGGCCCCCGCTGAGTTTTGTCCCGTCCTCAGAGTCGACTGGTTTAACTGCTCCGATAGATTATGCTCATCCGGTTCCTCAAGTTTGGGCCTGAGACAAAGGACTTCTACGCAAGTGTTGTCTTGGCCCTGGTGTATCAGGTCATAGCCCTTTTGTGCTTACTGAGTAGGATTCTTACCACCCGCGCGTATCTCCTCTGACTATGACTTTCCTCCACGGCAGTACAAAATCAATCTACGCTATACGAAGTAGCCTCTAGCCACTCTTCCAGCCTGCAGATTTCCTTCCGCTGTCGGAGAAGTAAAAGGCCCAAAAATGAGCGGGCATGGTCTTATGTGGCCGGTGAGCAATCTAGAAAGATAGAAACACCTGTGTTCCTATATGAGATTGGGGAATGATTTTGATAATCGACGGGTTCTTGCCGCTGCAATGGCTACTCTTTTATTATCTTTCAATCCAGGCTGGTTTTTGGGTGGGTAGGAGAAGGGTCTTACACGGTTCCGAGATCGCAGTGGAGGTACTTAGTTTGGCTTTCTCAAGCTTCAGACAAGAGGATCACTAAGAGGGCTAAGTTTCAAGATCTCGAATTAGAGGTGCTAGCGGTACCCCCTTTCTCCAAGTTCCAAGTTGTTTCTTTTGTCTTCCAAACGAGAATGAGTCAATGGACAAGCTGTGGAATACAGTTGACTACCGGAGATATCGCAATTAGCGGACTTTGGCAGAATTGATCCAGTGCTGACCTGGCGGGGGGATAAGGTTGATATAAAATGCACCTCTTGATGATGGCTGGGCTACAGGGTATTAACAATAACATCGAAGAATCCTAGTCTCGAGTTCTCCGATTCACTATAACCCACGCAACAAACACTGAACAAAAGAACATCATGCCCCCCATCACAGGCTCCAATATCCTGGTCATCGGCGGCTCATCTGGGATCGGCGCAGCAGTAGCAACGCTGGCCGCCGCTGAGCAAGACGTTACCGTCTCAATCGCTTCGTCGAATTCCTCGCGTGTCAAAAGGACAATAGAGCGAATCCAGACAGCCGCACCAAACGCGCAAATCAAGGGGTACACGGTGGACGTTGGCGGGGACGACGCCGAGGCACAGCTCACACAACTACTGGCAGAGGTGACAGCAGCAACGGGGCGGCCCCTCGATCATATCGTCTATACAGCCGTCAGGTTGCAGTTCAAATTCCTCCACGAGGTGACCGTCGACTTCCTGCGGGGCGATTCCCAGTTTTTAGTTATCGTCCCGCTACTCATTGCGAAAACTGCGCCAGCTTACATGTCAAGGAGCTACCGCTCGTCTATTACCTTTACGAGTGGCCGCATTGCAGAGCGGCCCATGAAGGGGGCGGCGGCGCTGGCGGGTTGGGGATCGGCCTTGCTTGGAATCACGCGTACACTGGCCCTGGATTTGGCGCCTATCCGGGTGAATGTCGTTAGTCCTGGGACGACGGATACGGAGATCCAGGGCTCTGGCGAGGAGCGGGCGAAGAGGATGGCGGCCGAGGCGGAGATGGCGCTTCTGGGGAAGGTGGGGGCGCCTGAGGAGGTTGCGGAGGCTTATCTGTACCTGATGAAAGACTCGAACAATACGGGCTCGTGTGTGAGTACCAGTGGCGGGTATTTGGTGCAGTAGAGTAACGTTTACTGGAGCTTGAGCAATTGCGCAGAGTATAATAGTGAAAGAAATAGCATCACCGTGTCTGCTGGAGTTCCTGTAGTGCAAGTATTACATCGGAGATAGAGACAGCCATACAGGCATACAGCATACAATATACTGATCCCGTACCCATTGTACTGGAGCAGTTCGTACCCTATAGAACAATATTTCTCTGCGTTAGTGGATCTCATGTATGCATGACTGCTATCGTTGATGACGTCTGTAAGTTGACAAGTATAGCCATACAAGACGGAACTCAACGAAGAATGTCAGCAGCACAAACTCGCAGCGAATAATCTTCACCTCAGCAAAGTCAAGTTCAAAAGTCTCCGCAAAAGTCTCCGAGTGCAAAGGCCTAAAACATAAGCACTAAGCGCCAAAGGTTTCCAAAGGCTACGGCCTCCTTGTCCCACCATACGGCATCAATGCGATTGGTGACGGCGGACAGCGTAGGGCGTCCAGCTCGTCAGCTCAAAACTCTGGGCCTGGAGAGGGAGCACGTATTTAGTCCCAGCATGGGTATAGTTCACGCAAATGGAATTCGACATGATTCTTCACACCCGCGAAGATGGGTTTCTCGTGCCAATTCATTCTTGTCTCGTTCGTGGGAGCGGCAATCTATCATGTCCTCAATGCGCTTAATGATAGAAGGCGGATGAAGGGCGCGAAGCCTCCTCCCGGTCCCAAAGGTGAGTGTCTGGATATATCCCTTCTCAACATTCCAAGTCTCATCAGAGTCGCTAAACTGATCAACAGGCTACCCCATCGTCGGAAACGCTCCGGAACTCGCAGCCTCCAAGGGGAATCTGATCCCGATCTTCAACAGATGGGCCGAGCAATATGGGCCAATTGTCCAGTTCAGTATACTAGGCGAGAAGCAGGTCGTTCTTTCTAGCGATAAACTCGCCCGCGATCTCATGGTCAAACGCAGCGATATCTACTCTGACCGTGGGACTCCGCATGCCATGGCGTATATCACGCATGATCTCAACACGGCGCTGATGCCGCGAGGTGGTATGTATTTCGTCTCTAGCAGTCTCGATGGTAGGGGTTAGTAGTGACCTGACACCCGTATAGATCGATGGCGCCGCGAGAGGAAACTCGTTGCCAATGCGATATCCATCACGGGCAATGGGAAATACCAGCAATTAATGGAAGAGGAGGCCAAGCGCACTGTCTTGGATCTCCTTGCAGAGCCCGCGAAATTCGATGATCACTTCCAGCGGTATTGCTTCGGCGTCCTCGCACGGTCTCTCTTGGGAATATCGATCGAGTCGGCTGACGATCCATTCATCGTTCGTACGAACTCGTTCATCGAGGAAGGGATGAAGTGTTTCCGCCCAGACGTGTATCCCAGCAATGTCTTTCCATTCCTCCGCTACTTCCCCAGGGCGCTAGTCCCCTCTCTCAAGAAGCTGGATCAGTTGCGAGATCGGACGTACAAGACGGTATGGCAGACGTGCTACGACGTCGAGGCGGCGATAAAAACCGGGACGGCCAGCGACAGTATTTATCGGCACTTCTTGGAGAATAGGAGCGAGTACACAGTGACCGATGATGAGGCTGCGTTTGCCTTCAATGCCATGGTTGGAGGCGGGACCCGATCACCGCATAATGCGCTCTTGACGTTCTTGTACCTGATGATGGAGTATCCGGAGTGGCAGGACAAACTCCAGAAACAGGTTGACGATGTTGTTGGACCGAACCGACTGCCTGGCTTCGGAGATATACCGAATCTCCCCATCGTCAGGGCAATCGTCAAGGAAGGCGTGCGATATCGTACTATCAAGGCCGAACTCGGGCTCCCGCATCGGTTGGAAAGGGACGATATCTACGAGGGAAACTTCTTCCCCAAGGGGACCGTCTTCCACGCCAACTATTCGTGAGTCTTACCACCCTCTGGACCCACTACTCGATGCCTGTGAACAAATCTAACAAACCCAGGGCAATCCTCATGGACAAAGAAACCTACCCAGACCAACGCCCCTTCAACCCCGCTCGCTGGCTCGACCCCGCCTACCCAACCTACAAAGAGCCCCTGACAGTGCACCCCAACTGCCAAAACTTTACACCTTTTGGCTACGGCCGCCGCGCCTGCCCGGGGGCTGATTTCGCCGAGCGCACGCTTGTTATCATGGTTGCGCAAATTGCATGGGCGTGCACCATCAAGAAACCCATTGACCCAGGCACTGGAAGACCCGTCGTGCTGGATATCCAGTATGAGACTGTGCCGAATCCAAAGCCGTTGCCGTTTCCTTGTGTCATTGAGCCGAGATGTGGGGATCGGGCAGCATTGGTTAAGGAAGAGGACTGAAAAGATGTAGTTTGGCTTGGCATTTCTAGACAGAGGCGCGTAGTTAATGGATATTGTTGCGTCGGATCAAATCAAGGGACTTCGGGGTTGGACCTGCGGCACTCGAGGTAGTTTAGATTTAAGGAACCTCTGAACAGCAATGAACGAAGATGATCTATACAAACTGAATTTTGTCTTCCCACGAAGATAATCTTGGGAAATTCATGAGGCAATAGCAATTAATTCAAATCAGCACTTGCGATGGAAACCTTGGAAGCAAAGTCGTCATCGCTTAGATCTGATTGGTTCTTTCCTGGTGCCTGAGAATATAGGCCGCGGTTTTCCGGCATCATGTTCAGTCACATGACCTGGATCACGGGACCGGAAGACATTGCTCGATAACGACTCTTGCAACGATGGCTGTGAAAGATTGGCCTCGTGTAAATCCTCATGTGAGTGCTTACTTGATCCAGACTCTTTTTCTACCGGTCTTCCCTTCTCCAATGCGCTGACCGGCGACCGAAGGTGGCGTCACTACGTAAAGTTTCTCGCGGTCTTGGCGGCCGCACTGCGCGAGTCCCTTTTCTTTGAGCAAATTTCTCCTGCTCAGTGTCCCTTTTACCACCCCATCTCTGCGCTCAGCAGCACGCTCCCCTCCCCACAGTATCTGCGCCAGAATACTAATGCGGCCGTCCATCCGCCTCCCCATTAATGTCGCCGTCGTTGGAGCCACGGGTTCCTCTCAACTAGTCGCAATCCCCCGCGCAACCGACACCCTCACCCTGCAACTTCCCGATCGAAGCCGGGGATGAGTCCCTTCAGGCCCCCCTGGAGGGTAACTCCCAGTACCGCGAAAGAGCCTCGAATGAGCATGGACGAGAAGGAATATAAGATCTCCGAACCAACGCAGCTGAGCTTTATCTCCTCGCAGTTGGATTCTTGTCTGTACGGCTCCAGCATCGAGGAGCTCAAGTCGCTCTACGGACCGCTTTGTCCGCTTCTCGAGGATGGCACATATAATGGACTGTGGTGGCTGGATATAACGGCGCCGTCGGACGACGATATTGAGACGCTCTCGCGCATCTTCAATCTACACCCGTTGACGACGGAGGATATCAAGACTCGGGAAACGCGTGAGAAGATTGAGCTCTTTGGACCGTACTACTTCTTGTCGCTGCGTCCGGTTCGTCAGATTGAGACTCGAGAGGGCGTCCGGACATCTCCGGTGAACGTCTACGCCGTTGTGTTCCGAGACGGCGTCCTCAGTTTTTCGCTCGCGAGCAATCCACACGCCGCTCACGTTCGCAGCCGCATCAAGGAGCACCAGAGCCACCTCTCGATCACCAGCGACTGGATCTGCTACGCTCTAATGTACGTCTACCCACCACTATCCTTTGTTTTTTTCCCCGCTTCTAACATCTTTCAGCGACGACATCGTTGACGGCTTCGCCCCCTTCATCAACCAAGTCGAAACGGGCGTCGAAATGATGGAAGACAGCGTCTCCATAACCCGGCCCGACGACATCGGCCTCGCCCTGCAACAGATCTACAAATGCCGCAAAGAAGTCCTGCACATCCGCCAGCTCCTCAATGACAAAACAGACGTCATCCGCTGCTTCGCCCGCCACTGCGATGCATTTGGCGCCTCCTCGTCACAGGTGACGCTGTACCTCAGCGATATCCAGGACCACGTCCTCACCATGATCGCGAACCTCGATGCAGCGGAACAGATGCTCTCCCGCGGGCAGTCCAAGTACCTCAGCCAGCTGTCGTTCGATTCAACGCGCATGCGTAATCAGATCATGTCTGCGTTGAGCCGGTTGACGATCATTGCGGGGATTGTGGTCCCGCTGCAGTTTGTTACGGGGCTGTTTGGGATGAATGTTACCGTTCCCGCACAGTCGGATGTTGCGGGGAGTTTGACGGCTTGGTTTAGCATTCTTGGTGTACTGCTTGCGATGGTGTTGCTTTTCCTGTTTATCGCGCGTAGACTGCGGATGCTTTGATTGTTTTTTTTTCTCTGTTGGTTGTGAAGTGAGCGAACCGAAGGCCTAAACAGGGGAAGCAAGCATGAGATGAGGGACTTGTTTCCCGCGCATACGATAGACTAGTATATAATCGTGCAGAATGAGGCATCTGCGAAGTTTGAATGTCCTCAGAATGTGGATAATCAATTATAAACGAGATGACCAACTTTGTCCAAACCTAATGTCCCTTGGTTGTTCCTGGGGTCTACGTACCAGCGCTCTCAAGCACACATTCCATAACCGGACATCAGAGCTTGCGCCGAGTGTAAACTCAAGCGTTGGGGCACTGACTAGCGACGTGATTGGGATGAATGCAGTGGCTTACTCGATGATCGACGTGTGGCCAATACAAGCGTCCTACCTACTGGGTCAGAACAGAACATGGCCGTCAAGTCAGACAGATCGAACCTTGCATCTACTGTCGTGAGTCCATGTCCAAGAATCCAATCCAGGTCCGCACTGGGAGGGCCTCGGTCGCGAGCAAAGTTTCAAGGCAACGTTATATACAGGAAAGACCGTGGAGCTAGGTAGTATCTAGTTGGACAGCCTGAATCGCCATCCTCCACCTGCGGACTCGCCGCGATGGCGATGAGCACAAGACGTATGCGCACACACGCCAAAAGCAGCAGTAAACACACCCGTCTGGATTCCTTCCCTCGCTATTTGAGCCAGGCTCGCAGAGTGCCTGGGATGGGGACCGAACCGAGCCGAACCGCATGTCATGGTCTTGACTCTAGGTTGCCCAGCCTTGCGGAGCATGGCAAATCAACAAATGCATTCGGCGAAGCCCAGGCGTGGATCCTGGTAGAATGTATGTCAGAAAATTGACTCGACAGTTATATGGCGGACATGATGCGATGATGCCCGTCGGGTTGCAACGAGCGCCCCGGTCCATCCATCCAGACGTCCATGATGATCCCTGGCGAGGTCAGGCGCTCTGATAGTGGAACGTAGCACAAGCTCAGGCATGCACTGTCGAGTCACATCATCATAGGCGGTTAGTGGTGACGCCCCTCTTGGCAGAAGCATTTTGGGATGACCCACGCTGTTCGGAGGGAAGACTATGCGGGAATAGAGGGCTTTGAGACATGTGGGACGCTCTATACGCTACAAGTAGCGTCTTTCCTCTGCATTATTGTATGTACCACGCTCAGAGAAAAAAAGAACAAGAAGGGAAAAATCCAACAGGACATCAAGAGATGTAAAATCAGATGATATAATGGGATCGCCATTCGCACACCGTCGAAATATACAAGACCCTCTTGATCACAGCTTAGACAAAGGCCTCATCTCCCCTCGGTAGCTCGCGTGTGCCTCTTAGCGGGTATCAACGACCTTTCCCTCCCGCGGGGCGAATATCTCCATATCTGAACATGGTAGTCGTAGTCGACTGATCGGAGCTCAGGGAACTGTGTCAACTGTGAAAGACCTTCAGAGCTCTGGTTCGAATCATGCCCGGCCCGATGGAACATCGATTTCAGTCTCGTCAAGGTGCCGCTCGCAATCTTCTGTGTGAGATAATGGTCATGAGCAGGAGGAGTAGGAGAATGCACGTCCGAGTTGCCCATTTCAACTGCTTCCTTGCTCCCGCGACAAGCCAGATGTTGTCGTAGATACGTCAACGCAGACTCTGCTATCTGCACCCACGTCTTCAACAGGGCGACGAAAACGGGGACGCAGGCGCAAAAGATTCCGATGTTGACCTCGGCCACGCTTTGGATGACGGTTAGACAGGGTTCGAGAAGGGGATTCGCGGTGGTCCATGGGATATGTTCTTACAGCAGCGCTTGGAATCTGACGGAGAGCCACAGGTCTTCGAACGACATGGCTTTGTAGCGGAGCTCTGTCCCGCCTATGCAGCAGCCAAGCGACCTGTACATGTGGTCAGTGTGGAAAAGATACGCCGCCTAGTAGCTGCATGTGAAGGGGTATGCGTACACAAAACTAATGAGGAAAATGCATGCCACGCCTATCCTCCTGAGCATGGGCAGATGCAGACGGAAGATGATGGTCGTGGGGATTGCGATGACGCACAAGTCGGACACCGTACTGAAGACGCCTTGGGTGAAATTGACCTTATTTGCGTGCGTCCCCACACGTACCAAGTGGGCCGGCGAGGCAGAGCCTCCGTCACCTCGGTGGGGGACCGAAAATCACAGCGCGACGCCGGAAAGTGCCAAATAGCCCACAGGGACGACAATGATACCAGCTCAAATGAAGGCTCGGGCAATGGGCGACACGGAGAATATGCACAAGTAAAATGCTAGAATGGAGACCTTGGTAAACATTGCGTTGGCGTTGTAAAGGGGTGCGGCGGCTATCCAGTACTATTGGGATTGGCGCTCGTGGGTTACTAGTTGGTATGACATGCATGAGGTTATACGGGTAGATAGATTCTCATACCTTTAAAAACCACGGATGGATTGCAGAAACGGGGACATTCCATGTATGACGGCCCAAAACATCGTCGAGCACTATTGCAGCGTGAGCGGAGCATGCATCTCGCGATCAACCACAAGGGACAGGTTCTTCCCTCGCGGGCCAGGGACCGGGCGGATTGGGGTTCAATCAACCTGGGCAATTGGAGTGGCTAGCAGCAGTTGATGGAGAATACGCTGGATCCGGAGGGGAATCGGGAGATGTATATGTATGATGGGGGCGATGGGGGTGGGTGGGATTGATGTTCAGGGTTCTTACCGGGCTTCATAGCAGCAGCAATAACCCGTCCGCTCAGTTCGCCCCCTTCTTCATTTAAATCTTCTTTCTCCTCATTGCTTGAATCTTTTCCATTGAGAAACTCGTTGGCCGCCCGGAACGCCAGTTAGGGCCTGATAATTGTAGTTATTTGTATCGAGGTCAATAGCCCGGATTATAGCACGGAAGCTTCAGATATATATTCCGCCTCGGCCAACCGTCCGCAATCCCGGTGCAACAACTGACAGCATCTACGATAGAGAACATCACATTTAAATAATCATATATGATTGATTTCCTATGTACTGATGCGTAACGTATGATGCATCGGAGAGAAAAGGAGTGACAGTGAGAGAGTGGGTATATACAGCCTGGCCCAATGCGGTGGAATGAACAGTGAGTGCGCCAGATCCGAAAAACAAGACCAAAACATGAGATCACCGCCCAGATATTAAAAACAAATCTACCAGTACCAATCTATACATATGTCGTAGGTTAAACATTGCTGTCTCCGTTTCGTTGCTTCTCGGTGTCGGGGTTGAAGGGGTTTGCAGGACGCTCAGATGCGGGAGTCTTGGGTTCGTCTTCCGAGTCGCGATCGCTGTTTTCTTCTTTCTCGTCTTGTTCCTCCTTCTTCTTGCGCAGGCTGCGCAACTTCCGTCCCAGTCGATGCATCCCCCGACTGCAGGGCCGATAAACAAGCACAACAGGCGTCCCCACGAACTTGGCAATAGCCGCAAACCACGCATCTGGAAAGAGGCGGACAACAATAGCCCAGGGCAACGAAATCGCCGCAACAAGGATGACAATCGCCCACTGCTCATCATGGATGCGGACAATACTAAACGCCGACCCGCCAAAGAAGGCAATGATGATCTGGCACCCAACCATGATGATGTTGATCCCGATGAAGAACCAGTTGCGGTGCAGGCCGACGAAGATGTTGAACTTGTTGTCGAGGCGCCGGTTGTTGAACTCGTTGAAGATCTGCATCCACACGAAGGTGTTGAAGACGATGGAGCGGCGCACGTCGTCGGGGTAGTCGAGGAAACCTTCGGTAGGACCGAAGTGTAGGATAAGCGTGACGATAAGCTGGAAGATGGATTGGCCGATGATCATTTTCCACATGATGGTTGAGATGAGCGGGGCGCCGCCCTTGATGGGCTTGCGGTCGAGGATTTCTTCTGTTGGTGGGTCGGTGGCGAGAGCCAGGGCTGCGAGCGAGTCCATGATGAGGTTGATCCAGAGGAGCTGCACAGCTGTTAGGACAGAGCGCATCTCGGAATCAGCCACGGACGAGATGAAGGTCAAGAGCACAGCGGTGATGTTGACCGTGATCTGGAACTGGAGGAATTTTCGGACCGCATCATTGACAGCACGACCCCACATCAGGGCAGTAAGGATACTCGAGAAGTTGTCGTCCATCAGGATAATGGCCGAGGCTTCTTTCGCTACTTCTGTTCCGGCGATACCCATGGAAAACCCAATGTTGGCAGCCTTAAGGGCAGGACCATCATTTGTACCGTCTCCAGTCACAGCAACAATCTCACCCATCTCTCTAAGCCTAGTAACAAGAATTCGCTTGTCTTCGGGAGAAGAACGCGCCAGAACCTGCAGGTTAGGCAGGACTTCATCGAATTCAGCATCAGACAAGGTTCGGAATTTCGGACCCTCCATGACAATTCCTCCCGTGTAGATTCCGCAGTCGGTAGCGATGGCTTTGGCAGTTACCATGTTGTCACCGGTAACCATGCGCACCGTCACACCAGCGTGGTGGCACTTGGCAACGGCCTCCGGAACACCAGGACGGATGGGATCTTGGATACCGACGACGCCGAGGAAGACCATGTCACTCAGAAGAAGACCAAGATCGGCTTCAGAGGAGTCGTCGGGGCTGATTGCGTGCTGTGGCGGCCACTCGGCGAATTCGCGAGAAACGAGGGAAATGGTACGGAGAGACTGCTTCGCGTAGTCCAGGATCACCTGTTCAAGTCTCTCGCGCTCTTCCGAGACCATGTCGATGTTTCCGGAAGGTCGCCAAACAGACGAGCTGTACCCGAGGAGAATCTCAGAAGCACCCTTGACGAGGAACCGATAACCCCCCTTGGGGAGTTTGATGACGGCTCCCATGCACTTGCGGCCGGAATCAAACGGCATCAGCTGGATGATTGTCGCGTTGGCGCGCTCCTCTGGAAGGGATCCCATTCCAAGAGCATCTCGAGCAAATCCTAGCAGTGCAGTCTCCGTCTTGGAACCAATGAATCCAGGCACACCATTCTCCTCGCCTTCGAACGCGGTCGAGTTGATTGCAACAGACTCAATGATCATCCGCTTGTGCTCTGCCGAGAGGCCACTCGCGAAAGCGACGGAGCGGCGTTCCTTGCCTGTCTGGTTCTTATCGTCGAACTCGTCATCGCCAAATGTTCCAGTTACAACTGTCATCTTGTTCTGCGTTAAGGTACCAGTCTTGTCCGAGCACACAGTCGTGGCGTTACCCATTGTCTCGCAAGATTTCAAAACTCGCACGAGGTTATTGAGCTTCACCATGCGCGTGGTCGCGAATGCCAGGGCGAGAGTGACTGCAAGCGGCAACCCTTCTGGAACCGCAACGACAATGACGGTGATGGCAACGATGAGAATATCCGTAACCTGGGAAGCCTTTTCCGTACCAGTACGATCGTTCGACGAGAGACCTCCCAGGAAGCGGAAGAGCAGAATCAAAAACAGAAAGATAGCGGAACTCGCACCGAGCTTTGCAATGGCACTCGCAAGACGATCGAGCTTCTTCTGCAGCGGCGTGGGCTCCATATCCTGACGCATGGCCATGAGGATCTTGCCGTAGCTCGAGTTGACACCGACGGACGTGACCAGACATGTTCCGAACCCTTCGAGGACCTTGCTGCCGGAGATAATAAAAGGATCCAGATCCTGCGGCTTGGTATGTCCCTGCTCGAGCAGGCGGAGGACCTGCTCCGCGCCAGTCTTCTTCAGCTGGTCGGATTCACCGGTAGCTGAGGACTCATCGCATTTGACATTATGCCCATCGATGTAGATTCCATCAACAGGGACGAGGTCTCCAGGCTCCAGATGCAGAACATCGCCAACTAATACATCATGCACGGATATCCTTACTGACTTTCCAGACCGTATCACCGTCACCTCGCGGTCCTCCTTTTTCTTGTTTAATCGGACAAAAGCCCGTTCCTTCTGAAAGTCGTTCAGCGACCCTACTAGGACCACGATAACTATAGCAACGCAGATCGCGCACCCTTCTACCCAGTCGAGCGGCATTCCAGAGCCCGGAGGATGATCCACTCCGAACGTCTCGTACAACCCCAAAGCCAGCGAGATCGCAGCCGCTGCAGTGAGCAAAATCAAGACCTTGTCGTTGTACGCAAGCCACATCAACTTCCACAGCGGCGTTGCCTTCTTCTCCGGGAGCACATTGGGTTTGAAAACGCGTATCCGGTCGGCGAAGGGCTCACCTCCTCCACTCTTCCCATCCCCTATCGTTGTTTCGTTTGTGCTGAGGCCCGCGCTCAGATCCGTGTGTAGCCCGCTCACCAGCCCCGACAACCCTCCCAGAGCGGCGAAGGCGGCCAGCGACTTCGGATTCAATAATTTATTTAGTTGCCCTGGCGAATATGCAAACGGGTTGTTTTCGACGACAAAGTCGGCCTCGGTTCCGGGGTCCGGCCGGAGCGCCTCTTCTCGCTCGTCGGAGGAAAAGACACTGGCGGGGCTCGAAGAGGGTCGGTCTTTGCCTTTGGGCACACCCAGGCTGGAGCTGCTGGGGGTCATTGTGCTGCCGCTCATGGCTCGGTCGCGGCCGGTGTAGTCGCTTCCGACCGCGGTTAAATTGCTAAGGGACCTCTCCCGGGAGGTCTCATCGAGCGCTGGGTTTGAGGCATCGGCTTCGGAGTCTGTCGAAGTTTCCTAGCCAGTTCTGCGTGAGGACAGTGCGACAGACGGGGAGAGACAGAGCTTACCAGGACATCAAAGGTTATCGCCGGGATGGATCCTGGAGCAGCCATGATTATCTATTCGGGGTTAAGGTAAATTGGGCATGAGAAGACAGCAAACAAACGAGCGCTAGCAGCATTTGACGGGCAAGGCCTTTGAAAAGGGCGTGATGGGCATGCTCTGATTGCTTGGATGTGGACTGCACAGCCTCCCTGGGCTTCTTGTCGGCGCCCCCAGATTGGCCAGCCAAGCACCGCACCAAGAGCCAAGCGCGGCCTGCCTCCGCGTCTGCAGCTGGCTCAGGGTCTTGGAACAATCTTTTCCCCCCAAATTATCCTCGCAGAAAGTTTTGTGCAGCGGGTACCCGATTTTGGCCAGGGTTGTGTCGCTTGCCACCATCGTTGCCAGGGTCTCCAGCTCAACCAGCTCCTCCACAGCCGATTTCATAAGCTGAGAGCTCTGGACTGAAGGCCAAGCGCTTGGCTGACACAGCTCTCGATTGGCTGGAGCGTACTTGCCGGTGCCCATCTTACATGCAGGGTTCAGGGAAGGCGTCCTGTAAGCCAAGTTGATCACCCGCCGAGCGCGGCTTCTCGTAATTACATCCTTTTTCGTGTTCATTATTCCTTCTCGGCGACTGAGGGCTCCGAGCTTTGCAGCGCTGGAGCGAACGATGTCTTCTGCATGATCATTGATGGTCGTGGCTTCCCCACTTTCCGTCGTGATGGGCGCTTTCCTCGCCAGGGTCTCCCATTTTGCCCAGAAATAACGTCATCCGCATCATGTTGAGAGGCCCTGAATTCCAATAGTTCCCTCCGCTTCCAGCGGTGTGACTCCGCTGATATCACTGTTGGCACTCGGCGCCGAGGCATGGGCGCTTGCAAGAGCGGCTCGACGCCCGTTTGTTCGAGTGACAAGTTTATGAAGGCTGGATAACGAGATGATTCCGGCCTGATGGGTGAAGGGTTGTCTCAAAGAGAGAGCACGGTATATAAGCTTACGGTCATCATGACACCCGATCGGGAAGGCTGGAGCAGGCTTTGTCTTACTCTTTGGGGTGCCAGAGCCTCATCAGCAGCATGTCATTGTCGAGCTTCGAAGGCTCTGTCAATGGGCGGCCTGACTCCACGTTCCTGCAGGATCAGAGCGGGAGAGAGGTCCGCGACAGGCCTTCAAATCATTGCTCGTTCATCAGCACAGCTTTTCGCACGCCGTATAAATCGCTTAGGCATTTCTCGATCAGCAAGGCTGCTGAGTGACAGCACAGGTCGACAAGAACATCACCCAGTCTTCAGGCTCGAATGCCAATACTTTTACCTCACACTGGATCAGTCCGATATACCCTGCCTAGAATCGTGGCGCAGCGTCGCAGGGTCGGCAGTCCGCTAGTCGTAGTTCCAGCAGAGGCGAGGTCCAGCCAGCCTGGACATTCTAGAAAGTGCCGGCCACAACGGGGCAAACCCCAGATTGAGGAGCGCGGCGATCGCTGATAAGGGCGAATTTTAGCCGGCTGCTGTCACCATGTGTAGTTCTTTGCCCTTGTCGTACGCGCATAGGAACGTGTGCAAAAGCGATCAACGAGGCGTACTCCTGCTGTCTGACCACAGCTGCATTTTGAAACAGTGAGGCCGAAATGGAATCCGAAACTCCGGTCACCATCAGCATCACCATCGCCAGCGTTCAAGACGAACGAGAAACATTCCCAGCTACCTTGATCCAAACGATCGGAACGCCACCAGCCTATTTCCTTCAGAACAGCAGATCTTTGACTGGATCCGGAATGAGAAGAGAATGGCTAATGTGAGGATGTGGGCGGTTGAGGTGACGCGAAAGAGGTTGGCAGCGTGGCAGTGCAGCGGGGCCTCGCTTTCCCACTCAACACCTTTCTCTGCACCTCAACTCATCCAATATCGGGCGGCTCCCCTGTCAGAGCCTGGCGATTCGACTGTGTAAGGCTTGTCCGCCCTTTGCCCCTTTGCTTCTCGCCTTCGACTTTGGCTTAGTCGCCTCCGCCGATGTGAAAGCCGCCTTGCTCCGGTTTCGTTCATTCCGCCTCGCTCACACCCTCAGGAATCCCGAAATAGCAGCCAGTTTGACGTTTCAACCATGAATGGGAAATTTGGGTGCCGCTTGTCATGAATGTGCCTCGGACGTCTGGGGAGTCGGGCCAGCACCTCCCTCAGCATCCTCACGCCGCAGCTGAGAGCGGGCCTGGCCGGGGAAAGACTGTAACGACAGCCTGCGAACGATGTCGAAGGCGAAAGATTCGGTGTGATGGGGAGACCCCGTGTGCGACATGCCGGCGCTTTCGAATAAACTGTGTGCGCATCCAGAAGAACGACACTCACGCACTGGAGACGCGCGTCCGACAGCTCGAAGCTCAAATTGCCGAATTGACATCAGGACTCGCCGGCACGCAGCCTCAGGATCCAAATGTTCTGACATCGCCGCAGCCATGGACGCCAGATATTCGCCTGATCACTGATTTTGGCTCTCCTGGACAGCCTCTAGGGTTGGACCAGCCGTTTAGCCCATTCGCCGGCAACCCTACGTCTCCAATAGAGATTCCAAGCATCCAGGTAGTCGACTATGCAGACTCATCATCACCAGTATCGCCAGTATCTCTTTCCCCATCGCCATCTCTTCATCCGCTAGTACCAGTACTCCCGAAATCGATGCCTGACAGCCTGGAAACCGGGCTGCGACCAACCAGTTCAGGAACCACAGTATCTCCACCAATAACTGCCTGTCCTTCACCAAACTATACGACCATGCCATATCTCTCTCCCCGAAGTGTACCAGGTCCATCAAGATCACGTAGCTCATCCGTTTCATCCCTGAATCTTGACTACGACTGGGCATCCGCACCTGGAGATCTCCCAGTATCCAATTTCGCAGAAAGCAGTCTCGGCGCAAGCATGTTCGAAATGATCCCGAACATGGCCGAAACCACAGCCACGACAGCTCCCTGGACACCAACAAGATTCGAGGCGGAAACCCTGCTGGACAAATACTTTGACCGCACGCAGGGCCACCCGATCCCCGTGCCCCGAAGCAGGCTCTTCGAATTCCTCGACCTAATTGATCTCCCGCGTCTGCCTTCCGCCAGAGGCGATACACGAGATCTTCCCTGCTCAATCTCGATGGCACGGTTTCACGTGTATATGTCGATGGCAATCGCGCTTCGGATGGAGACGGAAGGTCGCGCGACGACAATCCATCTGCTGCATAATTGCTACCGGATGGCGCTGGAGGAGGCGCGTGCGCCGACGTTCTGGACACAGGCGTATGGGATCGAGGCTGCGATGCTGGTTATGATCTTTGCGCAGGTTAGTAGTCAGGAGGCGTAATTGCATCTCATCGATAAGAATCAGGCTGGCGTACCGTGTTTTTCTTGTTCAAATAGCGTGGGTGGATTATGGACGACGCCATGAATCATGACAATTTTCAAATTCCCCATTGTGCTGCACCACTAGACGCGTGGGAGACCTAATAGGAAGGAGCGACTGTAGTCCACTCTCAAAGGCCCGAGATTGAAGGAGCCACGATCCTCTTATAAACGGAAGTGGAAGGTACGCCTGACTGTTCCTGCCTTCCAGTAGAGTGGTCACCTGCCCTGGTTGTTTCTCTACAGAGCGTGGACAACACCCGGGCAATATTGCCAAAGTGTTGTCCGCGCTCTATAGAGAAACAAGCAGTAAATGCCGCTGCCGCAACTGTGTTGCCTTGCCCAGTTTGGCCTTTAACCGGAGTTCTTGGTCCACTTGCAATTATTCTGGCTTCCACCGCGGCAATGTACAGGTGTGCACGATGTATTCGAGCGCTGACCGCGACGAAAGTAGTAAAATACTCTTTATGTCGAAACCCCAGATAGAGCCTGCGCCTGCTTCATTCTCTAATCCTTCTAGGTTCTTCGACTCTTTTTTTTTTTTTGGGCCCGTTCGAGGCGCATCTGGGATACGAGACTCAGGGGCCAGGGTGAAGGAAGATCTGTGTGGGAATGTTGGGAATGTATATTGGGACCATCATGGCAGCCGTGGCGGCTAGCATCGCGGAATATTAGATTTCATCTATGGCAGCTGACTTGAGAGAGGAAGAAAAAGAAAAAGAAAAGAGAGCCGGAGTCGCGTCCACTGTCGTAAAAAGCCTTTCCAGGAACTGGCCTGATGTTCATTATATCGTCTCATGCCGCCGCCAGGCGAATGTCGTGTAATTTCCTCAGCTTCCTGACGACCTTGGTAGGATTCGACAGATCGACGAAGCGCCATTTCGCGCCTCTGACGACCTTCAGGAATATCCACAATACCACAAATGCGATGAGCTAGATGAGGAAGAGTCAGTAACACTATGAGGACGAGTATGCGAGGGATATACGTACAAAGAGATACCCCGAGAGAAACGGGAATTTGTGGAAGCCCTTCCAGAGAAACGCCCCGTTTGCAACGAGTAAAATAAACAGACAGCCGACGAGAGCCATATACGCGAGCACAGGCTGCGCATGGCTACGGTAGGGATAATCGGTAGGATCTTCTCGGTTGAAGCGAGATAGACGTGGAGTCTCCTGCTTCTGTAGGACTTCTTTGTGTCGTTTTATGCAGCGGTAGTAACGAATAAACGCTAGCACTTGGCTCGCCCACACAATCACGACGGCCACGCTTGACATCTGGGCCATGGTCTCTATAAACAGTCCGGTCGGTCTTGTGGTGTCTGTGCCCCCGCGGAGTTGGAGGAAAGGGACCCAGATGAAGGCGACCGCAGAGAAGATCATAGCACGCACGGGTACCCCATGTCGACTGGTCCTTCCAAGCCAAGCGAGAAGCCGAAGGTGCCACGGCTGGCTCGCGCCTCCGTCTAGACGACTCGTTAGGCCGAAGAGGACTCTTGATGCAACGTAGAGCATGGTCCCGGCGCAGGATATACAGGTAAAGACGAGAAAAACATTCGTAATATCGGCGAGGTGTGGAAGACCGGAATCGACGGCTATTGCGACAATCGCTGAGGTGGTATTTGCTGGGATGACCGTGGATGCATCACAGTCTGGATGGGTCGTTCTATTGATCCAGCTGAGTCGAGGAAGGTGGCAATGATTCCAAGGTATGTCAAACGAGACAAGCAGGCCACTGAGTGAATACGCAACAGTCGCCAGAACACAGATGTACTTGGTGGAAAACATTATCGTGTTCGCAACTAGCCAGACATTTGGTCCTGGCGAAACTTGTGATTCGGTAGCCTGTGTCCCTCCAGCACCTTGTTTCGGGTCAGGCGCAGACTCAAGAGCCGATGCTGCCACGATCTCGATGCCAATGTAGGCAAATGTGGCTAGGGAAAGGCACATTCTACACTGATTAGCTGGTTTTTAGAGAAGAAAGGCGCAGTCCGAGGGGGATCACAGAAACGCAATACACCACTTATCAGCGGCATCCGAATCGAAGACCTTTGCAGAGGACCAATCTATTAATTCGAAATCAGTACGCATCTGGAATTTCAACCTTGAGACCAAGATTGACCCACTCTTCGCTCCAATGTAGCCTTGTCTCCCTGCTATCCTGGGGTTTAGTATAACTAGACATGGCGCCACAATTCTTCAAAACTCACCTCCGACATTGATCGCAATGAGAATGCCGGCGATCGCCACAAGAAACATGATCTTGATAGTTCCAGCAACCACCTCGATCCAACCGTAAGCCTTGAGCGAATATCAGCTTCTGGACAATCTCTCGATACTGGATTGTTGCGCAAAGATGGGACGACCACATACCTTAACGCCAAGGGCATTGGTTGCGACCAATAGAAGTGGGATCGCGAGATAAATGACGCTACCATCAAGTACCTTATTCCCGCCTGTGCCTGTCCAGAAATCAAACTCTGCGGCGAGCGTGGCTATCAGGGCGCCAAAAGCGACAGCATATGAAAACCTGGGATGCAGGTGAGCGATCTGAGCACAGTCGGAGTCCAAACACATACCAATAAGCGATACCAACGGCGATACCAAGCTCTGCATCTACGAACTCACTCACGAACACGGACATTGCGCCGGGGATTGGCCATATGCATAGCATTTCAGTGATGCATTGCATAACAGCCCAACACAGTAGCCCAACCAGCGAGAAGGCGAGAACCGCTGCCAGAGGGCCCGCAAGTTCGAGAATCTGCCCACCACGCCAGTACAGACCGATCCCAAGTGTGCCGTTCACCGTTATCATCTGCGACAAGTTAGCAATTTCATCTACTCGGCTTCATGCTATCTGTCGGAGTAAAGTGACTGAGATGCGACAGACGATGATATGGATTCCCTTGAGGTCTCTCTTCACCAGCCGATTTGGGCTTGGCGTAGCAATAATGCTGGTGATTTGCGGGGGATTAAGCACATGGCTTGGCTGTGGATGGATTTGTCCTGGCTGGCTTGAAAGGTTGTGGAGAGCAACACTCTCCATAGGTCAGGTTCGCTGCAAGTCCAGCTTCAGCTTCGTATAGAAGTGTTATGCACAACGAGTCAGCAGCGTAGTCTACCAAACACTGCAATCTGGGCGGCCATTGCCTGTAGCATGTAGAGAGACCTGTAGATACAGCTCGGAAGTGAAATAAATATCATTTCCAAAGTGATGCTTTCACCACCTCTTAGCTGCGCCACAGGGCAAACAAGAGCAAACTCAGCCGCGGAGATCGCCGGGGGTCGGTACATACTGGAAAAGGAATTGATTGACAAGGCCTAATCTCTCCACTAAAGGCTGAGCTCCATTCACACGACCTGTGCGACGCGATCCTTGCTCTTGTTGCTTTTTCCTTTCTGTCGCCCAGAGGCGGCCACGGCGTTGCCTTCTCTGATGACGTGGCATGGTCAACCGACCGGACTCGGCCGCGTGCCACCTGCCAGAGCAATGGAGTTCACTGAGGTGAGAAGGAGGCTCTGTGCCCGTCTGGCTTTTAAGATGACTTCGGGGGCCCTGGATCGCTGACACAGCCCCGATACCCCACTCCTTTTTGGCACCCCAGATCAGCCCCTCATCCACTCTATCATCCTGCGGGAACCCAAGCAAATAACCTCATTAAAGTCGCCAATGTTGGAACAAAACGTCACGAGTCGGTATCTGAGAAGGAGACGCTTGGAGCAACTCCTCAAGGAGCTGTTCCCTGGCGTAGGCGATTTCAACATTCGTGTACCTAGACCACACCCCCTGGCTCCGCCTATCCAACTAACCGCATGGGCTTAGATGAGGGAAGACCAGTGGCTGTTCACTGCCCCAAGATTGGTAACAGATGTGAGTTCACTCCGAGGTTTTCCGGCAGAATAAATTCGCTAACCTACATCTTCCTTGCCCTCTCGTTGAATAGGATGAGCTCGAGTAGGTTAACTTGTAAAAAGATCCAAAGGAGCCTCTGTGCTGATGCGCGAATATCACTTTATTAGGTTGGCCTGGGACTAGTGTTACCAGAAAGGGGTCGCATTCGTGGACAAAGCAATCATGCCTAGCTGTCGCGGTTCTCGATTCCTACTCCAATAACATTCTCCAATAACATTCTGATTCTCCTGCTGTTCACCCCAAATTTATAGATCCCTGGCTGCCCTTTACCGGCCAGTGCGGCGATTATAACACATTCTTCCCCATTGGCTTCGTAGAGCATTAGAGTAAGGTGATCGTCTTCTGAGAGATGTGGAAGGAATCCAAGTTCGCGAGGGCGGAGGTGAGGTATTTTCATCTCTAGTAGGACCATTCGATGATTTGCCGTTTTGCGCGCCAACAAGAACAGCTTTGCATCATTGGCGGACACTATCACCTTCCTTAGGCGGTAGCCTTTGATATCTTTTCTGATGGTGGTAGTATGACCTTCTCCTCTCATGTCGTGTATATACAATTGTCGTTCATGAATTACCACAGCACAAGTAGTACTTGCATGACTGAACGGTGAGAACGTCGTGAGGAGACGGGCGGTACTGTCAAGACCCTGTTAATTTCGTGTTAGCCAACGGGATTCCGTACTTCAGGCAGGGAAGAGTATCGCAAAAGCTCACCTGGGACTCAACTTTCAGAATATGCACATCTTTTTCACGCAGATCAACGTGAACGACCTGAACCTGGTTCTCTCCACCCATTGGCATCAGCGGGGGTAAAACGACGAAGTAGATATGACGTTCATTATGGAAGCAAAGTCTGGTAATGTCCTCGGCTGCCCAACTCAAAGGGTAGTCCCACCCGGTTGAGGCAGGGTTATGCAAATGACTTGCGGAAGACTGCTGGCAGAGGTCTCCATTGGCGGACCTTAGCCTATAGCGAAAGATTAGTTGATGATTGTTCTCAACTCCCAACGAACTAGGACTGACTGTTTTGCAATGCGTATTAATCTCAGGATTGGGACAGCAAATAGTGAACTTGGCTTCCCCGCAGTGTCACTAGCCTTGAGTATGCAAAGAAAGGTACCGCTATCTGGTGAGATTGCGAGCTTGCTAATTGCTGGCCATGGTTGCTCAACCTCGTATGGGTTGGTGAGGTTGCGGTCTCCAAGGTCGAAAATGTAGCACTTCATCCATAACCCAGATTAGACACTTTGCACTCGTTCTCACACTGATAAACGACTTACATGAAACGTAGGTTCAGTAGTAGAAGCCACCAGATATTTTTCTGTTAGGCAAATGCTTCTCCAGTAGAAGCTTTGGCTTTCCAGTGTGTATTTTTGTTGTGATTGTCTAACGTTTCCAACTGCGAAAGAAAGAGAATCTACCGAGTACAGAGAAATCTCGCGATCCGTCCAGTAGGCTACGAGCGAAGAGTCCGGGGATATTTGGCAGCCCTTCGCGGCCTCAACGTCAGAGAGGCACCAAAAGTCGACGTCTGTATCACAGGGATCGGTTCTTGTAACAGTTAGCAAGTTAGGGGAGCCATTTCGGACGCGGTAAACTATGCTATGCCACGGCGGCTTTTTACCTGAATATGCGCCTGCGCCTTCGGTCTTCGCCGTCCTTCTCTAGAGGACGACCTGGTGGTACACCCTGAACAGACTCTTCCAGCTTGCAGTAGTCAATGAACGCGGCGGACAGAACTTCTTTCACGTCATTCGCAGAACATCGCTTGCTTTGGTCCACCTTAAAGGTGTCGTTCTCGACGCATCTTAGCACGCGAAAGAAAATTTCTCCCTCCAGATGATTCCAGTCGTTCGCTGCTTGGATGAGTTGTGTATGTGTTCTGGTGACGACTGGGTTGATTCTCGCAGGCAGAGCTCCTCGACTTGGAAGAAAGAATGTATCGTACTGGACGGCGTCGGCATGATTCCTTCTCTCTGCCGCGTATTGGCCGACCCCCTTACCTCCTGATCCCATGTAACACAGTAAAACACTCAAAACACAGCCTAGCGACCAAACGTCACTCTCAGCCTTCATATTACGCCCCCTCGCCACTGACTCGGGCGCTAGATACGTTCCTTCTCCGCGCGCATTGCGAGTACCTGACGCGGAGCCACGATCCGGTTGGGAGCGTCGAACAAACCATCTATTCACGTCTTTCTCTCGCGTTCTGATCTTGATCCGCGACATCCCAAAGTCACTAAGCTTCCAGATATTGCAGAATGGTTCTCGATCTGTTGGCCGCTCTCTGAAAATCAAGATGTTAGCAGGTTTGAGATCCATGTGGTAACAGGCCAAATCATCTCCCATCCCCTCGTGCAGAAAGCGCAGCCCTTCTGCGAGGCCCATAGCACAGCGGATTAAGTCTTTCCGCTCCTCAATGCTGTTAGGTCGCGCTTCGTGGTTTTCCGTCATGTACTCCCAGAGGTCACAAAGTGCCAGGGGCATGAAAAGACTGTAAACGTTTCGACCAAACTCGAGGCTTCCCAGAGTTTTCAGGATGTTTGGACAGAAGCCTGAACCGGAGGAGCGGGAGAGGATTTTTTCCATGATCTCTCGTTCAATTGAGGCATCGCTGCTAAGTTCGTAGTCTTTGCGAGCGACCTCTAGAGGCTCTCCATCCCCGCTTTGCTCTCCTAGGCCAGGAAAGTGACCCTTCGCAATTTTAACTTTGAATACACGACCAAAACTCCCTTTCCCGATACTGTGCTCTTCAAGGTATGGGAGACGTCGGTGTTCAATGTCTTCGACTTGCTCGTGTTTGTTGCGGAAGATCACGGGACAGAAGTAGGCCTGTTTGCCAGAGAATTTGTCTGCAGCAATTGTGTCTTGATTGAACAATGTGTCGAGGTTGTGCGGCGAGACAGGTAGAGTGCAAATGCTCAGCTCTCTGGAGCCCGCTGCCTCTGTGGTCTCGCTGGCGACGAGTTTCAAGACGGCAGTTCTGGCTGCCGTAATAGAGCACCCTGAAATGATGACAACCGCGAAGAATCTCGGAAGTTCGCGTTCCTTAATGCGCGCAACGAAGTCCTCCTTGGAGATGTCCAATGTAAAGTGCCCAGGCTCAAGAAGACTGTCGTAAAAGCGTCTGAGACTCTCAGTGTTGAGGACTTGCTCGGCCGTGCCAACAGGTGCAAAGCGAAGAGCCTCACTCTCTTTCCTCTCGAGCTTTGAGTATACTTCTCTGTAAATGTCCTGATGGAGCTTCTCGTACGCGTCTAACCCCATCTTTGCGCAGATGCTAGATCGCTATCGCTGAGACATTGCGACCGAAGAGACCTCGACGGCTGAGGCCAGAAATTCACGTCACATGTTGACTGACTAGCGTGTCCTGCTGTCAATGAGATTGCATACATTTGCAGAGCCTTGTCATTGCGTGTGGTCGGGCCACGGTTTGCTTTTTCTTAAAAGGAAACTCGCGCCCGATTTTGGGGAGCCTTACAGGCCTTGTCGCCTTGCTGCCTGACAATTTCCTTGCAGCTCCAGGCAGATGCGACCAGTTGCTCTTTCCTTCCCCAAACAAACAGCGACACCGTGTCACTCAGACATGAATTTTTGCGATGGAAAAGGTCAGATACATTACATTCACTGATTGAAAGAGACAACTATGCGACCAGCCACTTGTCCCCTCCTCAACTTGTCCACAGCCTCCGGCAGCCGATCGATCGGATACACCTCGCAAATCTGCTGAAGCTTGCCCCTCCGTGCGAAATCCAGCGCCCGTGCCGTATCATGTCGGCTTCCTACCAGAGTACCCTGAATGCGCGTGTTTCTGAAGAGCAGAAGGTTGGGATCGACTGGGATCGTCATTGTCCCCGCAGGCGCGATTCCAATGCACATCACCGCGCCTCCAACCCGTTGCCCAAGGTAGGCTAGAGCAGTGGGATACGCCGCCTGCGCTGTGACAAAGACTCCGTGACCACCAATTCCGTCTGCTATCTTGATGACTGCCGCAGCAGTATCGGCCTCTTTCTTGAAATCAACAAACGCCTCAGCGCCCATCTTCAGCGCCAAGGCGCGTTTATCGTCGCCAGTGTCTACGACAATAGGCCGCATACCCATGGCGTAGGCGAGCTGGACTCCTTGAATACCTACACCACCGCCTCCACCGGGAAACACTGCCCAGTCACCTGGCTGGAGACGAGACTCGGTAAGAGATCGATATATAGTGGAGGCACTGCACATCACAGGGGCGGCGATCTCATCCGGAATCCCGTCTGGGATGGGTGATGCATACCGGGCGGGAGACACAATGTATTGCTGGTAGGTTCCTGCTTCCTGTTAGCAGATTGTCGCTCACAAAAGCCAGGGATATATTACCTGGAACCATCAGACCAGTGTGAATTGCACTGCTACAATAAGTCTCCTTGTCGCTCAAGCAATGCGCGCATGTTCCGCAAGTATCCATCATCGGCTTGATACCTGCACGGTCGCCCAGCTTCCAATTTTTGACATTCTCTCCGATTTTAACTACGACGCCGGCACCCTCGTGCCCCGGCGACCGCACTCCGAAGGTTGACATGGAAATGCCAAGGTCATCAAGCATATAGTGGACATCGGACTGGCAAAGCCCGGTGACGTTGAGCTTGATGAGAATGTCGTTTGGACCTGGCGACCGGTTAGCTCACTGGCGATGCCTGGTAGTCCAAGTCTCCTACCAGGTTGAGGTACTGGAACCGTCTCCACCCTGACCCTAAAGTCGGGTCCCGCATTCTCGATCACGCCAGCTTTACAGTGAGTGGGGATATTGTACGAAGGAGTGACCGAGCCCATACTGAGAATGTTTATGTCGCCCTGTGAGATATATCTTGCACGCGAAGTCATCCCTTTCCACGGATATGTGGTGATTTCTTTATAGTACTCGGCTTGTCGCAACACCCGAGGTTCCCCTCATTCTCCCCCTCAGTGCTACGATCAGGTAGGGTATCTGATTGGAAGAATGACGCATTGACTATTTTTATTACTTACATCATGAATGAGAGTCCAAAAGCGCCCAACCCAATGTGGCAACTATCAACAGTGAGAAAAAAATGGTGAGAATTGCTGCGCCCACCCGGTCACCCGTCGTGATCGAACGGGTGAAGATATGGGCCGGTGGAGGTGGGGGATTCTCTGACCCGGCTGCTGGATTGCCTTTACTTGTACCCCCATGCTCCTGCGAGACGGGTGGATCAACCTTCTCGATTAGTGTTGACTGGATCACTTCCAGCGCAGCCATCTGTTGGCCTACATCATTCAGCTCCCCGGAATACCTCTGCTCAGTCCACTTCAACCCGCAAATGCCATCCCTAGGACCGCCTGTGCACGCCTTCGCTGCGGCATTTGCTGAGGCGCGTAACTTTGGCATCACCAGATCATAGGAAAAGGGTGCAAACTGGGTGGATGCGGCCATCCAGCGCGCAAGATATCCTTTAAAGGAGCGTTGGTCGACCTCGCAGGTATCAACAGGTTCGCAGGCTCGCTCGTACATGACATCTTTTGGCTCTTCCGCGAAGAAAACGTTCGCGCCAGCTATTATGCCCTCTGTGCGTTCCTTCCAGACTGGGTCGCCGTTCGTCTATTACTGTCAGCTCATGCAGTCCACAAGTATTCGGGAAGAACAGACAAAGTTATACATCGCCGCAGCACCTAACAAATACACCCCTGGGTTGTATGTCCACTGGATATGGTCTAGCTCTACACAGTTCTTTGTGTCGTCCGCACCGTCATAGAAGGCATAGTCATCGGTCATGAAGCCAACCTCGCGTGTCCAGTCCCACACCTTGATCGCCCAGTCTGCATACGTCTGGTTCCCGGTGTATCGCGCCAGTCTAGCCGCCAGGTTGAAGAAACACCCGTTCGAGATTGTGTTTTTATAATTGTATCCGCCGTTCCACGTAAATATCTGCCATCGCAGTCCTCCGTTGCAACTCGATGTATCCCATCGCCAAGCCTGTGTGTTGAAGGTCGCTTGTGCCATCTCAAGCCAATCTGCACCTTTACTCGGTGGGCTGGGGAAGTTTCGCTCGGCTGCGGACATGGCCGCAAAGGCCCAGAACCCCTGGTCATCGTTACCTTCTGTTCGTGTCTGGTTGTTCGGCATGAATGTTCCCGACTCCCCGGCTTGCCATACGAGGCCTTGCGTGACAAGGTCGTTCCATTGATCATCTCCCGTATAGAACCAGTAGTCGACCAACGCACTGAACATCGCCCCTGCTTCCCACCAGTAGTACGGATCGGGAAGGTTACCGGGGACGTCACCAGGCTGGTTGCCGGTGTAGTGCTCGAGCATTACTTTGGCGATGTCGTGACATGCTTTCTTGACGGAGGCTGCACGTGTTAGTGGCTGCTGGGTGATGGGCATCGAATTCCTCACCAGGATCATCCAGCTGCAATTCGATTGCCTGGACGTGTACCAGGGTAATTAGTAATAGTTGCCATAATGTTCTCATCGTCGTCGAATCTCTGGAAGGCCCATCCGCAACCAGTGACTGAAAAGAAAAGGGTCAATCAAGGGGTACTAGATCTGTTATATGATTGATGCCAATGTTGATGTCAGATGCGCACATTCCAGAGGAAGGAATGTTGTATCGGGGCACCTTTGGCCAGACCACCCAACCTTACGCCAAAGCTGCTTCAATCATAACACCTGGCGACTCGGCTGAGAGCCTGGCCTGACCAAGTCTATTTTCCCCATTGCCCAATAATTTTTCCTTCCTCCTCGATAAGATTTTCGGGACTGGTATCCTATCCGCCAGGGACCGGAGAAATCTTCCACATTCCAGTCTTTCTTCATTTGTCTCAGCGCTTCATCCCTTCTTCGAGCGGAATCCATGCCTGCAATTGACCTTGTTGTCAAAGGGATAGATGAGATCGACAAACATGACAGCAGAGCGGACAAGGCAGCTGCTTAGCCACGGAGCATCTAACTACCTCTTTAGTAGAGCAGATCCCTACCGCGACGGGGGTAGCGTGTGCAACACAGCACTGCAGCACACCTCCAGCTGCTGCTCACAAACAAACTTCCCCTCGTGTTACTCCATCTCTCCTCCACCTTTGTCCACCTTCCCCAGCCACGATGCCATATCCGCACTTGGCCCTCATTCCCCTCTCGGCCATGGCTATGGCCCTCCAGTCTCCCGGCGATCAGGTTTCCATTGCCGGATGGCACCTCCAGTCCACACACGCCGTCACCGGCGACCTCACTCCCTGGTCTCTTCCACACGCGAACGTCTCCACTTGGAACCGAATTAGCGGCCCCGCGACAGTCCTCGGCGGGTTGCTCGAAAGCAATGTCTACAACGAAACCGATCTCTTTTACAGCGACCATCTCGCAGGCCTGTCCAAATCCGATTTCAGCGTTCCATGGCTCTACCGCGAAGAATTTTCACTGTCTCCGTTCGCTGCTGATCAGCACCTATTGCTCAAAACACACGGAATAAGCTCAAAAGCCGACATCTTCTTCAACGGCGCACAGATCGCCTCCAACGAGATCCAGAAGGGATCTTATGCTGGACGCTCGTACGATCTAACACCGCATGTGCTCGTAGGACAAAATGCGCTCCTCATCAAGGCATATCCGACCAGTTATCGTGATGACTTTGCACTAGGATGGGTAGACTGGAATCCACATCCTCCTGACTCAGGTACTGGGGTTTGGCGCAACGTTGAGCTAAAGCTTACGGGGCCTGTGTCGATATCGTCGCCGCGCGTCACGACAAACTTTACCTCCGACCAGTCTACGTCTCCGGTTGTTGTGACTGTCAAGACTGACGTCCAGAATTATGGTGACTCTGCCGTGGACGTTACCATACACGGCTCGATTCATTCGCCAGATTCAGCGAAGGCCATTGATTTCTCACAGTTCGTTCACCTACCTGGGCGCACCAACTCGACTGTCAGTCTAAATGCGACGATTGACAATCCGCAAATCTGGTGGCCTGCAACCTGGGGCGCTCAGCCGCTGTATAATGTCAGTCTGAACGCCTCAATCCCATCCGGGGCCATATGTGATGTCGCTCCCTTGACTAATTTCGGCATCCGTCACGTCGTTTCGTCTCTGAACGCACACAATGATCTCGCGTTCACCATCAATGGTCAGCCTTTCCAGGTCCGCGGAGCTGGCTACGCCCCTGACATTTTCTTGCGCTTCGATATCAAACGTCTGGAGAACATCTTCCAGTATGTGCTCGACATGGGACTGAATACCGTTCGGCTCGAAGGGAAGCAGGAACATCCGGAGCTATATGATCTTGCCGACCGCATGGGTCTGATGGTGATAGCAGGCTGGGAATGCTGCGATAAGTGGGAAGCTTGGAAGGTTAGCCTTCACTCACTCCCTTCATCTGTCTATTCGCGTCTCTTTAACTTTCTTACGTCTAGTACAACGACGACTCCCCCGGTACCCAATGGCAAAACCAAGACTACGCCATCGCCCACGCCTCCATGCTCCACGAAGCGGAAATGATGCAGCCACACCCATCCCTCCTCGCCTTCCTTATCGGCTCCGACTACTGGCCCGACGAACGCGCAACAGACCTCTATCTCTCCGCCCTCCGCTCAATGGACTGGCCGAACCCTGTCATTGCGTCGGCAAGCATGCGCGGCCACCCGAGCCAGCTCCCACCATCCGGTATGAAGATGGACGGGCCGTATGACTGGGTTCCCCCGAATTACTGGTACGGTAACTCGCTCGGCGCGGCATTTGGGTTTGGCTCGGAGCAGGGCGCTGGCGTGGGGACGCCTGAGCTCTCTAGTATTAGGAAATTCTTGTCTGATGCGGACCTTAAGACACTCTGGTCTAGTCCGAATGCTGGGCAGTATCACCTCGCGCCAGAGAATGGGGTATTTCATACACGCAAGATCTATAACAATGCTCTCGCAAAGCGATATGGTCAAGCTAAGAGTTTGGAGGAGTACGTCTTCAAGGCACAAGTGATGGACTACGAAGCGACACGCGCCGAGTTCGAGGCATTTTCCGCCCGCCAGAATGCCTCTCGTCCGGCGACAGGCGTTATATACTGGATGCTCAACAGCGCCTGGCCGAGTCTTCACTGGCAGCTCTTCGACTACTACCTTCAACCCGCCGGTGCATTCTTCGGAGCCAAGGCTGGCGTGAGAGAGGAGCACGTCGCCTATGATTATGAATCGCGGAGCGTCTACATAATCAATCATTCTCTGAAGTCCAGCGGTATTCGACACATCACCGTCGACCTGATCTCCAGCAACGGCACTCGACTTTTGCACCGCGAAGCGACCACCGAGACAGCTCCCCTCTCATCGAAGGAGATCGTCCAAATCCCAGAGGTTTCGACTATTCTCAAAGACACAATCGGCTTCCTGCGACTAACCTTGTCGGGCACCTCCACCGAACCCCTCAGCCGCAACGTCTACTGGCTCACGGCACAAAACGACGTTCTCGACTGGGATAATTCAGAATGGTACACGACACCCGTAACCACATTTGCCGATTTCACGGCACTGAGTGCGCTGAAACCAGCTACGGTCGTGGCGACTGCCGCAACTCTCGTCGATGACGCGTCGCGTGTTTCTGGTCTTGGCTCCGTCGAGGTCACCCTGGAGAACCAGAGCGATGTCCCGGCGTTCTTTATTCGCTTGACTATTCTTGATTCGAAGACGAGGGAGGAGATCGCGCCTGTGTTCTGGGATGATAATTATGTTACTTTGTTTCCAAGGGAGAGATTACGCTTGGTCGTGAGGGTTCGCGAGGGAAGTAAGTGGGTGGTTACGATAAGGGTTGGGAGCGGAAAAGAGCAGGACGTGAAGTCTAAGTGAGCAACGACGAGCCTTTGCGATGGTATGTTGGGCGATACTGCAAGATTTTAGTGTGGGTTTGTCAGATTCGATCTGTTTGATTGTTCTGGGTGATCTACGGGAGTGGGAGAGCAGATGCATTTCGGTGCCGGCGTAAATAGGAGGATAGTCATTTCAGCGGCGCATCACGGAGCTTAGGATGTAGCATATTTAAATACGTCGAATTCAACGGGTTCTTGTACGAGTACCAATGCGCAAAGCCATCGTTGCCTTCCGGCGCATACAAGCCGCAATATATATTTCTGCTCTGATAGCGGAACTACAAGATCTCTGAGAGAATAATCATTCCCTCTGCACCGAAAATCACTATCGATCGAAAACATCAAAGAGATTGGGCAAAAACCTGCTGTTCTTATCAACGAAGAAAAGATCACCCGTTTAGTGTCTGTAACATGATCAGTTGACCGTCCCATAGCTGACGATCCTGCGACACTAAAGTTCCTAAACGAGTACCCGTGACGTCATCGCCGCGGCAGAGATTAAGCTCTATCTTGACCTCCTTTGGCCCCGCCTCGCGACGCTGCTTCCCTTGTTACTTCAATTGCGGCTCTAGAAAAGTGTTTTTGTGGCTCTGCGATCGCAAACAGAAGAGAATGCGCGGCCTCGATGAAAGCACTGAAGCCCTGTTGCGGGTCGGGCACGACGCCAAGCAACAGCTTTCACAGGCGTGGGAGGGGTTCATTGATTTTGCGGCGAGGGATAATGTCCTAGAGGTTGCGTTGGGGTTGATGTAGGGCTCAAAATCTACGATATACCTGCCGGTTTTTTTTTACAGCGACCTCAGACGGGCTGACATGTGAACTACAGTATCGCGCAATCGTTTACTGGGGTCGTTAACTCTTTCGTGTCGGATATGATTCTTCCAATCGTGTCGCTCTTACCCTTCCTGAACCGCAATATGGATGAGAAGTTTGCGGTCCTCTCCAAGGGACCGCATTATGACGAGGAGGTGGGGTATAACACGCTTGGCCAAGCGAGGGAGGACGGGGCGCTTGTGCTGGCGTACGGGTATGCGTTTTTGTGTTGCTAATATGGACAAGCAATCCTGGTGGCGCTAACCAAACCACAGCGTGTTTCTAGAAACCGTCCTTAACTTTCTGGGCATTAGCTTGACCTTATATACCGTTGCACAGGTGTATATGCGCGTCTCGCATGACAAGATCATCAAGCGGCAGGTCAAGTGCAAGTACTGCCTGAAGTGGATTAGCGATAAGGTGAGTTCATCCAATGCGGTGAATGAGCGTCTCTGATGGGTGATAGGCGATACGATGCTGCAACTGTTCGAGTTGGCAGGATGGAAGAGAAGAGTTGCAGGGAGCGGGATGTTGAAGACGACTTCCGGGGTGGCAAGGAAAGAGAGCACACAAGCAGTGCACATGAACAAAGAGCTGGAAAGATAGGTGAAGGGCCTCAATTGGAGTATGGGTGGCGGCATGATCGCTCGATCTAATCAACCTGATAGCGAGTCATGAACGAATCCCATAGATGATGTGGCGGCGTCAAGCTTGATCCCGGGGTATGACTGTCAGTGCGCATGTGAAACAGAGTTGTTCCAGCAGGCGCGGGCACCGTATGATGGCATAGTGAAGTCAACATCTCGTTGAATGTGATTCAAAGGCTCAGTATCGAAGCAAACTAGTCCCAAAACAGTAAGCAGTGCGAGTCAAGGTTGGTTCCGAACGAGTTCGATATGGACCCGAGGGATACCAGCATACTCGCCAACATGTGAATCAGGGAATCGAAATTCGAGTGAGCCATTTGAAGCTGGCGGATGAGTCTTCTGATGCAAAACAGTGAATGTGGGTGCCTGGTGACGGGTGTGAGTTTGCGCGCTCGAGTTGCAGATATCCGGATACACGAGCAGAAATAGATCCTATGGAGGTGGGACACGAAGGGAGCCGGCTTCTGACCTCATACCCTCAATGCAGAGCCTGGGTGGACTGCGTAGAGCATTGAAAACGTGCACCGATGCCCCCTAAACACCCGTGATCGCGCATGAACGTGGAAGCCGATTTGGATGTACGCAGCCGCACAACAGAGGTGGGATCACTCGGATGTCTGCAGACCGTTGGGAGTCAATCCATGAATGAAGGCTGTCGCATTTTGACCTGTTGTTGGGAGAAGGAGGTATCGAGAGGTTTGAGGTTGACTAGAAGGTGCTGACTCATCCCACGTGGAGGCGCATTCGAGGCAACACAACAAACGCATCGCGATGCTCATTGTCGAGACATCATCCAAGCTGTCGAGACCCCTTCACCTCTTTCGCCACTAGTGAGACCGGAAGGAATTCACGAAGCTTCTCTCCACGATGGCGGATCGCCACGCGTCGGGTTTTTTCAACGATAGCCCCTTCCAGACTTCGGTTCGTCGCTGTCATCCAGGCACCAGCTTTGTGACTCCCCTCCATTCATGTCATGCTTTTGACTCGGAACTGATGAAAAATCACTGTCACAGATTCACGCCGAGGTGTTGTCGATCTCCTTTCTACCATCGGACCTCAGGATCACAAGCCGACGAGAGATTGATTGCGCGGATATTGGCGAAGGGCCGGTGACTAGGCAGCTCGCATAACGCCCAATTGGATGCTTGAAGACGACTTCACAAGCACGGCGAGATGGCAACAGGAAAGACAACATAGATATTGTTCGCGCGCAATGATGGGGTTTAGCGCCCGCGGCTGGCGCAAGGCCCGAGTGGTGAGGACAATCGATCGAAGACCCTCAGATAACCCGGAGGAAACGTGATGTTGAAGTCGTGGCGGCACTGAAAAGAGTGAGCTCTGCGAGGTGGGCTAACCTCATGGAAGGTGAAGCCTATCGCCCAAGACTCGCTCTAATTTTCACCCCTAACCATTTTCGTGGCCCACAAAGGACTCTGTTTGGAGGATCTGCAGAGCCCGCGGGGATTAGTGGCGTTTTGGCGACCCAGCGAACCACTCGCCTTCCAATTTCACATGCCCCAAATTCCAAGCCGACGTTGGGGCTCACTAATTGATACCGGGTCCGGGACGCGAATATAAAGATCCTCAAGTGCCCCCGAGTGAGTTGCCAGAAATTCAAACACGCACTGACCTACGACTACCATCCCACCATGAGTGTTCAACGCAACCCCAAGGACTCGATGAAGTCCACCTGGCGGACCATGGACAAAAGCCAGTGGACCTTCTTTCACTGGCTCTATGAAGTCTTCGACATTCATCCAACCTCGCTCAACAAGGACATCCCAGTCCACCCGAAGACGGACAAGGTGCCCTATATGCCAGAATGGCATCAACATCGCTGGGTGCTGATGCACGCCTTCATCCCGATTGCGATTCACCACGTCTACTACGCCTACACCGGCCGGAACTTCACTCGCTTGGGCGCTGTGATCTTCTACAGCCTTGCGTTTAAGCTGATCGCCATTCACGAGCTGCACGTTCTGCGCCGGATCGGTCATAACATAGGATTCCTCGACGGTGACGTCCACGATCGTGATGGAGTGCCGGACGTGAGCGTGCGCAAAGTGGCCGAGTCTCTGCTGTCGACGTCAACCTTCCGACCTGTCTTTACTGTATTCCTTGCCTATCGTACCAGCCAGCCTCCCTCGTCGATCAACTGGTACTGGCTGGTTCTGGAGATGGGGCTGTATGGTATCGTGCTCGACTTTTGGTTCTACTGGTATCACCGCATTATGCACGAAGTCACTCCGCTCTGGAAGTACCACCGCACTCACCACCTTACCAAGCATCCCAACCCTCTCCTCACGCTGTACGCCGATCTTGAGCAGGAACTATTTGATATCGCCGGGATTCCGCTCATGACCTATTTCAGTCTCAAGTTCATGGGCCTGCCCATGGGTTTCTACGAGTGGTGGGTCTGCCACATGTACGTGGTCTGGGCCGAACTGGCTGGCCACAGCGGATTGCGCATTGTGGCGATTCCTCCAAACACACTCAGCTGGCTCCTGCGTCTCTTGAACTCTGAGTTGATCATTGAAGATCACGACCTGCATCATCGATACGGCTGGAAGAAGAGTGGGAACTACGGCAAGCAGACACGTCTCTGGGATCGCATCTTCGGGACTTGCCGCGAGCGCGTCGAGTGCGATGAGCAGAACATCGACTATGTGAATACGGTAGACTTGCCATGGTTTTAGGGAGGCAGGTGGTGTGAGCCTGTATAGCGGCTATGAATTATGTATATACCCAAGTGCTGAGAATCTGAACATTTTGTCTTGTTGAGCGTGTCTGGGGAAGTAGTCTTCGGTACGTGGCAGTAAATTGAGCCTCGGCTGGGGCGTGTCCGTTTTGGGAAGGTGTTGCGAGTTGCGCCTTCCCCTCATTTCTCTCTCTGGCTTCCATATCCGTGGCCAAATCCCAGTTCGCTTCTTTGACACAAGATCGAGGATCTCAGATCTCCCGGTCGCAGACCTTTTCCGCCCCGCGTTTCAACGGTTAGCTGGCCCGGGGTAAACCTGTTTGAACTTCGGGTTCCGACGCGACCGCACAATGCATCATCGGTTGGCGAAACGTCTCACCCGCATAACCTGCACTATGAATGACGGCCAGATATTGGACACGGCAAGTTATCTAGGTACAGTAGGCAGCTAACAATGGACGATTGAATTGCGCCGAACCTACGGCTGTGTCACCACGATGAATTCCCCGGCGTGCGTGCTGTGTTAATCGACCGGCTTATAAGTGCGTGTTGCTACTCAGGATGAATTTGCGAGAACTCGACTGTTTTCTCTGATTCGGACCAAAATACAATAGCAACGTGCGAAATGCCTGCGGAGTGGGAGCAGAAAGCCCGGCAGAAGCGAGAGGCGCTTGCCGACAAGATCCCCTCTGAATGTCGACTACCCTCACACTTAATCGAGAAAGCAAAGGTGACGGACAATATTCTCGGTATCCCTCGCGAGTCTGGTATCCTCAGCGAGGAGGAACTCACTATCACCGAGAACTATGATGCCACGGCGTTGCTGGAACGACTTACCACGGGCCAGCTCACTGCTTCTAAAGTTGCGACGGCCTTTTGCAAGCGGGCCGCAATAGCGCAGCAGCTCACCTGTTGCTTGACGGAGATATTCTTCGATCAGGCCATTGCCCGTGCGGAAGAGCTGGATCGTCATCTGGCTGCGACCGGGAAGCCGGTTGGCCCGCTGCATGGTATCCCGATCAGCTTGAAGGATTCCTTCAATGTCAAAGGGGTCCATACCACGCTGGGCTATGTTTCGTTTCTCGATCGACCCCCACTGTCCGTGAATAGCCCGATGGTAGACCTGCTATTGCGAGCCGGAGCCATCATCTATGTCAAGACTCATCTACCCCAGACGATGATGACTTGCGACTCCCATACGAATGTTTTCGGCCGCACTCGCAACCCATACAGCCGGTGCTTGACAGCGGGCGGTAGCTGTGGTGGCGAAGGTGCTCTGATAGCTATGCGCGGGTCGATTCTCGGCGTTGGAACTGATGTGGGTGGATCAACTAGAATTCCCTCGTTTTGTTGTGGCATCACGGGCTTCAAGGCTTCGGTTGGAAGACTTCCATTTGCTGGCCAGACACCACCGGGACGACTCGGCCTTGCGGGAGGCATAGGAGTTGCACTTGGTCCTCTCAGTACTTCCCTCAGAGATGCAGACCTGTTCTTCCGCACCATAGTATCGTCACGCCCTGAGGATATGGATGACAACTCGCTCGGGTTTTCTTATATCGAGCCGCCACCGTTGAAACACCAGCTTACCATTGGGATTCTGCCCGAGGATCCCGAGTTCCCTCTACAGCCACCCATGTACCGAACAATAACTACCGTCGCCCAGAAGCTTGCGGCTGCTGGCCACCGCGTTATTGACCTTCCATCCGGCGACCTTCCATCCTTGGCGAGCACATGTAAGCTCGCGTTTCGCTTCTTCAAACTGGATCCCGATCGCACCCCTTTGCAAAATATAAAGAACGGTGGCGAGCCATATGTTCCTTCGCTTAGTGTGCTATATGATCTGGATAATCCTGGCCCAGAGCCCACTCTGCGTGATCTTTACGACCTCAATGTTGCCAAAGCGCAAGTAGCGGCGAAGATGCGGCAAGCGTGGTTGAAGAGCGGAGTGGATGTGGTTATAGCCCCTGCCTATCAAAGCTGCGCTCCCCTGCATGACACATACGGCGACAATGTGTACACTGTTATCTGGAACGTGGTTGATGTGTGTAATGCTCTTGGCTGTTATGACCTCTTGCTAATTGCGTCATAGTATCCGGCCTGCGTTATCCCTGTTGGAAATGCCAATAAGGCGGCTGACGCGAAGTTTACACGCGACGTCGCGTATACTCCCGCTTGTAAGTGCATCCCCTGCATATTTTGTGATCGGATCGGTAACGGCTCGAAGACCAGCCGGATCAGATCGAAGGGGCGCCTTGCCACGTGCAGATCGTCGGCAGGCGGTTGAAGGATGAGGTTTTGCTGCAGCATGCAAAAGTTATTGACAAGATACTGGCCGAAGAAAATTAAGATCTCATGCAGCTGGCTCCGCGACTCGTTATTGCAGCATCGCTACAGTGCCAGCCACTTGTCGTTTCAACAACGGAGTCTGCTCCGTCACCGCGCGGTGTGCAAGGGCGGGTTTAAGGAGACGCGCGGAAGACCGGGTTCCAGAAAGGAGGCAATCATTTCTGTTCATGGTATAAATGTGTACTTGGCTGAATGAAGTGGGCTGCCGGCTATTGCTTTGGAGAGCATGTTGGTCGCAACACAGGGACTGGATCTGGAATGGAATGATTGGATGATCCAAGAAGTGCGCTGATTTTTCGGGCTTTCTTCGGCTTTGCTTTTTCTGTGCTAGGGGAATCAACAACAACAGTGACAACACCCATCTTTTGGAGGCAGGTCTTGGGTCGTAGTGTACCCCGCAAAGGGTCCCGGGTTGTCTTCAGGCTAATTCACATGAGCTGATGGAACGGTGTCTGCGATCTACAGCCAAGGCGGAGCTGGCGCCAGCAAACAGCGCTCTTGACCGTCAAGGAAACTGGATTTCATTGATTGCTTCTTCCTGCCCCTGCTCCAAGCCACCAACCATAATGGTGCCCGCTTTTCTTCCCTTGACTCCGGACGCGACGCGATCGGGTCCAACTGGCCAGCCAAGGCTGCACTATTGGCCTCAGATGCGATATTCCGCGAGGGCGGCCCTCCCCTTTTTGAATCGGGCCATAGCACATTCCTGCCGCAGGGGCAGCTATTTAAGATCGCTCGGTCGCAATAATTTGGCCTTTGTGCTTTGATCAAATTCAGTCGCAATAACAATGCGGTTTTTATGCACTTCTAGCACTGCTTCCAGCGTGGTGTTGGCCGCCGCGTTGGCCAGCGCGCAGGTGCTCACCTGGGACCAGGCCTACCAACGAGCGACCGCGGATCTTCAAAAGCTCACTCAGAATGAAAAGATCGGAATGGTCACAGGCGTAAAATGGCAGGGGGGGCCATGTGTGGGAAATACGTATGCTCCTCAATCCATTCCATATCCGTCGCTCTGTCTTCAAGATGGCCCCTTATCAATACGCTTTGCGAATCCTGTTACTGTTTTCCCGGCCGGAATCAACGCCGGCGCGACGTGGGACCGCGAGCTCATCAGGAGCCGTGGAGCAGCCATGTCTGCTGAAGCCAAGGGACTTGGAGTCAACGTCCAGCTCGGTCCTGCGCTGGGGGCATTGGGAAAGATTCCGAGTGGAGGGCGAAACTGGGAGGGTTTCTCGTCAGATCCGTACCTGATGGGTATCGCAACCGCTGAAACTATCCAAGGTATGCAGGGAAGCGGTGTACAGGCGTGCGCAAAGGTCTGTGGTTGAAATTCGACTGCGCTGCCGAACCCTAACTGACATGGTCCAGCACTTCCTTCTCAACGAACAAGAACACAACCGAGAGACCATCAGCTCGAATGCAGATGACAGAACCGTGCATGAACTGTACCTCTGGCCATTCTACGACGCTGTCAAGGCAAACGTCGCTTCCGTCATGTGTTCGTACAACAAGATCAACGGTACCTGGGCCTGCGAAAACGACCGGCTGCTGAACGGCCTGCTGAAAGGCGAACTCGGGTTCAAAGGTACTCTCCTGTCAGACTGGAATGCGCAACATAGCACAGTCTTGAGCGCAAATGCCGGGTTGGATATGAGCATGCCAGGGAGCGACTTTAATACCCCTCCTGGAAGCATCTACTGGGGCCAGAACCTGGCGACCGCGATTGCCAGCGGCTCTGTTCCGCAAGCACGACTGGATGATATGGTCACTAGAATCCTCGCTGGATGGTATTTGACCGGCCAGGACAAGGGTCATCCTCCTGTGGCGTTTAGTAGTTGGAATGGAGGTGCGGCGTCGGTGAATGTCACCACCCCGGCACATGGAGATCTGGCGCGCACTATCGCCCGTGACTCGATTATCCTTTTGAAGAACCAGAACCAGGCTCTTCCGCTAGGCAAGCCGGCCAGCCTTGCTGTAATTGGCTCTGACGCCATTGTGAATCCGAACGGTGCGAATGCTTGTGCGGATCGTGGATGCAACGTTGGGACTCTGGCTCAGGGATGGGGGAGTGGAACGGCTGAATTCCCGGTATGTTCGATCATGCCCAAGGGAATGCACTGAGCCCGGCTGACAGTAATAGTATCTTGTGGCTCCGCTCTCTGCGATTCAAGAGAAGCTGGCTGGGACGGGCACCAAGATCGTCACCAGCACCACCGATGATGCCGCCGCTGGAGCCGAGGCTGCCAGGGCCGCAGAGACGGCGATCGTTTTCATCAACTCTGACGCTGGCGAGGGGTAAGATTTAATCCATGCTCCCAGGTAATTTATCTAACGAAAATAGATACATCACCGTCGAAAACCACGTCGGGGACCGTAACAATCTCGATCCATGGCACAACGGGAACGCTCTCGTCCAGGCAGTTGCGCGGACAAACAGGCCCACCATCGTGGTCATCCACAGTGTTGGTCCTATTCTTCTTGAGACCATTCTTGCCGAGCCGAACGTGGTCGCGATTGTCTGGGCCGGCCTTCCCGGACAGGAGAGCGGCCACGCTCTCACCGACGTCCTCTTCGGAGACACCGCGCCGAGCGGAAAGCTGCCCTACACCATTGGCAAGACCGAGGCTGACTACGGTGCCCGCTGGACGACAGAGCTTGTTGACAGTTTTGCCGAGGGGCTGTTTATCGACTATCGCCATTTTGACCAGGCTGGAATCGCGCCTAGATATGAGTTTGGGTTTGGTTTGTGTAAGTACCACATTGTTTCCCCCATGATTCTGAAACTGATCTTTGCCCTCAACAGCCTACACAACATTCGAATACTCAACCCTTGCCGTCGCCGTAAACGTCATTCCCGGCCCAACAACGGGCGAGACCATCGTCGGCGGCCCCTCCGACCTGTTCACCACCGTCGGAACAATCAGCGCCTACATCCGCAACAGCGGAATCGTCACCGGCGCCGAAGTCGCGCAGCTGTACCTGGGCTATCCCGACAGTGCGCCGTCCACGCCGCCCAAGCAGCTCCGTGGCTTCTCGAAGATCAAACTTGTGCCCGGTCAGAGCGGGCAGGCAGTCTTTGAGTTGCGGCGCCGGGATCTGAGTTATTGGGATGTTGGGAAGCAGAAGTGGGTTGTTCCCACGGGGACGTTTAAGGTGTTTGTGGGGAGTTCGAGTCGAGACATTCGCTTGACCGGCACGCTCACCGTTTAGGTGGGCTTCGAGCCTACCCAAGCTCGATATGTTGAAAATGTCCACGCTGTCCATAACATGTACCAGTGCTACCGATATACATGAGTTTCGGGTGCAGTACCCTTCATCTGCCACACCCAGCGAGCTATACTATCCTGTCTAAGGCAACTCTCTGCCTCTGCGGAGCGCTATCGTAGCCATACCTGCGTCCTGATGTTGCCAGATCTCCTTAATCACCTATATTAGTCATTAGAGTAACCCTGGAATTCGGCATTCACTATCTACTTACCCGGTACAAGTCACTCAGCAGTCAGTGGACACTCCACATCATTCAATTCCCTGCCCTAGTCTGCGTCTCTCGAGCTCACTCGCCCTTCACGATACGTCTCATATTCACTAAACTAGGCCTTGATTCCATTGCCGACTTTTCCTCCAGGTATAAAATTCTCTTCCTCGCCACTTTACTACTCACTGTGTCTTCCCTCCGCATCTCATGATCTCCTCATCCTTTCTCAATTCTACCTCATGGTCTAGTGTTGTACGTCGTAAATTGCGTTCACTCTATCCACGTCCTCTATCCTCGAGCATCGATATCCTCGGCATTTCAGACTTTGCCATGTGCCCTGCTATAGAGCGAGTCTCAATGACTGGCTGAAGGAGCATCCAAGCCTACATCAAGCCCGCGAGGACAACGGAAGCGTCCCCGACGATTACATCCCTCTTGCTGGGTCAATATGCCTAGTCTCGGGGACTCCCAGGCGTTGTCGCCATCGAGGAAAAGAGATATTGTACCCGTGGCTATCGTGTCGCCTTTCTTTGCCCCCCACAGCAAGATAAGACTTGGACTATGGAGTCGACCGCCGCTACCTTGCGACGCATTGACACTGAAGGAAGGAATGATTGACAAATCGCCAGAGACGTACCGAACCATTGCATGCGTCTTGCCCAACCCGGTGCTGCGCGGGTACCGGCGCCTTGGGTACCTCTCGCCAACAGAGGCAAAGGTGGTTCCCTCATTCTAATGCCGATTCTTGTCTTGACCGAATAATATCAAATCATGCTTCTGGATTTACAGTGAAGGCGAGGATACAGAGACCGTCATGTCACTCTGGCTATCTGGTAAGTTTTTTCCACTTCCTTCCTTACACCGATCCCTTCACTTCAAGCCGACTGAAGCCTAGTTCTCGAGCAACAAATTGACCCAACCCGCCGAAGTGACAGCATCTCACTGATAGGATTCAGGGCAGCTTCCAGCTTCCTCGCACCACGAAATCCGCTTTGCGACGATGTCTGTTCTTGATCCAGGTAAGCTACCAGTACCCGAAAAGCAACACGCAGCTCCGCTCGACATGTGCCAACTTGGCTATGCTTAGGTGCTTTCTCGACAACTTGGACCGGTAGCATCTCTCGCACCCTACCGAACCAACGACTTGGGAATAATACGTCACAGAAGGATGGATCCACATAACGGGCGGGTTGTACAGCTTTTCCAAAAGCTGCAACGACATGTCCTTCAACTGAAGTTTGAAGGTCAACCTTTCCCAGGGCCGGCAACAGTTAACGGAGTCACCGTGATAAATATCCCTGAACTCATGAGCGAGCTTTCACGGCTGCATGGTACTTTATCGAAGCTTGATTTCCTCCCCATTATCGTGCCGGCGCGGCCATCATAAGTGACCTGGCAAGTGAGAAGATTTCGGGGTGGCCAGATATACTGGAGTTCTACAAGGAGGTCGGCAACGCATCTGAAGCATTCCGGCTGTTCGGACAATCCTCGCAGTACGACAGGGAGTTTGTGGTTTTGAAGGCGGCCAGAGACTGGAAGATCCCCCACCTAAAGCAAGTAGAAACAGGACTTGAAATGACCCCAAAGGAGTTTCCAACCATCGGCAGGAAGCTGCTCGCTTTTGAAGACCGACCAACGGATTCTTATGTGCTCCAGCTCAGGAGAACTCACAGGGGATTATCAAGGGAATTGACCCTCGCGTGCGAGAACAGCTGGTAGTGCGTTTAGAACGGCTGCAGGTGCCTAGCATGGCTGGCGGCCATTAGAATAGGATTGCAGCTTCGCCTACTCGAACCACACCTGAATAGCATCCGCCGCAGGAATCCATATCATTTGGGCAATTTTAGAGTATGTTGAAAAGTACAGCATACAATCAAGTATTGTTCCAATTAGCACTACTGCCCCAAGCAGACATCAGCGCTAGGTATAGTGCTTCTGAACCCTGGTTTTGCGCAAGCCCATACGTTCAACCCCCGGTAGACAATCTAATCATCAAGCGATACATTCTCTGGTTACCTTCACGGAAATCTCCACCCTCCTTTTCATCAATGTCCCCGAACCTCATTGCATCTGCCCGATGTATGGTTTGTCCGTAATGAGAGGCTTACGTCTTATTTCACACGCAAAGGAATTCCAAGCAGAAAGCAGTCACGTCGATCGAGTCAGCCTTGATGGGTGTCCTGGGGTCGGATTCTTCGGAGTTTCGTCCAGAACTTGATAGGCCAACCAGAGAGCTTTCTCATGTTAGTAACAATAATTTACGGGCATGAGAAGCGCTAAAGGGCATACGTTTTGCGAGTGGCCCTGTCGTAAAGATCTGGTCCGGTTGCGGCTCGGCGAAATTCCAGTTTTTGAGCCTCATATACCTGATACACATGAGCATGAAAAGGCAGACAGCCAGGCCAGTGAACATACTCGAGGATTTGAATCAAGTCCGCGCGAATTGTCTGTTTTTCGTCATCAGTCAGGTCGCGCAAGAATTCAACAATCCTTTGCCCGGCAACCTTGGACATGACAATAACGCTGACATAGCCACCTGGGTAAATATCATAGTGATCGTGTACGAGGCGTGCCTGGGCGAGGAGCTTTGGAGTCGCATCAGAGCCCTCGCATTCACGGAGGGCGAGACATTCAGCATCAAAGGAACCCATTCCCCATGTCACGGCTGCGGTGCGATAGACGGCGGACTCGACGAGGCATGGGTTGCACCTTCACACGGTCAGCAAAGCGCAACGAGCTATTGGAGCGTCGAGACTTACTGAAAACGCATCTTAACGATTAGCCGATTGTTATTTTGCTGCGAGGCGGCCTCAAAAACCACCCAGCGCTCATTGAACCAAGGTTGATGACGCTCGGAGATAAGCGCGTCGATGGTGTAGCGGATTCCATTGATTTGACGCGTGATTCCGATCAGCCTGTCGAGGGTCCGCCCGTCTAAGAAGTCGGATCTCATGATTCTGTTGATATGGCAATCGATGTGGGTTTGGAGGAGAAGAAGAAGGGGAGGAGAAGATGAAGGGGAGAATATGAAGGGGAAGTACCTGGTGACGTAGATTTGGACTTTTGGGTTGAGGGTTCCAGTTTTTTTCCCAACACGGGGAAAACTGATAGAAAGTGAAGTATTTCCCTATTTTGACCGTACTAGTAGTATCTTAAGACAATATCCGTCCCAAGCACACTCGCAGAAGGCCTCCTTTCTATGAAACAAGATCACCAACAGTCATCCTGCCAGTAATGACCTATACCCGGCACGCAATTTGCCCGAATCAATATTACTACCTTATTCTATTCCGCACCTGGCAAGCTTACTTGATTGTATGACGAGTCATTAGTAACGAACACAAACAATAGTCCTCCCTCCGTCCCAGGTAATACGTTTGCGAACCTTGAGCCTAAACACCTCGTGCCTGGCGTGCAGATCATTCTCGTTTTCATCGACCAGTTGAGCCGAAGGCGCAAAAACAAGAGCCTCTCCGGTTCTGAGATTGGCAATGCGATAAAGTCCATCCGGCATCCCGTGCTCGCTATTGTCATTTCCTTTATCAATCGGGATGTGCGATCGAAGCACCTTGTACCAGTCAGGGCTCGTGAAGCGGTGTATAAAGGTGATCGAGCACAGATCGATGAGCCGGGGCGAGATGGTGGGCTCTTGCGTGGAGATGATCGTGCGAACACCAAGATGGCGCTGTTGCCGGATAATTGTCAAAAAGGCTTCTGTGAGCTCTTTCGCGGCAGCGGAATCTGTCATGTACTGTGATTAGTTAGTTGTGGTCTGGTGGCCCGGCCGGGAATGGGGAGGCACATACCTTGTGGGCTTCATCCGCCACGATCATCTTTCCCCGAGAAGGATGTGCGTAGAGAAACAAGTCGATGGCAATGCGGAACAGAACACACGCCGTACTCTGGTCGACGAACGGGCAACTAAGATCCAAAATGGTCACACCCCCGTCCAAGAAATAATCCGCAGCTCCAGCACCCTTGAGATCAAGGTACGAATCCAACAGGTCCAATCGCTGCGCCAAAAATGGGGTCTGAGCTCTATCCAAACGAAGGTTGTCGAGGCGTTTGCGAAAGTCACGGTAGTCGAAATGTCCGCCGCTTTCGATTGCCATTTCTCGTAATACCCTTAGTACTTGGGCCATGTATAGTGGCATCCCGTCGCTTTGAGACATTGACATCAGGGAGAGCATCATGCCGATGTTGAGGTGTTTGGGATTGAGCCTGAATGGCTTTGCCTCGACGTTCGGGATCTGCGAGTACATTTTCGCCAGGTTGTGGTAGTTCGTCGGTGACACCAGAACCCGCACAGGCAAGCGTTTCTGTTGCGATGCGTACTGCGGTAGAACTGATGCGAGGAATGCCGCCTCACTTGGCTGGGAGTTTGCATTTGAACTGTACCCGTTGAAATGCAGAACTAGAGTCGAGACGGACTGCTTTAACTTCCCCAGCACCGGTAGCCCCATTGAGCAGTTCTCTGGTGATATTGTCAGTCCGCCATCCCAGATCGAGGTTGGGGACATACCGATGATGCACGAGGTTGTGTGCGACTTGCCGCTTCCCTGAAGACCGCAGATAAACGCAGAAAAGGGAACATTGGTATTCAGCACAACTCTGGGGTCTGGCGCAATCTCAGTGTTCGGGGCTGCGCTGAGCTTTCCCATGAGCGCGAACTGAGACGGCAAAGTATGCCCAGCTTCCTCAAGGGCGGCGGAGACCAGAACGGCATGCTCCAGGTTCACAGACGATATAGCTCCTGTCGCCTCGTCATCTTCATCGCCCGAAGTGAGAAGATGGAGCTGGTCTTTCATCGGCGGCATCGAGGCTTTGGGGTTGGTTGTCTCCTTCTCATCACGCGCTCCAGCAAGGTCTTCTTTGAAATCTGATCTACTGTCAGGTTGGAGCTCGTTCCATTAACGCACTGGAGAAGATACCTTGAAGAAGCGCATTGTCAAGACCATTGTCTTCATCACTAGAGGCGCCCGTCACATCGCTGGTGTCCTGATCAGAATCCGTTTCGTCGCTCTCGGAAGGCTCGCTAGGAGTGTTGTTGACGCCCGGCTTAACCGTCTTGGGTGCAGCTGGCGCTCCAAAGGTAAACTTGGCCTTGGCAGCCGTTTGTCCAAACGTGAATGGCGTCTGAGCCTTCTTCTGTGGAACTTTCGAGGGTGGTAGAGATTCTTCATCAGACGAAGACGTGTATGATGATGCGGAACAGTAGACCGGCTGAGGTGAAACGGGTCTGGCGGCAACCTTTCCCAGTCCCTGTTCAAGGTGGTTAGAGTAACTGGACAGTAGTTAGCCAACGCCCGGATGAATGATCTGAAAAGGGGTTCTTGTCAATACGCTTCCACAATGTCGCTAATGTACTCAGCACGCTTGGGCTTCTGCTTGGTGTACTTCGCGGTGATCGCGCCCCTGTCGATTCGCTGGTTCTGCTTGTGGATGCCAAGAGTTCCGCGCGGATCGCTTTCCGGAGCACGGGATCCTTGGAATGTTTGACCATCCTGCGCAGGGAACACGGCGAATACGGCGGAGGCGGAGACGAGGCGTAGAGCTGGTGAGATATTGTGTTTAGGAAGATTGTTGGAGGGCGCTTGTTTGTGTTGGTGGAAGCACAGAGCAGCATAAACATAGCTGACTCAGCCAGCGCGTAGAGAGGAAAATTTCCATTTTGAGAATTTATCCCTGCACAATTGACTTGAACTGTATTGCTCCCAGGAACGCAGCCAAAATCTTCTCCAATCTTCTCGGTCTTCCTTTATTTTTGCAATCATGGAGGAATGGCGTGCAATTATTCTCTGGGACGGATCTCACCGTAGCTATTTCATCGCATTGGGTTGCTCGACCTAGATATCCTTGGCAGCTGGAGAAAGCCTGGCACTTGAAAGGTTTGAGGGAGTTGATTTGCTATGACGGTGTTTTTTCGTCGAAAGTATCTGCTTAACAAGCAAAGCTCATCCTTCTTGTTTCTCTTGGGAGATGTGTGGCGACATCTGGGATCTGGAGTGCCGTTGCCAAGCAGCGAGCCCATCTTGCGCCGGAGTTGTCTAAGTCCGGTGTGAACCATGGGCCAGGTTAATCGCCCTGCGGAGAGAGGTATCGGTGGACGAGCTGGGAATAGCAAGCTTGGCATGGCACTCAAACAAAAATGCCATTAGACGAACCTGTTATGGTCCTTCGCTTCAGTGTATGCGGAAATAGAGTTGTGGGTTCCCTTGTTTCGCCGTGGGGGTAAGTGGTTTCCTTGCGGACGAGGATCATACCATTCAGTTCACGAGTATCTGGGTCTAGAGGAGAATAAAGGTGGATGTGCCAATCCAAAGGCGGAGAGGACCCTGTTTGACAGTGTCGTTCTGGCAGCACCGGAGATTCGTACCCCGGATCGTGGTCCCCACGGGGATGATTACCCCGGTCCCACCAGCCCGACCCTCTCAGCGACGCGCGGTTGACATTTTCCGGGGAATCTCGTGGCAAGCGAGGATGTTTGATTGGCTTCGATACGAGGTGGATTAAGAAATGGGCGTGCTGGCTTGGAGAATCTTGTCGGGGCTGCCAATTCTTGGTGCCCAGGCCCGGGTATAAAGCCTGCTATGCGGTCTTTCTCGTTCTCAGAATCATCAAACCATTTCATTTCCTTTCCGCATCTTTCCCTATTGTCACCATTGAACCCTGCTACGATGACCTCAGAGAAGAGCTTTGGCCACCGCGACGAGCCTCTAGCCACAGAAAAGCGCGACGAGGCGTTTGTGGAAGATGCGAGATCCGTGGATGAGAAGGCTCAGAGGAACCATGGCGACTACTCTGGAGCCGTTGCAAAGACAGACCCTGCGGAGATTCAGCTTGTCCGCAAGTTGGATAGGAGAATCATGCCTATCGTCTGGGCCATGTACTTCTTGAACTACGTGAGCGATCTTACCCCGGCCATGATGAAGGTATCAAGTTGAACTGACATGCATTCTGTTAGGTCGACCGAAACGCGATCGCAAGCGCACGCCTCAACGGTCTTGAGGAGGACCTCGGACTTCACGGCACCCAGTACAATACCTGCATTTCCATCCTATTCGTCGGGTTCGTTCGCCTAAACTTCCTCTCCGCTACAACCTTATACTAAGCCTTCAAAATCAGATACCTCCTCATGCAGATCCCATCAAACATGCTCATGTCCTCCGGCAAAGTCCGGGCCTCCGTTTATATGTCCCTGTGCATGGCAAGCTGGGCCGTTGTCTCGGCCTGTACGGCGCTCACGAAGAGCTATACTGGGTTGGTGCTGGTGCGGTTCTTCCTGGGAATCACAGAGGCGCCCTTCTACCCCGGCGCCCTCTTCCTGCTGTCATTGTTCTACACACGAAAGGAAATTGCGCTGAGAATTTCCATCCTCTACTCGGGAAACATCGTGGCAACCGCCATGAGCGGCCTCATCGCCCTTGCAACCTTCGAAACACTAGACGGAAAACACGGACTAAAGGGCTGGCAGTGGCTCTTCATCATCGAAGGTGTTGTGACCTTTGGCATCGCAATGCTCGGCCTAATCATGCTCCCCGACCACCCACTTACAACCCGGTGGTTAACCCCTGAAGAGCGCGAGCTCGCACACACGCGCATCCTCGCAGACACGGTTGGAAGCGAGAGCTCAAAGGGAGTCCTCGCCGGATTGAAAGAGGCATGCCGCGACCCGCGACTCTATCTCCTGGCTTTCATGCAGAACATGCACCTCAGCGCCTGCAGCTTCAACAACTTCTTCCCAACCGTCATTGGCAGCCTTGGATTCAATTCCACCATTACGCTGGCTCTGACATGCCCACCGTACCTCGTCTCCGGCGTCGTCGGCGTCATTGTTGGGATCACCTCGGGCAAGTACAACGAGCGCACGTGGCACATTACAATCACGATGGGCATCGCCGTCATCGCATTCATCATATCCTGCGCGACGATGAATACAGCAGCTCGATACATCTGCTGCTTCCTCTTCACGAGCGGCGCGTACGCGGTCAACTCGGTGATTCTCGGGTGGGTCTCTGCGACGCTGGGCCAGACGGCTGAGAAGAAGGCGGCGTCGCTTTCCGTCGTCAATGTCGTTGCGAATGCGTCGTATATCTACACGGCGTACCTCTACCCGGAGTCCAATGGTCCGCGGTACCTGATCGCCATGTCGAGCAATGCGGCGTTTGGGGCCGCTACGATCATGAGTGCTTGGGCGTTGCGCTGGTGGTTGCAGGCTACAAATAGGAAGATTCAGCGCGGTGTACTGCCTGGCGCGGAGGATGGGGTGTTTTACGCGTACTGAGTTGGGCTGGGCTCAGTACATGCTTGAGCTACTATCGAGCAAGATTCGTGACATGATAAGACATGGTAGTGCTTCGATGCGGGTACTTCCTGCGTATAGTGTGATTAGGCCAGTGGCTCATAGCAGACGAAATCAATGATAAGAATGCCCTGTTTTGGAAGTCATAATCTCCCATCACCCTCACCCAAGTTTCATCAAGGCACAAATGGACTGTTTGGACAAGGCGGAACAAAAAGACCTACAGTACCAGGGAAACTCGTCCTATCGGCAGAGGCGAGATCATCCAGTACGGATATGATGCGGGTGATGGCGAGTATCACATACAGGGTTTCCACATCCATCTGCGAGGATACCTGAGGAAAGCAAGAAACTAGGCTCTCAGGTGGTCAGGTAGTCATCGGCCTCGGAATCCCATTCAGCCAGCCTGTTGTTGTTGTCCTGGTCATAGTAAGGTATTTTGGAAACAGAAGCATCCAGCTTGGGAAGTCTGACAGAGATATATTTGGAGAGGAAAATTATGGATTCGGTAGCTTAACGTGGGGAAGCGGTAAATGGGGAAGTGAGGGAGAAGTTAGACACTCCCACCCAGGTACACTATCTTGTAATCATCACGCAAGGAGAGGTTGAAGGCAATCCCAACTCGCTTACACATGGCCTGGATCGGTGCGAAATGCTGGTCTATCGCAGCCAAGATACGCACATCTGCTGGCGGGCGATGGGGCCCTCTTGGCTGTGGGTGTGAGCTCTCCGCGACTGCTGAATAAATGTATATTTGCTCCAGGTCAGGGAACAGCTCTTTTCGCCCGGAAAGTACACCGAGAAGGCCGTCCGCGAGCACAGCCGAATGTGCTTCATCGCAGTGCGCCACATGGAGCGATTTCAAGCTCCTCGGTAAGACGTCTTTCAAAACGAGCAGGGCGTGATTATCGCTGGGATGAAGGTTGAGGAGATTCTGGGCCCGTATGCGGAGGTCGCGCAGCTTCTCGAACTGGGCAAATGAGCCAAACCATCGGTCAGCCGGGTCAAAGTCGTCCGCATCATCAGGCTCCTCTATCCCGACCCCAGACTCTCCCTTGTCGTTTAGATGCAGTACCTCAAGGCTATGCCTTTGGCCCAATAACGGTTCGCGAAATGCCCGGACACGAAAGTCGCGGTAGCCAATCTCCTCGACTTCGTTTTCATGCTGATAGACGAATTCTCTGAGGTTTGCGCACGCGCTGATCAAAAGCCCCGCCCCGAAGTTTAGATTGCACTGAGTATATAAGTTGAGGGTTTCGATAGGCGATGTACCGACAGCATCTTTCATATTAAAGTGGGCCGCGCGGACCTTTGGCAATTCACCGTTGGCGTAAGGCCCGTCCTTGACCTTATCCATGGAGAGATGTCGAAGAGAAGGTAGGCGTAGGAATGAAACTATTTCTATAAGAGAAATGTAGTCCGTAGGGTCATCCGGGTCCTGTACTGTGAATTCCACTCTACTGAGCGACTGCAACGATGGCTGTGTATCAAATGGAGGTTCTCGGTAGGAAGCTCCCAGGACAACGGTTGACATCCACAAGGAAGGCCCAGCGGCGCCCCAGGTGAGTGTCGTGAGATTGGGTACAAGTGCAAGTAAAATGGCAGTCCATGCATCTGGATGAGAGCCGTGCAGATCTCTGCACCAGTCGGTGGCCTTTTGTGGTGACTTGGCGATCTTGTCCACGAGGGCCCGCACGTCTGCATTGATAACAGGATAGTCGGGCGGTTGACGGAATCCATGCTGATTCAAGACATCTATACGGCGGACTGAGAGGGCGATCTGAGCATTGCCCAGCAGAGTCTCGATGAGTTGCGGTATCTGCAGGGTCTCGAGTTCGACGGCGCTGTAAACAGCCTCGAGCAAAGTGTCGCGCCAGGCGCGGCACACCCGGAGCAGATTGAGACGATCTGTATGTTCAGGCACCTCGTCCGCGATGGCGAGAACAAGCTCAGTTGGCAGGCGATCCATTGCTTCAGGACGAGAAGTGTTTTGCAGCAAGGAAGAAAGATGAGGCCAGTCCCTGCGGCTGAGCTGATCCTGCGCCTTGGCACCGCAAATTTCCCCTCCTTCCTTTTTCGTCCATCTCGTGGCCACGCCTGCTTTCCAGGAGAACAAGCTCACTTCGGGCGAATGGATCAATCGGGCAAACTGCAGATTGCTCGCTCACTATTCAACCGACACGATGATGCAATTCGCGTGTTTGTCTTCAAATCTGGGGAAACGCGCACAATTTCTCCGGCTTGGCGCTGATCACTCCGCATGCCCCTCCGTGGGGAAGACGTTGGATTGTCCAGATCCTTCGCTGCTGGTGCTCCCCTTGTCCAATGGACGAGTCCCTGGGGGTACTCGCTTCGGCTTTTCTATCGCCGACGATGAGCTCATTCTGCACGAAAGCTTCATGAGCTTGGCCTTGTACCTACCCAGACCGTGACGCGAACTCCCTTGACCCGACACCTTTGTCTGAACGGCACAATTAATTCAACCGGGCCGGCGTAATATAAAGCAAGGCCTCGCCCCTCCATACCAGACAAGACACCACACATCACCTGGTTGCTTGAACCCACCTTGAAAACATGCTCTCCTCCTTTGTCCTCCCGGCGCTCGCCCTCATGGGCACCGCTGATGCAAGACCACACTCGCCACCACGAGGGCCCCCTCCCGCCTTCTTTCTCGCCGGTGACTCGACGACCGCTCCGGCCGGCGGATGGGGCGACGCCTTCGTCGCCAGCCTCACAAAAGGCTCGACTGGGATCAACTTCGGTCACAGCGGCGCGACCACATCATCCTTCCGAGCAGGCGGCGACTGGGACGAGGTCCTCACCGCCGTAAAGAACCACACCAAGACCCACCGTCCGTTTGTGACCATCCAGTTCGGACACAATGACCAAAAGACCGAGGAGGGATTGGCCGTCTTCCTGGACAACCTCGTTCAGTTCGACGAGGAGGTACGCGCTGCCGGCGGCGAGCCGATCTTCTTAACCTCACTCGAGCGTCGACGGTTTGCTAGTGATGGGACCATAACACATACTCTGGATAATGTCGTCGCGTTGACTATTGAGGCGGCGGAAGAGACGGGAGCCCGGTGGGCGGATCTGAATGCCGCTTCGAGGGCGTATCTCGAAGCGATTGGGCCTGAGAATTCCGCTACGTATAACCTCGACGAAACGGATCGTACTCATCTGAATGATGCGGGAGGCGTTGTGTTTGCCGGTTTGGTTGGGCTGTTACTCGAGGGCCTTGAGCCGCGATTTGCGAAGTACATTGGTACTGATCCAGAGTTGGAGGCCGCGCTGAAGGCAGGCGAGTACTTCTACCCGGAATGATAAAACAGTATATCGAGCCCGCGGAGGATAACGTTTGGGCGAGTCCGTTTTATGTATCGAGATCTTCCATATCTGTCTTCCCCTATTGAATATATCTAGTTTTGGAGCCAGTGCATACAGAATCAGAGTTTATCCACAAGCACCCTTTCAGAAAATTGTAGATCCACCCAACCTGTTCCAAGCCAGGCTTCTCCGATCAAAAATCGCTTACAGCCCTGCAGCATTGACAAGGAACTGCGCCGCCTCAGCCGCATCCCCACCGTACGAGATATGCGCCAAAACGTTTGCACCGTTCAAGCAAACCGGGTCCCCAGTCGCACACCACGTCTTGAAGTTCTCAATGTTATCGGGCTTCTGCGTCTTGAAGGGGTCGCCGAAAGTGACAGCGCCCACGACCTGTCCAGCAGAAAGCTTGCCGGCCGCGTTGTGCACGACCATGGCGCCCTGCGAGTATCCGCCGAGAACGACCTTGGTGTCCGGGCACTGCTTCAGCGCTTGCTCAACGAGCGAGGCCATTTCGGGCCCGCCGGCTGCGCCGAGTGCTACGTTTCCCTGTGGTTTGTTAGAGCTTCTTCCTCTGGATGGCGTGAAAAGCGGAGGGGGGTACGTACGGTCGCAGAGGCAGGATAATCGACGCCCTGGATAGCGACCTTGCCACCGGTAAGCGAGTCAAGCTCGCTGCCGACCTTGGGCCCGACGACCGTTCCCATGTTTCCGATCTCGGTCGTGCCGCGGGCGAAGATGAAGGTCAGTTCCTTGCAGCCCGTGTTGTCGGTCACGTCGTTGGAGGTCGAGGAGCCTAGTCAGTACATCCATGTTAGCAAGGTAGTCCATCTATACCCCCCGTAGCTCCGGTAGCTCACCACCAAACAGCCCGCCGAGACCGCTGAGCCCGCTCAGCCCACTCGACGACGAACTCGAAGAGTCCGAGTCGGAAGAGGACCCCAAGTTGCCGAGCCCGCTCAGGCCACTGAGGCCACTCAATCCGCTGCTTCCGCTGCCGGTTGTGCTAGTACCAGTACCGGTGGAGGCCGCCACAGCGCTGGTCGTGGTGGCACTGCCAGAGCCAGCGGCAGACTCGGAGCTGGATCCAGATCCAGAGCCAAGGAGGGAGCCCAGGTCGGAGAGGTCAAAGCCGCCGCTGGAGGAGGAGCCCGGCTTGGGAAGGAGGGAGGCTAACGAACCGAGACCAAATTGGCGGGAGTTGAGGGTAGGGGTCGGGGCGCTGAGAGCGCTGGCGACGAGGGCGAGGACAACGGCGGCGGTCTTCATTTTGATTGACTCTTGAGTGAGGGAGTGAGTGATTGGAAAGTTGGTGGGCGTTTTAAACGAAGGTGGAAATCGAGCACAGCTCTGATTTGCAGCGAGTGAATGGAATGAGTGACGAGATGAGATGGGCGCGGCGAGGCGAAAACAGGTCGAGGCTTGCTCTTGTCGCAGGAGAGAAAGGTTGAGGGTATTCAGGGTTTATATACTGCAATGGGCACAGGGACAGCTCCCTCGGCGTTTCAGCAGTGCTGCAGTGGCCCTGCTCTGCTCCGAGACTAAGCCCTGCGCAATATACTGCATGGTGCCCACTATCCCAATAATTCTCGAAGCCAATTTGTCCATAACCAAGATCAGATAGATCTTCTCTCGGCTTCTGTACTTTGTTTCACTCGATCTGATTCCCGAGGGCCAAATGCCGAGGCCGAAAGCCCATGAAGCATTGGTGCGACGCCTAGTTTAAGCCCCTGCCCGCACCATCCCCCGAAGCGGATATAGTTGCGAAGGGGAAATCTTGATTTCGGGTTCGGAAGCGTCGGATATCGGGTGTTTGTTTGTTGACCCTGGTCTAGCCTCCAGAGCTGTAGATCGTTCGTTGTCTCATCGTGAGACTTGGATGTTTGTCGGCTGGTCAGATGATGATACATCGCGCTGGGCGAATATCGACAGATTACCACCGTGTACTTGATCGCCTTGAAGCAAACAGTCAATATCCACGGCATCCAAGGTCAGCCAAGGGACTCGGAACCAAGATGCAAAGTGTACCTGTGCTGGAATGCAGTAAACACCGTTCGTGAACCGTCAGTGCTGGAAATTTAGCCTGTGCAGACCCACCACGGCCCCTGGGGAAACTTGAAGCTTGGCCCAAACGAACTTGAGACCTCCCCACAATTCTTCTCGAGCTAGGCGCATCTTCCTAATTAAGGGGTACCGCCGCCGAACCTTCTGTCGCTCCACAAAAGCCTCAAAAATTCGACGCCTTGATTATGGTCAGACCACACCAGACGGACCCAGTGCTCACAAGACCGTTACGGGCCCGGCCCTCGGTAGATTGTCGGCTCCGAGAGTCTGCTTATCTACGTCAGTAAATACTTATCTACTTATCTTGGTTGTTTTCTCACGACAAACAGTCTTGGGAGTAGCGAGGCTGGTGACCTCTCGTAATTTAATCTCAAGCATTGCCCGCTCCCAGGGCATACATCATGAGAATATCGTTACCCTGGAGACTTCGACCTGATGCTGGAATCGCCATCTTCTCTACTTCCAACCCCACAACCAGTGGGACGCGGGCGTCGAGCCGAAACTGTCAGTCTGTTTGTAGATCGCATTCCACGTGCCTCTGGAGTCTGTCAGGCAGACCTGGTGTCGGCGATGTACCTGGGCATGGCGAGATGGCGCTTAATCACGGTATTTGGTCTTCCAACAGAGTTCATGCTCGAATCATTTCTTCAGTGCTGCTCTGTTAGGGCTAAAGAATCTCCGAGCCCCTTGATCTTCGCAGTATGTGAGTGAGGGAACAGCGCGAGCGAGATTCTCGCGACCCTTCGTACGGTCAAGCCGTCAGTCAGTGCGGAGAACTCGGATTTACGCTGTGTTCGAGGCACAAAAAGTCCTTACTCTCCTAACTTGTGCTTCCAAGCAGCTCAGTCACATCGAAAATGAAGATTCAGTCGGGTAATGGTGATTTGCGGGGTACACTACGCAGGGGCGGCGATTGTGTGAAGTTGAACTAAGATTTTATATATTCCTCAATATTAGACAGGATATGAAGTCGATTGGCTCTTATATTCGAACCGCATGCCGCGGTGACAGACATCAGAGTCTATTCTATCGAAGTCATAGATATATCTATCTGACATTTCGTATTACCCTGTCTACCCTCCACTAATACACTGTTCCTTGGGACACACATAGGCCGGCGATGCCAGCCATCTCAACATCCCGTGTGATGTATCCCATAGGACGTTAACTTCGCACAGAATAGGTTCAAGGACCGGCAAAACAATAGATGCAGTGGAGAACCGGGTCACAGGCGAGAGCCCACCGTCTTGGCGTCCCATATCGACACCACCCTACCGCCGACAACCAATATTCCCATTCTGATACCGCACACACCGATACGGCTTGTCACAATAGTATCCATACAGGCAGCAATTGTGATAGTCCGGGTCAATGCACGAACGGTTCTCGCAGCACCTATCATCATGTTGGCAGCAGAGGTTGCCGTCCTGGCAGCCGACGGGGTAGTTGGGGTCCGAGCACGCGCGGGCAAGCAGCATCTTTGCGCCTGCGGGGGTGGAGCCGACGCCGCGCGAGGTATCCCTTTCGTCGGGGCTGTGGGCGGCGATCACGGTGGAAGGGTCGGCTTCGATGGTGGTGCCGTCATCGAGGGTGAAAGTTTCGAGGGTGGCTGCGAGGGTTGTTTGCGCTGTTAGCGCGAGGAGGAGGTATTTGAGTTGCATTTTGAGCTTGGTAGATGGAGAGAAGGAGAGAGGAGTCTTGAGTAGTTGGTTTCGAGGAGACTTCTGGTGACATTGATGCCCTTCTTATAGGCTGCGCGACACCCTCCCTGCCCTCAGAAGCACAGCCTCCATGTGGACAGTGATAGGCATACGATACGAAGTCTGGTTCGACATCTGCGAATGAGATGTTGAACAGCAGGCACAGCGTAGATCATCCATGTTGATCCTCGTATTGCGGCTCTCATGTCAGGGAACTCAAGCAGAAATAGACTTTCGAACCGCAAAATAGTCGAGCTACTGGCTGACGCCCGGCTGGGACTTGCGTGGGTTGACACTCTAAATGGACGATCAGTTCCTGGAGAGACAAAGCCCTGTCCGCTAGACGAGAGCTCAACACGTACAGCAGCACAGGCTCGCAGCCCAAGGCTCCTTTCGGCCCGACGTACTACTGTTCCCTGGAGAGACATGTCTGTCGATGTCACGCTCAAATGTGTCGTCTTATAAATCTGTTATACCGCACAAATACGCTGCTTATGAACTGCTGACTATTCTTAATCATCAAGGCTGCCTTTTCCGTTCTGCTCCAATCACGATGCACCTCTTCCCCACTGCTCCCCACTTGATTAACTGGCAGGATGGGGCTAAGCCTGAATCGGCCGCTGACAGTCTTCAGCCGCACGCTCCAGCTTCAGGATAAATCTCACCCACCAGCGCCTCTGAGGACGAGAACGAGGAGAAGATCCGCATCTATCTCAGGCAGCTTCACAAATGCAGCCAACAACAAAGGAGCCGCGGCTGCCCACACCGCTAGGCGGACCCCACGTCCTCTTCGACGGCTCATTCATTCTCGAGTTCCTACAGCCCGCTCCCGAGCTGAATGCCTCTGTGCTGATGCGCGCGACGTACAAAGGGGGTCATGAACTGACGAAACTGGGCAAGAATCATCCTCAGGCACCGCCGCTCCACATCCATTTTGCGCAGAGCGAGAGCTTCCTCGTTGAGGCTGGGGCAGTCGGTACGACGACCACATATGACGCGATAGACACGGTGCATACGACAAAAGCGAGCTATAACCAGGTTGTTCCACGGCAAGGGCTTTCGCCGCCTGTGCCGAGTCGCAATGGGGATGGCGCGACGGCCATTCCCCCGTGGACGCCGCACAACTTCTGGCCGTGCGTACTCTTCACATCCGAGGCTTGGTGTTGATCAACTAACTTGCCATAGCGTCGCTCCAACCCATCCCTTTTGGGCTACTCCCGAGGGAGCAGAATACGAGAGCACCCTGCCAAAGTGTCGCAACTCCGACACCACAGTCCTGATCTGGGGCTATCCGAAGTCCACCACTGGCGCCCCAACGGGTACACTCACGACCGACTTCCCACCTGACATGGACGCCGCGTTCTTCCTTGCACTACTTGGTCTCGTCGACGCCGTCAGTTCAAAACGTCTCGCGATGACACCGAGTTTATTCGCGACGTTGTTCTCCATGCAGACTGTGAGTGAGTCCGCGATGATCATGGCTCCGACCGCTTGGTGGCTGGGGTCTTTAAGGTGGCGGATTCCGTGGACTGCGCAGGTTGCCCTAGAGAAGGTGCGGAAGCTGCTTGGTGGAGGGAACCCGGTCAAACTTGTCGAGGATGTTATTGAGAATGTAGTTGTCAAACGGCAGTGAGACCTGTCGTTCTATATAGTTTATCTGCCTGCGAGAGATAATTAATTGATACTGTAATATCTTGGAAACCTAGCATTATATGCTCGAGCCTTGCCGGAGGTGCAGCCTGGGTGCCTTACGCGAAAACTCTTTCACCTTGGTCCATCCGACCTCCTCTGTATGAAATAACCCGTCGAGGATGCTGTTGGATCATTCTGGAACGAGAGCAAAGCCTCAAACCATGTGCAGAGACAAAACATACGCCTCCAGGCTAAGGCATTCTCCGAAAAGCCAGGCAGCTTTGTCAAATCCCGTGGTTAAAACCCAAGAGGCAATTCTGTCACGTCACATCGCAGCCTTGCGAGCATTCCACTGAAGCCAAGAGTGCCAACGTTGTTGCGGGGTGAGAGCGCAATTTCGTCCCCCTGGCGGCTTCACGAATGTAAGGCTGTGCAGCGATTCGCCATTGGTTCTGTCCATCACTGAGCTGAGCAATCACCTGATTGATCTCTACCAGGAATTATGCGCTGACTTGTCCTCGGAATGAGAGCCCGACTCTTAGCTACTCCATCACGCGGCCGGAAACGATATGGTAGTCGTAGTGTTCCATGGGTTTCACCTAGAAAACCCTTTCAAATAGACTACACGACATATCAGGGATCGCATACACGATTCAAACCAAGTTATCTTCCAACTAGGTGGCAGGAATATGGCTGAAACACTTGACCTAAAGCCTTAGTTGGACTGCGTCGCCGGCTGTCGTGCAGCCATGTTCGTCCGTGTATACAGCGCCATCGTTTCTTGGGATCCTTCCTGTCTGATATGAATTAATAATAGGTACACCTCCGCTGAGCACTCCATGCTAACCCTCTGTGAGTGGAAACTGGAGCCCAAGGGCATCGATCTACCCGGGAAACCAAGAGGTTTGTGCACCGCGTAACCATCACCGACGATGATTGCTGTGGCGGGATATGTTCGGTGTGGAAATTGGGGACCAGACAACAGAACTGCATCAGGACACCGACCTCGAGAAATAGACTACCACGAACCTCATGGGCGTTGATGGGAGCTGGTCAGCACGCTGGTCGAGAAGCAAAACGTTCCCACAACAGTACCAGAAGAGTGGTGCTACTAAGCTGGCGATTTGTCTCCTTCAAGATCCTACTTGGGTAACGGCGTTTCCTGTCCTGGGGCCATGATCTGTGGATTCGGGTACTGGAGTGAATTGGGATTACCAAACTCCTTCAGAGCGAGCACCACTGGGGAGTAGTGCTCCAGAGCCTCTCGCCAGAATTTCACAGATCTTTGACCAGTGACGGGCGCAAGGTGATTTCTCTAAAGCGGATTTTCGAGGCCGCGGCACAGCGTTTGCTTGATTGCGAGAAAGCGTGTAGACTGGCTTTGTGATCGGTTAGATGCGAATTTCTGATGAGTTCCAGAGTGTCTAGAGGGAGGGAAAGAAGCGATGGCATAGTTCAACACGAGTCAGGTCGGTCATGTATGCGATGGTAGGCTGGGGGTCCTGTTTGGACCATTCTACTGTTCAAATCTAGGGAGCTTTACTGGTATTCCTGGATATGACTAATGGAATAATAAGGGTTAGAATTAGAGTTAATAGCGGAAGCCCGTTTATGTTATCACCACAGGATTTATTAATCCACCAGGGAGCGATTAGCGCTACAAGACAGCTAAAAGTAGCCAGGAAAGGACTATTAGCGCAATATAATTAAAGCGAGGCGCTTAAAGCCATCTTTCGTCGGTTGAGCTTGCAAAGCTTCCCGGTGTCTGTAGCACGACTGGAGCTTAGGACCTTACTGTAGACTGGAAGAATGGGACAAGAAGGAAATATAAACTGCTATATTTTGCCCACTTAATTCTGACCGTGGTATGTATCCAAGATGAATGCCGCGTCCTCGTGCTCTGAGTTCCATCTGTGTGCTGCAATTGTAGAACAGTTGATGGGGCCATCTAGAATGGGATCCAACGATCGGGCCCGAGCCAGCAGCTCCGCCAGCAGGAAGCACACGAGGAAGATGGTCTGGCCCAGATTGTAGTCGTTACTGGTCATCTTCAAGTCCTGCAGGAGTGTGCTTGCCAGTGCCTGTGACATGTTCGCTCGATCAAGCTGCAAGGCGAAAAAGGTCACACAGGCAAAGGTGCAGACCCGCGAGTCAATCTGAAAGTGCCTTTAAGCGCTGACAGCTAGTATAGACAGGGGATATGGTACCTTTCGGACGATCTTCTGCTCCTCCTTTTCGGTCCATTCAAACTCCGGGTCCCAGCGGTGGATGCCCTCATAGCTGTCAACTGGACGGTAGAAGCGATAGTCCTCCGTTGCCTCGAAGGTACTGTATCCCCCATGATTTCGCTTTTGTCGTTCGTGGTTACCAGAACCGAGGATACTGCCTGGGCGAATTGCCTGTTTCGCTAGCAGAAACCTGCACGGACTTGGATGCTTCCACGGCCATGATGCCGGGTGGAGAAGAAGAGGGAGTAATGTCTCGGATACTCAAGAGACCTTTGCTCAAAGAAGCTCTCTCATGTCTGTAAATGTGGTGGTTATATAGCACTATAGATCTCGTATGTCGTTTTCTTTTTGATAAATTGGATCATGAGTACTGAACGTGTAGAACCTGTATCCCCTCAACCGGACGGCGTCCTTGGCCGGGCTCTAGCTAGTATCTAGCTTTGATTTACGATGTTGAATGCCATCTTGGGCCAATGCTATCTGCGTACTAGGAGGAAACTGTCATTGGGCTGTGATGAAGGTGTCTGTCTATGCGGGCTGCATCACCCAGGAGGCTTTATACGCCATCCTCGCGTCGGGGCTAATACCTCGGCAGGTACTTGTTTATAGAATACGCAATTGAACCGTAAGTAAAGTCTATCTACAGAATAAAGGTCATCGTGCAGAATGTTCTGGCATTTGTCGGGCGATTAAACTAAAGCTTTGGGACATTGTGCGAGACAAGTGAGTCCGGAGATATCCATATTACTATTTCACAAAGGCTTTAATCACAACGTCCTCCGACCGACAAGCTTCACACCTGCAAGACACTACAAGCAATGGTCCGGATTACCATCTGGATTTCCCCACCATGTCGGAAACGGCCGTTCTGTGCCACTTGCCCCGAGCACCGCAAACGACAGAATGAACACGATAAGCTGCGATCCACCGTCCAATGCGGCCCCAATCAGATAGTTGTAGTCGTTATAAATCTTCGGCATCCGACGTCGGAGCCACACCTGGGAAAACACACCCACCGCAATGGAGGACCAGATCCACGACGTATTGCCAAAGTACATCTGCCCGGCCCACGACGCAATGATCGCCGTGTTCAGCGGCCATTGCCGAATCCGCGGGAACACCCTCATCAGACCCCAATGCAAGAAGGGGAGGGCAAGGCCAATGACTAGACCCAGGGGCACGATCACGTATCGTCCACTAACGCCGTATACTTCCTTGGCCAGCGACCATGTGACGGCCTGCGAGTTGAGAGACTGTACGGTCGAGCCGCTCCAGACGTTGTTCCCAATAGGGTCGAGCAGGATTTCGCGCTGGTTGGTGACGATCGTGGTCATCACGACATAGTTCAGCGCGGCCCCAAGGAGAGTCCCATACACCTGGGTGGCGAACATAATGCGATGCGGCACTTTGGTGTACTGGCCGACCTTGAGCCAGTTCGACAAGTTGACCGACAGGAGAATGACTTGGTGCGACCAGCTGGCGAAGTAAAGACCTGCAAGAGGTCGACCGGGGTGAAGGGCGCCGGCGATCATCTTGGAGAGTTGGTTGGTTGCAATGCCAGTCCCGTAGAGGCCATAGAGAATGCAGGAAAATGGGGCGATAAAAGCGCCCAGAAGCAGAGCGATGATGTAACCCCATACCGGCAGCGTAGTCTGTCCTTTAATGTTTACGATCAGCCCGGCGAAGAAAGCCAGGGCGAAAAGAACCAGGTACCACCACATTGGGACTTCCTTGTATTTCAGCATGCCCTGATAATGGCGGTCCGGCTGGGTTCTGCGGCGTGCCTGCTTCCATGCGAGAACCATGTCTTTGCCGTAGAAAATGGCAACGTGGGTGATCAGTGCGCCAATGGCCAGATTCTGCGTCAGGTAGCCCCAGACGGTGCTGGAGGTCAGATAGGGCAGACCGACGTCTTTGAGTTTAGAGAAGTCGACCGTGCCTTTGCTGTCCACGATGGACGTTGCGGAGAACTTTTCTCCACTGCTCAAGAACAGAGACGTCGACATGAAGGGGAACTTTTTCGCGTCCCAAGCGTTGCCGTATTTTTTTTTGTTGTTGACGGCATACTAGATGACATATCCAATCCACGTGTTGACCTGCTGTTTGAACGGCAAGGAGAGATAGGTGCTCTGGATGTACTGCCAGTCCAGGGAAAAGTTCAACAGACCCATTCCCTCATTGGACGAGGCTCCTCCAAATATTGTAGTGAACACTGTCCGGATGTGTTTCGGCGCCTTCATCGAGGCCAGACAGAAGATGGAGATGCCTCCGAACCAGGTCACTATGTAGGATGGAAAGAGCTCCCACACTGCAGCAAAAGTAAGAGCCCAACCGAACTTGATGAGACGGGACTTGTTGGATCGGGGCTCAAAGTGAAGATTCTGATAGAGCACCACTTGAGGCAGTGTGGACCAGTAGACCATCTCGGCCGGATAGACAATGAGCGGCCGGAGTAAGCCTGCCAGGACAAACCCGCACAATGATATTGAGAAGGTCGACAGGACCGCGGTTGTCGCATTCACGCTAATGTTGTAGAATAGACGTTCAACAGCGTATACCTCGACTCCCGACAGGCCATTATTACCGGAAGATGCGATCAAAGCTGCCACCACATGCTCTTTGATGCCGAAGTGCTGGCCAAAATTGAGAAAGCGAATGGTAGTTTGGAGCCATTTCCATTTGAAGTTCTCTGGACGAGGTGTGATCATAGCCCATGTTTTTCCAAAGATAAACACCAGAACTGGAGGTGGTCTTGTTAGCATGTGCATGATCACAGAGCATCAACGGGGATGGGTTTTTACGTTGTATGAAGACGGCAGATACCTGGACTTGGTACGGCTTGAAGACATAGAGCATGGTAATGACACTCGACAAGGCCGTAAAGATGGAGCCCAAGACGATAGACCGGAAGGTCAGAGCGGGATCACCGTCGTCTCTATCCGATATGATGAAGTTGGAGACATCGTTTCCTTTGTGAGATCTGGTTAGAATACGAGAAATTGTTCAAGCAAAAGAATGGCTCACCATCCCGAATGACTGGATGCCCTTTGACATATTGCACCCCGTCATGAGACTGGGATCTCAGGGCATCCGGCTCATCCACACTGATCTTCTCATCGCTGAGCGTTGCTACCGGCCGTTCCGTCACAGTGCCGCCTTTAATGCCGGCGGCTGTCTTCGATACTTGTCCTTCGGCTGGATCTGGCATTGTGCGACCAGGTGAATCTCGAGGATCGGAGTTGTGAAATGGTGCCTCAAGGATTCCGGATCTGAAGAAAAACAAATCGTCGGAGATCCGGGTCTGAGGGTCATATAAGCAAGGACATTTCCACACGATAGAGCCCTTGCATTAGGACAGGTCCAGAAGAGCTAGGTGCATCCAGCGTTACATTAGCCATCACCCACTACCCGCATGATGTGATAGCCTGGCTTAATGGCGGAACAGGCATGGTTGGGTTAGTGCCAGGATAGCGTTGTTCGCCACGCAGACACTGGATCGTGTAGGAAAGGGTCCAAATAGATAGATATGCCTTCAAAGACACTTCTAGATGTGAGAGACTTCTCTTTACAATAGAACGTGGCTTGCGTATCTATCGTTCAGATAAAGTTCGACTGGGATACTAATAATCCTTGGCGATTGCTTGTCCCCTCAGCATCTTATCGCGCTTCCAAATCTCCGATGTAACCTCATCAAAGGACGGCACCGTCGGGAGAAGCCGCCGTCTTGTTTTTCGGCGGAGGTCCGGGTGGCTTCAGATAATGCCATTTTGAGCACGAATGGCGTTATCCCGAGAACAAGCTCGGATAGCCGAGCTCAAGCACGGATGCTGATAAAATTAGGCTATATGTGCAAGGAGGAGGGGGGCTTTCGCCATATCATATGACATAATGAATACAGGAGGTGGAGATGCGATTGCGCATTTCGACCTCAAAAATCTCCGAACTGGGCAAAAAACTATGGCTGTAATGGATGTCTAAACTATCACGTTACGGAGGCCTACGGCAAAACTTTGGGTTGGATGAAGTGGTTGATAATGTTAATATCGACCGCCTGCTTCTACAGGAAGTAGACGTTCGCCGTAGTAACTAGTTCTAATTGAATAATTGAGGCAGAAAGCAACGGGCATCATCAATGCTGGGTGCTCCAGAGTTGCGAGGTAAAACCCCGGGCAAGCGCACCGTTTTGAGTGATGGCAAAAAAAAAAAAAAAAAAAGAAAAAGAAAAAAACGCTAGTGTAGGAGATACGAAGAATTGGAGACCTCTGAATGGTTCCGGTCCGTTATAAATATTATAAATATTGTCGGTGTTAGGTGGCTGCCCAGGTGGGTAGTCTTGTGCCTGGAAAAGACGGCTGCCGTATGACAGGGAAGAACCATGATGTCTTAGAATATTTCCACCCAAGAATATCACGATATGCGGTACGTACTCTAGCCCGCGGAAGGCTGGGATATGGGTAAGCTGTGTCTGCGCAGCTGACACGATGGATAGTTGGTGGCAGGATGAAGGTAAATCCCCGGGTATCTTTACTGGTGAACACACGGACTGGGCCCTCGAAGTTCATCAGTGATTGCTTTTCAAGGCTGGGCTTTTATCTGCCAAAATATCTATTTATCATCACTACCTCTAGCACGGCTTCCTCTGTAAGCGCCCCTCACGCTAGCACAAAGCACGATATGCAGTTGGGTGGGCACCGTGATAATGGCAAATATCTCTACAACCTGACAAAGGCGAGATACAAATGGAGATATTATTGTCCGGGCACGATAGAATGTTAAGATGGCAAATCGTTACCAAATATCAGTCATCAACCTGGTCATTCACGACTGCATCCCCCTTCTCACTACGGATACGGCGATTGCGTTTGTTGTGAATCGAGACTTGATCAAGTAAACAGTGGAGCTTCATATACAGAATGCGTTCCATATTCAGGTTGGCTCCCAGTCAATCCGAATTCATCTTGTATATAACCCCTCAAGTTTTCAGATGTGAAGAAGAACAATGAATCTGCCTCTGAATCACAACGCGCTTGTTAGAACATGGTACGGTGGAAGTAGCTCTAGAGCTTTAACTTGGGTGGAGCCGGTGGCCAGAACGAGTGGCAATCCAGCCAGTGCGTAACGGGCTGAATCTATTTTGTTTTGGAGGTAACCGAGTGAATTCCTTTTATTATAAGTAAGCCGAACTGGCTCATCGAGGAAAGTGGGATAAAGACCAGGAAATCCCATGGTCGCGTTGCATGCCCAGTAAGCCCCAACACTAGGAAAGCCGAATGCAAATGGCGAAGAAGACGAGATTTCACCGTATCGTCGATTTACCGGCGCCAGTGGTATCGATGGATGGACAGTGTGCTTGGTAGTGCTGTGGATACGTTTCCTCACTTTTATGAGCGTAGGTCTGGGATACAGGTGCAGAACCATATCTTGCTATACGGGCCCAGCCATGCCTCCCGAACAAAAGCCAGGAGGTTGATAACTTATATTTGATTTTCATGCTAAGAGACCGATGGATACTATGTATCGTGGCACGTTTCGATTACCCGGCCATTATAAGGATCTAACGGAGGAAGGAACAAAGTCGCTGTTTATCAGGCACCGCCTCTTAAGGGCCTTACACAGTGATATTTCTGAAAACGGGTTGGTCTAAGGCATTGTTTTTCCAGCGAAGTGGAATTTTAGTGTATTATCTATTACAAAGGTCGAATTAAGCCACATTTTCTATTCACTTAATACTAAACAGAGCTCCATTGTGTAGAGCAATCGTAAGAAGAAAAGATATCTGTGGTAAACGACGGTCGATTAGAGTTTTAACTCCTAATTCTAAATCTGACAACCGATTAGAAAAAGCCAAACTAAAAGATTTATACAGTGTAATTCGTGTCTCGATTATTCTTTAGATATCTAATGAACATAGTTAGGATAGGCCTAGTTTTTAGCTTTCTGCGAGGTTACTTACTCCGTATATAAGGCTACTGTGAATAGCCACGTTATACAGTGGATTTCGCTACCTAAAAGTCTTAGAACGCTCTATTATAATCATAGTTGCGTCAGATAAAGCACGCAAATTGGAGAAGATAGGTATTGTAGAGACAGTCAATTCGGCATCGTCGTCAGAGTAATAGTACAGAATATTAGGATATGAGCGCTCACTGAGCCTTGACCGGTGATGAGAAAGACTTAGTGAGCGACCCTCTGAGCGGCCTCATCCAAATAGGGCAAGCCACGTTGGTTCTAGAAAATCAAGTCTGTACAGTGACATATGTTGCACTTTGGCTAGTATTTGGTGCGAGCATTTGTCGGGCTTCGTGGATGGGACGATGTACACTCTATTATAGGCGTGTAGGAGTGTAAAGCACGCGGATCATGTTACTATTAATACAGCTAATGCCTTCACGTTTTCATGTATGGAGATGACGAAAAAATAGAGTACCGTATTAGGACTACGCGCGTTGAACACCACTGTTAAGATCGATTCAAATTCAAAGTGGCTAAGACTAGTTATCCTATCTGCATCACGACACGTTCAGTCTCCAATGGATAATCTTTTCCCCACAGCTATCCATGAACGCTTCACCAACTAAAGAACACCTTCTGTCAATGGGACCAACGGTCACCGCATGCCTCATTCAGTCAGTATAAGCAGTAATGACCCGCTCGAGGTCCGCAACAACCTGATCCGCAAGAGCATTGGCAGTCGACTGAAGTCCAGCAGGAACCTTGGGAGTAAGCGCATCCCGCAGCGCCTCGCCGGCATCCCTAAAGTCGTAGAGGGTAGCAAGGACCTCGTCGTTCAATCCATCAGCGATAAACTCGTCCTCCGCGTCGATGATAGTATCAGCCAAGTCGTCAACGTCGTTGACAAGGCTCGTAACGCGCGAGATGAGCTGGAAGGTCTCGAGGACGGTCAGCGGGTCGAAGGTCGCGACGGCGGTCGCGGCATCGTTGAGGAGATCCACGAGCACCTCGGCGGAGGCTTGAACGGTGGTTCCTGGGACGGTTCCGGCGATGTAGCCGTTGAGGTCGGCGGCTGCGACGTCGATCTGGGCGATGGCCACGTCGAGGATCTCTTCGTAATCTTCGAGGTCGCGCTTCTTGGGGGTGGGGCCAGCGATGGCACCGGCGAGGAGCATGCTGGGGACAAGGAGAGTGGAGAGCTTCATGTCGGCTGTGGTACTTTAGGCCCAGGGAGGCTTTGTGATCTGGTTGTTGCTTCTGCTCTGGCTGCTGGCTGGGTTGATCATCGAGACGGGGCACATACGGTGTATTTATGTTTGTCCCCGCTGCCCGTCAGACTCTCCTCGCCTCGGTCGTCAACATCGATATGACTCTCCTTCTATTATGCTCGACATGTGTGCCGCAGTTACCGTCCCGTCGTCGCCGTCGTGATGGTGTAGATGTGATCCTTCTGCAGGCATTCATGGCTCAGCTCTCTTGGGTGCAGAGTGATGTCAACAGCACCTCACTCGGATTTCATTGTCTCTGACTCGGGTTGAATGACTGCACCGCTATACTCGCGCGGCAAGCAAGGTGACAATAACAGCATGACAACATCAAACGGACGTTATTCTATGACTCGACAGATGCTGCTAATGTGAACCCTTGGTCTGGCAGGTTAGCCTGAAGAAAAAAGATCGGGATGAGCCGCAGACTTTGGCTTCAAAGTGGCATCCCATGACCATCGTACAGCTTCCGTCGAACATAATTCTGAGCGATCTCTCATATACACGGCACTGAACCCTGGTTGAAGAGTCAGGAGCGTTGACTCACATCTGTCTTGGGCGAGGGATATGTACGGCCTTACTCGATGGTTGTATGCTTCCTCCCCATTCAGGCAATACGCGATCCTATGAGCGACGCCAATAAGGCACGATTTAGGAGATTTGACCTCTTACCTGCACCTCCCGAGGCCTGCTGAGAAACCGGAAACAGAGCATGGACCATGTTGCCGTACTCTTTGGCTCAGATATTTTGTAATAGCCAGCCAATGAGGCAGGGAAGAAAGCCAACCGTCGCAGAAATTATCTTAGTCGGGGCTGGGGCTCTAGTACCCTCCGTTGTAGGCGGTAGGTATCCAGTCTACCCTCCACAGGTCTGCTGCTCTTGCCTCTTGATCCTGTTTTGTCCCCCCTGCGTTCCGAGGCCTTCCTACCAACGCAGGTCCCCTGCTGGACCACAGCAATCTGCGCAGATCCCCACCATTGTACTCAATCTCCACAAGGTGTGCACTATCGACCGCATATACCTAACCACTGCCGATTCTTCAGATATCATTAATTGTGGAGCAACCGCACATCTTCAGACCTGATGGCGGTCGTCCATCCCTGTATGTCTGACTCGGGCATATATTAGCGATACGAGTTTACCCCATGTCACTCTACTTCGAGTTGCAGAATTCGTGCCCAGGATGTCGAGCCAACTGCGGGGTACGCGGGGCTGCTGCAGTTCGTGACCCTTGACCGACGTGACGAGGAGCGAAGGAGTCCCCATTATATGTCCTGCATATCCGATTTGTTGGTTAATCTAACGATTGACAGGGGTCGAACCCCGCCTTCCTGCAGATGAAGAGGAGCTCAATTTATCCCGGTATCGCTAGAGAGAGTCGTGCTCTGTCAAAGCGAGGGGCTTTACTTATTCAGGTGCGATGCAGGCCGAGGGTTAACCTGGTGGAGTTGTATCGAGATGTTCCCTGCGGATAGACACGATGTACCCTGTCGCCCACACAAGAGCCGAGATCTACTTCTTCACTGAGACAGCGACCGGCCTGTACATTTGGCGATGTAACGTTCGCTCAGCGCTCTATTTTGAGTATACACCGTCTAACGTAACATGTATCCTTGAACGCTCTGCCTCCCCGGCTTCGCTCCCACCATCTTCCACCCAGACTCAGCAAACCAACCCTACTCACAAACAAGCGTCACACTCTGAATCGTCACATCGGCCTCGACACACTGCGCCTCCTCCCCAACAGCAAATTCCCCAATCAACCCGGTCTCACACCCAGGCTCCGAGAAAATCTTAATAACAGGCGACGTCGAAGCGTCTTCGCACGCTCCACTGATGCCAGAGGAGCCCCAGCTGAGAATGGGGAAGCCTGCGACATTGACGCAGTACCCTTCGACCAGCGTCACGGGGCCGAGCGCCGTGGCGCAGCCTGCCTCAAAGTAGCGGTTGAATGTTGCAGAGACGGCGCCGAGGGCGCTCGTGCTCAGGGCTGCGGTGAGGAGGAGGGTCTTGGCTTTGTTAGCTGTTGACCCATGGTTGGTTGTGCCGGGTTTCAAGAAGGGATCGGACCTTGATACTTGCAATCATTGTCATCGGTGATACTGGTAGAGGAGTCTGATGTCGATGAAGAGCTATCTCTACGACATGGCATCATCCCTCTTTATATGCGTCCCCCCCCGGTGACTTCACGACTGGAGGAATTTGCAGCAGCGCGGGCCATCTCCCGAGTCCATTCCCGGGCTTCTGCAGAGGTGGAGCTTGAGACACGGGATAAGTGCTACAGCAGACCAATACAATGGTCTTCTCCAAGGTGCCTTACTGGCGGGCCTGCCGCCAGCGGACGCACATGCGGACTAGGCCTGCGTACTCGGAGCACGTACTGGAATAGAAGCCGCTTACTCATGGACTGCAATGCGGGAGATTGCTCAGGATATTAACATGGTACGTCGTTCGTGATCCATAATCGGCATTTCCTGATGACAAACTTTACTAAGCATGCATACTATAACTATCTTCAGACGCGCTGACTCGGGGTTCGGACCGGCGCGGACCTGCGGGGTGGGGTATGCTGAATCCTAGTAGACCCCGATGATTTCTCCGACTACGCTGCGGTAGATTCCGTTGGGGTCGAACTGTTCTCGCACAGCTTTGAAGCGGGCGATGTGCTGATACTTGATCAGTCCATATCGCGGAATAGAAAGCGGCATAGAACTCACATCCGGATCCAGGTTCTTAGTTGCCAGTTCAAACACCTCACGAGTATTCTTTGTCCAGTGTGGACGGCAGGGGAACTCGTTGATCAAGGCCCGTTCCAGTTTGCCGTCTATCCTGCGTTAGCGCCGTCATCGTCTCTCGGGATGCACTTACAGAATGGCTCGTTGAACCGGGATCCATCGCCGACAGTCGGCTTGAAGGTGGGAAAGTCGAACATGATAGCACCCTTGCTCCAGTCGGCACCGTCTGAAGTGTTGTACGTTACCTGGCCGAGCAGGTCAAAGTACGGCCGGCCAAACTTGATGTTGATTCCGCTGCGGTAGGTCGAGGTCATGACAATCAGTTTCTTCAGCTCCTCGTCAAACAGTTGACGAACGCGTTTAAGCACAGCATTTGCCATGGTGACGGGGAATGCGAGTTCGAGAGTGTATCCGTTGAGTCCATGCTCCCACACCGGCTGCTGGTCAGGATATAAACCTCCAATCAGCACGTCGTAGGACCAGCCATAGACCGGCCATTCGGTAATATCTTGGTTGGTGGTCTTCTCGCGGAAGTTGGGTGCCTCCCACTGGCCAAACAGAATCTCCTCTGCCAGCATGTTGGATGTTGCGAGGTATCGACCACTGTTCCATAGAGTCTTGATGGCAAAGGCCTCAATCCCGGTGACGGAGAAGGTGTTCTGGAAGCCTTCCTGGGTGCTCAGCTCGGTGGGCACGACGTCGTAGTATCTCCAGTGGAACTTTCTCTTGTACGGCCACCACTACAGCTCGGTTAGTCGTGCACCTCTATTGAAATTCGAGGACCATACCCAGAAGTTCGCCGTGGCATAAGGGCTAATCATGCCATAGATATCCCCGTTCAAGACCTCATCATCATCCAAGCTATCTGTGTCAGCTTGGCCCTCCAACAGATGGGACACTTACGTTTTCTGATCCGCGTAGACCTTAAAGTCAGGATAGACCTTGAACTTCATCCGGACAATCACTCCGAGGAGTCCAAGAGAGGTAGATGCAGCCAGCCATTCGTCACTATCGTCCCGCTCCAGGTGGCGCAGGTTACCTTCGCCATCAACAATATCAAGCGACAAAACACCTGCTGCCACCATAGAGTCTTCACGAAGCGAAGAGCGATGGGCGCCCATAGCGACACAGCCGGCCAGGGTGATGTTCCAGTTAACCAGAGTGAAGCCACTATTGTAGCCTCTCTCGTGCAGCCACTCGGCAAATTGGAGGAAAGTGACACCGGCCTCAATCATGACAGTCTCAGCCTCAGTGTCGAGGTCGTAGATCGCATTCACATTCTCGGTGCGGATGATGACGGTGTTGGGGTCGTCGGAGCACATGGTGTCATACCACATGTGGGCCTTGCCAGAGGCCCGCACCTTTTGGCCGGCGTCGATGGCATCGTTGACCAGTGCCTGGATCTCGCCTACACTCGAGGGAAGATAGACGGCGGCGACGTCGTTGCAGGCAGGGAAGCCTTCGCCGTCAAAGGTGTAATACGGATCCCCCGCAATGCCAAGAGGCAGTGTCAGCAGTGACAGCAGCGGCAGCAAGGGGGTCGCGCGCATCGTGGCGATGGGAATGGGGTCTTGCGGGTCAAAGGCAAAGTCAATTGAGTCGATGGAGAAGCTCTGCGGCAGTTATAACTGGTTGTGCTTTTCACATTCTTCGCTGGGCTGGCCGAGGTACCTGCCAATGTTGCAGTTTGTCGAGGGCGAGTCGCAGTTTCCCTGGCGGTGCCCAGCCTCTAGCACCATCACTTCCCCCGCACTCGCAATCAATCCCCTGGAGGTGACAGGTGGAACAATCTAATCAAGGGCTCTGACCGCTGGCCAGTCATGCGACGTTTGCCCTTGTGAATAAACCTGCAGGATTGCAGGAAACCTGGTTAGACTGATGGCTGCTTACCAAGTCTTCTTACCACATCTCCACGACCCTGTCGATCCCCGAGTGACTGCAGAATACGTCATTCGTATAAATACTCCAACGTTCTGTCAACAATGATCCGGTCTCTTCCTGCTCTACATTGACCGAGATGGCAGTATTGAACACGGGCAGCTGCCTCTGCGAGGCTGTCAAATACGAACTCCACGGAAAACCCGTGAAATGTGCCGTGTGTCACTGCGACAGCTGTCAGCAATTCAGCGGCTCGGTGTTCATGGCCAACTGCTGGTACAAGCAAAACGTACGCCCCTTTCCCGTTGATTCCCGGTCGTGAGGCTAATTGTCTCTAGGAATTCAAGATTGTCTGTGGCCGCGATTCTATTCAGACATACGACGAGCGAGCAACTGTATCCGGACTGACTATGAAGAGGTCGTTTTGCAAAATTTGCGGCTCAAGTCTCTTTCAACAGACTGCGCAATTACAGGAACTTGGATTGGTGTCTGTCACCTCGGGGACCATGGATGACCGGAGCGACGCTCAGCCCACATTAGAAGTTTGGTGTCGGAATCGTCGGCAGTGGTTGACTCTCCATCATAATGGAGATAAATATGAAAAACAGTAGATTTCTGTTGTACAGTGTTGCTGGTTGAAGTCTCGATGACGTCACCACCCCTCCCACTTCACCTCTTGCTTCTCTTCTCAGCAACCACCCTTTCGATGTTCAACAGCCGTTCAAAATGCTGTCTACATTATTCCGATCTACATTATTCCGACGCGCGGGTCCCCGTGTGGTTTCTCTTCGAGCTTATGCGACGAGAAGCCTGACACCGCAGCAGATCCAGATCGTCAAATCGACGATCCCCGCACTGGAGCAGCATGGAGTGGATATCACGACCCTGTTTTACAAGAAAATGCTCGCGGCCCACCCTGAGCTGAAGAATATCTTCAACACCGCCCATCAAGCCACGGGAGAGCAACCAGCAGCACTCGCCCATGCGGTCTGGGCATATGCCAGCAACATTGAGCACCCCGAAGCCCTGGCAAGGGCTGTTTCCCGCATTGGCCACAAACATGCCAGCCTCGGCGTGACGCCAGACCAGTATCCGATCGTGGGAGAGCACCTTCTCGCTGCCATCAAGGAGGTCCTTGGTGATGCAGCAACGCCCTCCATTGTCGACGCATGGACCGCCGCTTATCAACAACTGGCCGACATTTTCACCTCATTTGAACGCAATCTCTACAAACAGGCTGTCCAGACGCCTGGGGGGTGGAACGGATGGCGCAAATTCTTCATCGCCGACAAAGTCCACGAGAGCGACGAGATCATCTCGTTCCATCTCATGCCTGAAGATCGAGAGGGCCTCCCGAGCTACCGACCCGGTCAGTTCGTCAGTGTGCGATGCTACGTCCCCGAGCTCGGCGTCTACCAGCCGCGGCAGTATAGTCTGTCCGATGTCCCCAATCAACAATATTTCCAGATCTCGGTCAAGAAGGAGTTTGCATCTGGTGCTCGACCAGCTGGTCGCATCTCCAACGTGCTTCATGAGTCGCTTCCAGAGGGCTCAGTAGTGGAGGTCAGTATGCCATTCGGAGACTTTGTGCTCGATGTCAACGCCACGACACCCGTGGTCCTGATGAGCGGCGGTGTCGGCCTAACACCGATGATGGCCATGCTGAAGACGGTGACCAGCCTGTCAAAGTCCCGACCGGTGGTCTTTGTCCATGCAGTCCGCAATGGCCGGGTCCACGCGATGAAGCAGAATCTCGCCAAGATCATAAAAGAGAATCCACAGGTCAGGAAAGCCATCTTTTATGAAGAGGTAACGGAGAATGACAAGAAGGGAATCGACTATGACCATGTTGGGCGGGTGGATGTTACCAGAATCAAGGATCTGGTGTTGTTGCCGGACGCTGACTACTATATCTGTGGACCTGGGCCGTTTATGAAGGCGCAGAGTGAAGGTCTCCAGAAGCTGGGTGTTCCTTCGGATCGTATTCATATGGAGGTATTTGGTTCGCCAACAGCTTAATCTTAATATCTCAATTTGTATCTAATGTCATTCGCTGGATCCGGCCGAAGATATATATCTTGTTATAATCACATCCGGTTTCTGTTGTGACTCTTGAAAACACATCCAGAAAAGGAGCCAAGCTGAAGCGTATATAATGGTACAACCTTGGACCATCAGGCAGTGTCTCTCTGTAGCGTCTCCAGTCCTCAGCATCATGCATGCTGGCAACCTACGGTTCCTGCCCACCACGACGCTCAGACAAGTGCTGCGGAATGGCCCCACAAGGTCAGATCTGATTGGTAGCTTGGCCATCTTGGCAGCAGTTAATGCCCCCATCAGCCTATCAGCAGCCAGGGCAGAAATGGGGCCCAAAGATCCTCAGTGAAACGGGCCGGACCGCCGACTTTCCAGCTCTCCCTGTCCTTGTCGGTACTTCCACCCATCGCCACAATGAATTCCACAACACTCCAAGGCTGGCAGTTCAACGACAGCTCCCGATCATCCTGGGACATCGTCTGGACGTGCCTGACCACGATCTTCGCCTGCACGTGGACCGTCCTCCGCCAGGGCGGCGCAACAAATCCCAGGCCCTCATCACCGCCGCGAAGCTCCGGGTCTTTACTTTCAACCTTCTCGCGCCCGAGACGATGGGACTCACTGCCACTAAGGAGCTCTGGCGCGTTCGATCCCTGAGGGAACGATGTAATGCCGCACAAGAAAGCAGCGACCGGAAGACGAACGAGCCGGGCTCGTGGCTCTACTCGCAAACAAAACCTCTTGTTGATGCCCAGGGCGTCGATGATATCGTCTTGTACGCTCCACACCTGGAGTGGTCACTGCCCCATTGCTGGGTTATCCAGATGGGCGGACTCATTTTTGAGACAGAGGATGAGTGGATATACTATGTCCTCCGCGATCAGATCTGTGCATTCATCGAAGCCGGGATCATCAAATGTCCTGACTTTACCAATCGTGAGATCCAAGACCGCGCCAAAGCTGATACATTCGCTAAAGCGTTCACTGTCTGTCCGAGTTTGTGAGTCACGGTTAATATCGTCGGCAGGGCGGGCTACGATTTGCCCATTACGCCATTCGAGTTCTCAGCGCTGGCATACGTGGTGTGCGCTATCCTCCTCTACGCCGTTTGGTGGGATAAGCCGCAGGATATGACTGTTCCAATCTCCATTGGCGTGCCGTATACGCGCAGCTCCTTACCGCAGGAGATCCGCAGCCTGACTGACGCTGGATGCATCGGCGGGTGATCCCACCCAAGCAGAGTGTCGGCGTGTCAGGTCTTTTATATGGAGGAAGCTGGAGGTTGCTTCAGTCGACACACTACAGAAAGTGGATAGGGGCTACCGGGGATTTACTTTGCGAGACGAGACCATCGTCAACACCGCCGCTACATTACATTGCATGGCCTGATCTTCTGCGGCATCCACTTCACTGCGTATGCCCCCTCTAGAAAGCTTCGGTTGCCATTATGTGATTACTGATCAAACGCAGATGGAACTTCGCCTTTCCCACCCACGCGGAGAAGATCGCATGGCGTGTCTTTTCGCTGACGGCGCTGGCGCTGGTGGTCGCGCACTATCTCATTGCCCAGGCGCCGCTTGTTGCACGATGGCTCAAGAATAAGGGCACTCGACTCCCTGCGTTCATGGATAACTATTCCGACCCCCATGGCACATTCACCAAGACGGAAATATTCCTCCCCCTCTGGGTCATATTGTTCTATATCCTTGCTCGCTTTGGAATGGTTGCGCTCATTTTCTCGCGAAGCTTACATCGCCGTGGACTGGCTGGCGTCGATTCCACATATCTGAGAGACCCGATCGTATGAACTCTAGCGATGTAGAAGCTAGAACCCTGCGGCGGACTAGCTGAAGCCCTGCTAAAAATAGCCATGTGGAATTGCGACATCGTTGACGACCCTCAGGTCTACGACCAGCCAGCTGAAACATTCTGGCCCGTTCAGGACCCTTCGCGCGCGAGCTTCAGATCCTGTGCTGACAAGGTTGCAATGATACTAATCCTGATTCCTCTGAGTCTTCAGACTGATGGTTGAGATTGGCCCCCGATGCCGATCGCTTTTAGCATGTCTCACTTGCGCCCGCACAGCACGGATCACTTCGATGCGACATCACCGATCCTTCGATTTTGCTGACGATTATAAAACAGGGGTCTTTTCTTTTCAGCTCTGGTACCATTTCTGCATCCAAGAATCATCATCGCCATCAGTATCCATCATGGCCACCGCACACCCCTTCGACCCGATCGTCATCAACGGCGGCTTCGAACTCGGCGTTTTGGCCCCGTGGATCCCCTCCGACGTCAACGCCGCCACAATCCAGAATGGGACTCAAGCGTTTGCCGGAGACTACTTCCTGTAAGCTTGCCCTCTGCGTCAATCAATCTGACGGTAAGCTGACAGCTCTAGCGCTCTCCAAACGGCCCCCGGAAACCGCGCCAACAGCGTGCACCAAGTCCTCCATGGACTCGACACGACATCTACGTACTCCCTGACAGCCCGCGTCTGGGGCCCTCCTGTTTCGTCGGCGAACTTCTGCCATGCGTACATCTACGTTGGCTCGAATGCCACGACGGGACTGGTTGACAAGGTCGACATCTCGTATGAGCAGTCTGGACAGTGGCTGCCGCTCGAGGGGACATTCCAGACCGAGAACACCAAGTTGCCTCTGTATGTCCAGGCCTCCTGTACACTCTCCGGCGCGTCGCATACGGGGACGCTCCTGTTTGATGAGATTACCGTGACGGAGATTCCTGCTGTCTTGGATTAGATCGGTATGGGAGAGGTGGATTCAGGGGCGACGGAGAGTCTGAATGATTAGATTGTGTATACCGTCAAGAACGAACGTCGTGCTGCAGCCTACCCTGCACATGGTAAATAGAACAACTATCACCGACACAAGAAATCATCCTCATGAAGCGTGATCGTTTGCCCGACCTTGGCACACAGGTCCACCAAGGCCTGGCGATCCTCCGCGGACGGCTTGATTGCCTTGCCATCAACGTATTTACGGCCTCCGCCTTCTTCCTCCTTCCTCCAGATCATGTGCTGCATGTACTCGCACGGCAGGAAGCCGTCGCAGAAGACCACGTAACATTCCTCGTGGAATCCAATGTCGATCTCAGACTCGCGCTCAAAGGGAGTTGTATCCTCGTCCCACCAGTACGGGGAATGCCCAAAGCGAAAGTGCCGCAAGTTCGGTAAGCCCTTTTCGAAAGCCCGGAAGTAATCCACCCAGCGTTTGTCGTATGTCGTATAGAGCTGATCGGGGAGGTCCGGGTGCGTGCGGAAGTCTTCGCGTGGGAGAAGTGTCGGTCCGCAGTCGCGGTGGTAGATCGCCGCTTCCCAGACGATCACGCAGTCATCCAGGTATAGCTCCGTAAGGGTTGAGCCGTGCGATAGGATCCACTCGAGCTGAGAGTCGTGGATGAAGGTGTGGTTGCCCAAGGCGAGTGTCTTGAGACGTGGGAAGTGGATGTCGCGAAGGTCACATATGGGGTAGAACCCAAAGTAAAGACTGGAGTACAGAGTCAAGTGCTCCAAGTTTGACATCGTTGGTTTGAGCCAGAACGAGGGCAGCTCGGAGTGGAACTTCTGCGGAGGGTCTCGCTATGTCGCCGACTCGTTACACCAGAATCGATGAAAGGTACATATGTGACTTACCTGATAGTCTGAACTCCCTGACATGCCACGACTGACGTTCGTGATGTTGAGTCTGAGAGAGCGAAGGCTTCCCAGGACGTTCTGGAGATTTGCCACAGTTTCCTCATCGGTAACGTTCACGTTTTCTATATCCCGCAGAGCCAATTCCTGCACTGGTTGAGGTAACGAGCTTAGAACAGCCATAATGCGTGTCATTACTGCAGATCGAAACTCGGATGATTGCGGTACATCGTAATAATCGTCTTCGTCGCATTCTTGGTGGAAGCGGAGGACGACACTCTGTAAGCGAGGAAAATCTTTCAGACGGTCAAAGACGCTCCAGAATCGTGGATGAAGACCCGTATCTTCTTCTGCGTCTTCATGTTCGTAATATTGGTCTCCAATCCCCTGATATTGATTAGCGTCAACACGCGGCAACGCGGAGACTGACTCACATTGTCCAGATCCAGATCCCAGGTGTTGAGGTAGATCTTGGTCACGTATGAAGCCAGCCCGGTGGATTCCAGAATGCGGTCCAGTCGGTCGCAGCTGGCATCAGTCGGACTGACAATTGCCGTGTCAAAGATCCAGCGTTGGCCGACGGTGCTTAACCGTCGATTCGCGAGTCGTAGCGCTTTGCGCGTCTGGAGGTCGACGAGCGAGCAGACTCGATCGAGAATCTCGGTCGGAAGCGAAAGAAGACCAGCCATTTCGCGTTGTACGGACCTCAGGGTGATGAACTGCAAATGCCCACTTTATATTCGGCGAGGGTCAATCAAGGCAACGATCACAGGCATCCAGCGAAGCTCCCGATGCCTACGCGCCGCGCCTGCCTGACGAAACCTACAAGATCTTGGCAAAGCTTGGCGCGACGAGCCGCTTGCAGAGATAAGGTCTTTCTTCTCCTCCTAGCACTTGTGGAACGAGGATTGTGCTGTGTACTTCGTGATAACTGACACCTGTTGGCTTCTCGCCGGGTGCTGGGGCCCAGCTGAATGAGAACTTTGCGCGGCTCGGTTGCTGGAAAACAGCAGGCCCCGCCATCCTCAAGTACCGCATCAGAACAGAACAGTTCGTCTCTTTTTGTAGGACATGACGCAAAAATCATGAATCGGCATAGAGCAGCCCTTTTGGAAATGAGGCTCAAGAGGCAAGTTTGTTGGAGATGGAAGCTGTCAGGTCCAACGCGGTCACGTGATTCAATCGAACCTATTCTTCTCAATCTGCAGCACGCACTGCGCTTCATTCACTGCTGGAGTGAATGGAAATGTGTGTATTTCTTTCCAGCGAGCCCCGCCGGCATGGCAGAATAAAGGTCAAAAGAAGTTCAAGTCTTATGTGCTGGTTCCCATTATTCCCAACACAGCTCCCGAAGAACACCACTCAAATACCCATTACAAAGCACGCTCTAGAAATAGAAGCTTAGTGCTTCTAACCTAAAACAGCGCTTAATTATACAAAATGCTCACCTAGTCCTGAATTATCTAAGCATGAATCATTTCCCTGGGATCTAACAAATGCCTACTAGCATATTAATTGTTGTCTTTCGTGATCTCCTTGACGTGATAAAGATTTGCCTCTCTATGTCATCAACCCCAACTGTTGTCATGCTTTAATGCACGTTATTAGTACGCCTGGCTTCTGTGAGTTTGCAAGCGAGGAGGCACTGGATTCTAGAAACAGTGCAAACTTCGCAGGCCTAGTCCACGTCTCCCTGGTAAAAGACTCATTTTCACGAACTGCAATTGAAGGTACATGCGCAAAGACAGCGGTTCAAAACGATTCATGGCATTGATGGAATACTCAGAATTGGGTCTGCCAGGCCTTCATAGATCTCCAGAGTATTGGATGTTTGACAGATCAGGAGCGGTCAACAGCTGTCGATAGGATGAAAAACATTCTCCTCGAAGCAGAGGACGAACCCAGGTTCACCTCTGAGCCTCTTCATATCTACGCTACCTAGGGCTATGTGTGTAGTAGACTTCCAGTGATACACTACGAATATGCCTGGATGTCAACCAGAATATACACACCTTGAGCTGGCACACACCCACTGGTCCAAAGTTGGAGTCATGGTACCTTTTCAGCCCACCGGAACGTGCATCACCAGAATCCATTAATGTTTCAGTATCTGTGCACATCTAAGCAGAATCACACTTTGCTCCTACCACTTTACCGTCGCACTTCGGGAGATAGTGTTGGCTTAACATGATAAGAGAACATGCTGAACAGAGACGCAAGTTATTTGGCGTGTGGTTAATCGTGTACTTTGGCAAAAGATGGCTTGCTCTGGAGGTAATAGTCATAAGGGAACTATAATAGTGACTATTACACTATTACAAGCCATGATGGCCACTTGTTTACACATGTAGATTACTCTTACTATTAGTGCTGCGACGTCTTATACTAGGCGTGAACCATTATCCGCAACGTTCCCCTCCACAAAACTTACGATTCTCTCAATACCCTCCTGAGTAACGTCACCTACTTGGGATAATAGTGAAGGCATGATATGCCGGTGCCACGTCAATTTACGAGTCCGCAGCCCGAGACAGTTGTAAGCACTAAGGCGGGTTGACGGGCCACTCGCCAAGGCGAGTGGACATGCACATTCTGAATACGAGATCTGGCCAGCCTCGATGCAAGCCCTGATAAGCAACAGCCTATTATATTTTCAGGTTAACCCATCCTCTGTCTGCGGTCTCACTTCTGCATCTGGCTATTCTAAATTTCGAGGGCTACGTAGCCCGGTTCCTTGTACTTGCGCGAAGGAGAGGGGGTTCAGACCAGACAAAAGCAATGTGAAGAGGGGCCGGGTTAAATAGCGCTGTTCCCGCCTCTATTGAATTTTGTCTTTTGCCTGACTTTGACGAAATCACCATTTGCACCTCGAAACTATGAAGTTCTGGGCGACGATACCAGCCACGGTGTTCCTCGTGACGAAGGTGAATGCAATAGCATTGGTGCGAATAACTTCTCGCTTCAAATCTATCCCATTTACCTCTCTAACGACACCAGGACGTTCGCGAAGTACCTGGCAGCGACTGGATCTACACTACCGTCCAAGACGGCGTCTGCCATAATTTCGACAACCCGTATGTGCACCCATGCCACAACCGATCCACCCCGACTGACCCTCTAATTGCAGCATCATCCAATACTACCTGGACCCCGGGTCCAACGGCGGCAAATCCTTCTTGTGCAGAATTTTCAAGTAAGAACCTTCCCCAAATCCCACCTCTCTCGATCATCGCTCGAGGGTAGAGTGAATTTCTAACGCGTGTTTCTCGTTGCAGTGTGACAGACTGCGCACCACCGAACCCGGGCCTGATTCCTTCGGATCACCCGGGGCCCTCTGGCGAGTTGGAAGTCCCGCGACTGTCGGTTCTGTGTTGGACAGCGTGCTGTTGGCCGTAGTTAGATATGTGAAACGGTGGTATGGGCCTGTTTACATGGGGAAGAGTAGAGGTAGTTGGGGAGTAGGAGGTTGCTAGGCTTTCAAATTTCGCCCGTCGTTTCCGGTGGAACGTTTATAAGTGAAAATAACTGAAGAATATCGCTATGGGGAAATTATGTCAGGGACGCTGGACGTTCTCCGTTGAATCCCTCACCAGGGATAGCTGCCCTTAAGTCGCAAGCTCTTGCATGGCCGGAGAAGAAGGCTCGGAACTCTCACTGTGCGTCAGCATATGAAAATGGAAAGGTCGGTGGGCCATTAATCTCTCTTCATCCGGGCTCCAGGTTACATTACTTCAGGCTACTATCGCATCCGCGTTGGGAAGACTTTGGGTGGACTAGCTTGTGTCCAGACGAGGATCTGACGTTTGCCTGGTTTGCCAATGGGTTTATACTCGAAAAGTGCGACAAGGATAACAAAGCAGACTTGACGTGAGTTCTACGGTCACCCAACTGTTTGGTTATCATGTGTAACGTACGGATATTGCTACCCTGCGACAGGTGGTTCCTGGGCCCAGTTAAAGAGGGTCAGGTGATAAGAACATTGGAACACACTCCATCAACATGATACAGGAGCGCTATTCCAGTCACTTAAGAAGCTAATAAAGACATTTACTGAACTTCATGCATGGGTGGTGGATGGGTACTAAAGGTTGTAGTTAATTTACTCTATAACCACGGGCGTGCACAACATCTGTAATGGTTTTCCATTGCTTGATTTGGGCGTTACTCTAGATGCCTGGGACATTGTTTGATCCGCCAGCACGTGCGGTAATAAAGGCACCCTCAGTTATTAGCAGAGTTCCTGGAACGCTGAGTTTATTCAGTACAAAATACGACGAGTTCGATACCCAATAACGACAAGAAAGCCGAGACATACAATTTTTTGCCGATGAATTACCCTGAAATGTAAACCCCGACTATTATACACTCCTGCGTTCCTCTCCTCTCTTTTCCCCATGCAAATCCACCCCTTGGTCGCTGTCAGTCTGTCCATCCATCCACGCAAGTCGAGTAACAAGCCAGGCAAAGAATATTATGAGAGCCAGAATCAACCAGGTCCCAATACTCAAGATGATCAAAACACTCCCCGCGAGGAGCTCCCAGGTCCTAAAGAGCACAGATACCCACCAATACTGCGCAATGAGATAGCCCATTCTTCCACGCTGGAAGCGTATACGCCGCAATGTGCGTAAGATTCGTCGCGTTGTGGGATGCCATCGGCTGTACATATTATCAGCGTGGTCTAGGGCGTGGAGGTACATGCCCTCTGCCTCAGACAGAAGGCCTTGGGATTGATATAGCGAGCCGATGTTCGTGATTGCTTCTAGTGTTGTGATACTTGATGGTATGGCGGAAGCGTGTTGGAGGAGTCCGCGCATTTCGTCTGCGTGAGGTAGGAGGGATTGTTCCTTGGCGTCACGGTCGGGTTCCTGGGGATTTGTAGCGGCGGCGGCCATCTTCCCAAGTGAGTGAAGAGCAGTAGCTTGTATATTCTGTGGTTTTTGTTCGTTTGTCGAAATGATCCTGCGACACCATGATTGAATCATGGGATGGATGTTGTAGAATTCTGATTTACCTTCGGAATAGACTGTGATAAGTAAAAAGTCTTGAAGGGTTTTAATCGCTTGACGCATTTCGTGATTGCTGGACTGCAGAAGTGCATCAATTCTTGGCATATGCTGCGCATGGTCCAAAACGCTGCTTGCGATATTGGTGTGGTTGTAGCATGAGAGGAAGAACAGTACGTTCGCGGCAAGCGGATTCAATAATTTAACTCCCTGATATGACAGTTTGCAGGCGGTTGTTAGAGGGCACTCCTCCGTTGCAGGTGCTGCCCTACGCGCCGCCAGATACAGGCTAAGATAACTTGATGTGCTCAATCCGGTGTGTTGGACATATGCAGCAGCGAGTATGAGGGCGAATGGAAGGCCTTCTAGGTGGCGAGTGAGCATCATCTTTGCTAGTAGCTTGTTACTTGGGAATGCTTAAAAAGGGGTCCATGTACGGTTTACCCTGTTCTTCGATCTCACTGCTCGGTACCTCGCCGGCTCCATCTGAGGTGAGATGAGTAAGCAATGCCAGAGATTCTTGTGGGCTTAGTGGTTTCACTGTATGGAATTCACCCTCGAGCACTTGCGGCTGCAGCGAGGTAGTCGTAACAAGTACAGAACCATGATCGCCCCCGGGAACGAAGTCGTCCAGTTTAGCCATATCGCCAGCGAGTCCGTCAACAACAAGTAGCCATCTAGTGTCCGTACTGCTCCGAAGGTAATCTGATACCATGGAGGACTGGCGTTTGAGAATGCCTCCTCCGGACATTGGCTGCGATAGGTAGGAAAGGACCTCGCTTGTCGGGAGTCTCGATGCGAGCTGGGCCAGTGACGCAAGCATGGTATTCTTGCTTGAGCCATCAACCCACCATACTGAAGTAAACTGTTCGCTATGTAGTTGCGCAAATTGCGCGGCTAGTCGCGTCTTTCCCAGCCCATCTGGACCGTGGAGGACGGCCACGCGGCGCTTAGGCGGCTCTTGCGGGCGGAGTGAGTCCCATATTTTCTTCAGTTCCCTTTCGCGACCGATAAAGGTACTCTTAGGCGTATTGTGAAATGCTGTTGAGGCTTTTTCTTCAATTGGTTTTATTCGTTGGCGAGGGCTGTAATATCCTCTCGCTGACTGTTGAGACCTAGTGAAAGATATGAAGCCATGGACCGTCGGTATGGGATCAAGAAGATGGCTGTAGGCAGTCAGACGGCAGTGTGTGGATATGCATCGTGTGAGCGGCATAGACGTGGTAGTAAAAGGTCGAAGATGATGTGCTGATTCAGAGAGGATGTTTGCAAGGGATGGATCGCTTCGTATATACTCGGGATCGACCCCGGGACATTCCGGGATACGAGAAGGTGAGTCAGGTGGGCTTTGAGCCTCATCACCCACCACCTGCGCATCTGCCAAGTCCTACCAAGCTCTCTTGTTGATGAATTCAATCGCATTTGTAAACACGGAAACGACCCCATTGAATCCATTCAAAGGTCCCATAACTCAGTTGGTTAGAGTGTGATGCTAATAACGTCAAAGTCGAGGGTTCGACCCCCTCTGGGACCACGTCTTTTTATATTTTTCGCACGGTTTGCTGAGTGCCCGGTCACAGGGGGCACGTTGAACTGGAGCATATCTTGGAAATTATCTTTAACACCTACCCGTCACGTCGCTGTCGTCTAGGCTGGTCGCCTTAACTAAGTATACAGGCGCGTATAGTGACTCGTGAAGAACTCGTCTATAACCAGCATCAGCCATAAACCCCCACGTCACTAATTTCCCTTTGAGTCGACGATGCCCAGCAAGCATAGGGGATGGAACAACGGCGTTGGACGCCTTACGAATTCGGTATTCTTGAAGCCCGCCGCTCCCATACCTACCTACCTGCTTCAATTATTGTCCGATACCTGATCACCGTCATTCAGAATGGCACCTCACCCGCTCAGACCATGCAAAGTTCTCATCGCTGGCGGTGGCATTGGTGCTAGAGAACAATAGCATCGATCGTATTCTGCTTGAGGCGCATTCAGAGACTGTTGCAAAGGTTGGCACGGGCGTATGTCTGATGCCCGCTGGGCTCCGAATCCTGGATCAGCTCGGGTGCTATGATGCACTCCTGGCGGAGGCCCAGAACGTTGGTGATACCATGGACTATCGTGATGAAAATGGCCAGTCAATTACAACGACGGATGGATGGGAGAAGCTAGCTTCTGAGAGGCATGTTTTGGAGATCTTACCATGTGTCTTCTTGTTGATTAGCATGAATAGATATGGGTACCCGCTGTTCTTGATTGCGCGGACCAACCTTCTGAAGGTCATATACGACCGTATTACCAACAAGTCCAAGATATTGACACGGGAAGGCATTGCAAGTGTCCAAAGGCTGCAGGACACAGTTGAAGTCGCTACAACAGATGGACCAGTCTACTGTGGTGATATTCTGGTCGGGACAGACGGAGTCCATTCTTGAGTGAGGGAAGAAATGATCCGGCATGCGAAGGAGCAGGGTACTAGCAAGGGTTATGCAGAGGACCACAGTATGCATTGTCACGCAAGGGCCTTCTAAGCCTGGTGCTAACTAAGCAAGAAATCACTTCCAAGTACGAGTGCTTATTCGGGAAATCGAATGCTGTCCCTGAACCTGTTCCTCTTTGGCGGACCAATCTCCTTTACGGGGTTCTTCCCCAGATACTCCAAGGCGTTTTCAAGCACGTTTGATAAATTCAGCTGGAATTTTCTCAAGGTTCATCCGCGCAATGAGCGTGTGGGGACTGTCTCTCTGCGGTCCGGGGACCCGCGGCACACGCCCGATATTAACTTTAGGTTCTTCGATGAGCGCAGGGACGCAGATCATGATTTGCACTCGATGGGTTAAGGTGTGTGACTTGCTCGGGAAATGTTTAGCAGGGTCTCGAAAGTGGTCGGCGAGCAAGTGGAGGAACATCCGGACCCTCACGTCCAGGGTGACGCCGTCAAGCAGGCCATTAAGGATCGAGCCTTCTCACACCGCGCTAGTAGCACATGTGCAATTGGTAGCGATAATGACCGGTTTGCATGCCTGGATTCGAAGTTCCGTGTACCAGGTGTGGGTGGACTACGCGTTGTCGATACCTCAGTCTTCCCCGGGTCTCCGGAGCATACCCAGAACTACCAATCTTTATGATCAGTGAAAAGGCAGCGGATGTTGTTATAGAAGAGGCCAGATACCGTTAACATGGATTATTTACCACTTTTACCTTACGGTGTGCGACTTTCAATAATTCAGCGACTCACCCCCTTCCAGGTCATGCCCCTGCTCCATCTCCGCAACCCGCTCACCCTCACTGCCTACCCAATCCTGCGAAGCAATTCCCATGGACGCCATTGTAAGCTGTTTGTCGAAGCCCAGCGTCCTTGCCGCGAAAACGAATAGTAGACCCTCGGCTTCCGGTGCATTCAGCGAAAGTCCATGGTTATCCCCCTCGAATATCTTAATTTCTCGATGGCCTTTGGTCCCGTATTGTCGGTATAGCGACTCGGAGCATGAGGGCGAAAGACAGGTATCGCCACCGCCGTGGAGGAGTAGAAGAGGCCGCGGGCTGAGTTTCGAGATCCCCGACGTTTGAGCAGTCTGCGACGCGACGGTGGCGACGCCCACGACGCGCTCGGGCTCGAGTGCGGCGACGGTGAAGCAGGGACTGCCGCCGAAGGACCAGCCGACGACTACGAAGTTGTTCGATTCGAACTTCTCCTCGAGGTAGTCCATTGCCGCGACTACGTCAGGGACGCAGTACTGCGTTCGCGCGGGGACTCTGTAGTCGAGTCGGACGACTGGGATGCCGAGCAGGAGGGCCAGTTTGTCGGCGAGGGAAGGGTAGATTCCTATCCACCGAGAACTGTTATGGTCTATGCCGAATAGCTGGAATCGGCGATCGATGCGTCTTACCAGATGGGCCGCTGACGCCCCCTCCTGCTCCGCTGATCAGCACAACAGCCGCATTATTTGCAGCCGACGCATTGTAGTTGCGGGGCTCATGTAGGATCGCGGGCGCCTCGTGGTCAAGCGGATCGTGCACTTGGATCTTGATGTGGTGGGCTTTAACCTGGTGGCGTCTTGCCTTGTCTATCTTGGGCGGGTGTGTTGGGCCTAGACTAGACAGTGGGTGGTGTAGCGTGGCCATGGTGTAAAAGAACAATAGAGCATAATAGTATTGGCCTTAAGAAAGGTGTTTGCTACGATATTGCTTTTGTCTTGAGGTGATGAGGATGTTGACATCATGATGGGCTGATACGCCATTGGCCAATACGGTAAGTCTGGGTCTGGGATCGTGGCGAAAGCCACTCCTCACTATAGATATGGGTTTTGTACGGGCTACCCTTGCTTCGCCGCCAAAGACTGGTCGTAGTGAACAACACTCTCCAGTAGAGTCTGGGTTCCTAGGGCACTGTCCACTGTTAGCATTCCATTGTTGCGGGGAGAGAAAAAAATTACCAAGCCTCCGGCGTGCAGTACTCAGTCGGATGATGACTGACTCCATCGCGACACGGTACGAAGATCATGGCTGTCGGGCAGTGTCGACTCGTATAGACGCTGTCGTGCCCGGCACCACTAGTAATATCCATCCAGCCCCGTGCACCAACCAGCCCTTCGGCCGACGTTTGAATCGAGGTAATGCAGTCCTTGTAGAACTTGACAGCGGGAGAATCCGTATCAATCCTCCAGTCGAAGCTGACCCCTTTGCCGTCTTCTTGAGCAATGTCCGCAAAAGACTTCAGACATTCGTCCTGCACTGTCTTGACAACCTCGTCCTCGGGATGCCGGATGTCAAGAGTAAATGTGACCTCGGAGACCACTGTGTTTGTCGACGAGTTGTCAGGGATCTTCAGAATCCCCGTCGATGCTAGAGCTCCGTAGCGCTTGGCCACTGCGTTGCTAGCAACCACCATCTTTGAAGCGGCTAGGAGAGGGTCACGACGCGCACTGAATGGCGTTGTCCCTGTATGGGCATCCTGTCCGGTGACAGTGAAATTGAGCCAGCGATATCCCTGCGCCCCCGAGACGACCCCGATTGAGCGACCCGCGTCTTGGAGAATCGGGCCCTGTTCAATGTGCAGTTCGAAATGGGCGCCGAGCGGGTATGCCTCGTGTGAGCAAGGGATCTCACCAAGGTAACCATGTCTCTCGAGCTCAGACTTGAGAGTGACATTCTGATCGTGGATGTCGCGCAGGTTCCAGGCGTCCTCGGTGGGAATCGCTCCGGCCCAGACGCCAGACGAGCACATGGATTTAGGGAAACGGGCGCCCTCCTCACTATACAGCAATATCAGCATCGTCCTCATAGATACTGCTGTAGAGATTAGTGATTATACTTGGTCCAATTAACAATGCCAACATCATCGTGTGTCCGAAACCCATTCTCCTTCATCGTCCGGAGAACTTCAAGTGCACCCACCACACCAAGGATTCCATCATATCGGCCACCACGAGGCTGGGTATCGAGATGACTACCCATCGCAATCATCGGTCTAGAAGAGTTGCGTTTCCCCTTCAGCCTCGCGAACATGTTTCCCATCTGGTCGACAGAGACCGCACAGCCGAGTTTCTGGACTTCATCAGCGAACCAGCGGCGAACGCGTGCGTCGTTGTCAGAGAGAGTTAAACGGGCCATTCCGGTCTCATGGGTTTCCCTGTAAATTTTGATTAGATAGAGATGAAGGGGAAAGGCATAAATCATTCATACTTTCCCCAGCGATGGGAGGCGCCCCATTTGCACGTTTCGTGAAGCGTCTCCCATAGTCGGGACTGGTTGATTTTGAGGCCTGATGGCGTCACTTTGGGAATGTTTGTGAGCCTCATCTTCATTTAATACGATTGCTGAGATAAACTGAGCGACTGCCAATGTCCCGGGTTACAGTGGGTTTTGTGTAAAATTGTTCGGCGACGCCTTCTGTCGACATGTGTGGATCGCGCCTTCTTACAACAGCGCAAAACGAGAAACTGCCCTAACTCCGGCGGAAATCATTTGATCGTTATATTATATACTCAAATACTTTAGCATTCAGAAGATGCTTGTTCATTCCTATGTTACATTCTCAACAACCTCCCTCACGTGCTGGGGGAGATAAAACGCATTCGCCAACCCCATACTCAACGGCCCATTCAATCTTACCAGCCCCAGATCCATCATATCCCACCCGTTACTCTGGCTCTGCAACGCTTGCTGCCACATATATACCAGCTTCTTTGCGCGAATGGCGTGCTCTTTTGTCGGTGCTTGGACGAGGAGGAGGACCATGAAGTTGCTTACTGTTGCGAAGCCGATGCGGCACCCTGTCAAGTGTTAGCGAGAATTAAATAGCGAGAGCACTTGACGAGGGTAGAAGAGAGGGAGGGCATACATGAGTACCAGAATGTCGACATCTCGCGCGCCTCCATGCGCGAGACGAGTCGGAGCATACTGGCCGCACAGTTCTCCGCTGCACTTAGTATAATAGGGACGGATTTGTCTTCCTCGTTTATATTGATCGCGGGCTCTTCTTCGCTTACGAAATTATCGACGTCGATTATCTGCGCGATGTAGTCATCTACGTTGAGGTCCGGGAAGATTGGGAGAGGCTCGGTTTCGTCAATGAGACGCGGCGGCGGCGCAGATCGGACCATTGGCCGGAGTAGCGCGCGGAAGATGAATATTTCGAGTAACAGGTAGGCAAAATGGACGCATGTCGAGAGTTCAGGACGGTCGGATGTGCTGCTCTGCATTGGTGGTGGGAGGAGTGAGAGCCATTCTTGCAGCTGTCGTAGTAGGATTCGGGCAGTCTGTAGTGAGTCTGGGAGATTGGGTGAGAGGCGTTGGGCGGCGCGGAGGGAGCTGAGAGTATTAGCATGGCCGTTGCTCGGTATGTATCCAATGAAAGAAGAACTTACTATAGAGACACATGGATATCGTCTGCAATGCGAGCCATCTTCGCAATCCGCATGAACCTGTCCGCAGGCGCGCCTTCAAAGTCCGACTCGTCGAGATCGGTGACATCCCACTCATCTTGACGGATATACGGTGGCCTGCCGAGAAGGAGCGCTCGCCATTTGTCCTCGATGTAGATTGCCCACCAGAGTCGACGGCGCAGACGCCTTTCCCATAGTGGCATACCCATGGGGCGACACTCGAACTGCAGCCCCAAGGATGATGCAAGACCAACCATCATGCCGATAAAAGACCACAGGAATGGCGTATCGGCGACTGAACTTTGCTGTGGACCATCATAGGGTTTGTGGAGGTATAAAAGCCCAGCTTGGAGAACTGAAAGGTGAGGTGTATGTATTTCTTCCAAGATCAGATCGAGACTTAGCCGCCATAGCTGGGCCGCTGGAGGTGGTTCAAAGGCGTATGCAAGAGAGAGGGCTTCGTCAAATTTCGCGAACGGGAGCGCAGAAGCGTAAAGAGCTGCAAGGAGATGCACGGGGATTGTATGGAGACTCTCCGAACCGATGAAATGGGGGACAATAGGCAAGCTGGGGAAAATGTGTGTGATGAAAAGAGAAACGAGGCGCTGGCCGTGGTCTGCTGGTATGAGGGCGTCAAGTGCATCTCGCGGCGGCACCTGCCTCCAGGTTCTAGTCGACAGTTTCGCTGATTCATAGACAGCGGCATCAGTCACCAGATAATGGACGGGGATCTTTTCCGCAAGAGGCACCCCACCGGCATTACGGAATCGAACGTGCTGGAAATGCAAGAGGCCGTAGTCGTCGAATTTGCAGTGGCGGAGAAGGAATGGGTCCGATTCACCGGATGTGCCCATGACATGTGCACACACGCCAGGCAGTAGATCCAGAGTTTGGATCGCCTGTTGAGGCGTCGCCCGCTCGGAGATTTGGTATGCAAAAGGGTCATCCGGTAGATACGATTCAGACTGAGGGCCGATCGGGTCCGGTTCGATGGTCGGGATGGCCGATTCAGCTTGGTATTCGGGCACAACCGCATCATGTACGTATGTCGGCTGTGAAGTTGGACTAAAGACCGCCGGGATACTCGTCGCAGGCGGGCTCTGAACCTGCAGCCGGTTGAATGAACAGGATACGCCACTGGCCTGGCACCGCTGACAGGCGACTTGGCCGAGGTTCTCGCACCGGAGCTTCTTCTGTCGACACCGATCACAGGGTGGATGTCGTTTAGACCGATACGGTCGGCGAACTGGCGAAGTCATGCTTGGTGAGAAGAGATCGGCCGTTGGGTGCTTGATATACACTGCCGTCTGTCCGCCAGTTCGGCGAAATGAAGAGGCTGTCCAAGTGGGCCTATCCACTCGCAATGTACCAGCGAATCAAAGAATGATTTCAGCGAACCATGATTCACAAGCACAATCTCTGCCCAATAAGGCTTCAAGATGGCCGGCTGCCTCTTTTCTCTCCTTTTTTTCTCAGCCTGTCCGGCGAACGATGACGGACCTCAGCAGTATATCAGTTGTTCAAGAAGCAAGGTCACACATCTCTACAGGAATGCGGCAAACCTGGAATGTCAGATCTACACGTGGAAGAGCAAGAAGTCACCGACTACCCCGAGGGCGGACTCGAGGCATGGCTCGTCGTACTGGGTGCTTGGTGCGCCATGATCCCCTCCATGGGCCTTCTCAACACACTTGGAACGCTTCATGCATGGACTGGCACCCACCAACTGCAAGACTATTCGGAGTCTAGCATCGGATGGATCTACGGCGCCTATGCGTTTTTCCTCTACTTTTTCGGAGCGCAAGCCGGACCGATCTTTGACTGCTACGGCCCTGCCTACGTGGTGATTCCTGGATCAGTTGGCATGGTCGCATCGATTCTATTCTTTAGTTTCAGCACTGGTATGCTGGCTACTATGTTGTCATCCCACTGCGCTAACATCTCACAGAATACTACCAAATCTTCCTCTCGTTCAGCGTCCTGGGCGGCCTTTCAGCATGCACCCTCTTCAACCCGGCAATCGCTGTAATCGGCCACTGGTTTAATCGACGGCGCGGCCTCGCGACCGGCGTGGCATGCACTGCAGGAGGTCTGGGAGGTGTGGTCTTCCCACTCATTGTCATGTTCGCCGGGCCCAAGATCGGCTTCGGCTGGGCAATCCGCATCATCGCCCTCTTCTCAGCTGTCTTGCTCGCCGCTGCCTGCTTCCTCCTCCGCACGCGACTTCCACGGCCCAAGGGCAAATCCGCTGCCGTCGACTTCAGAGCGTTGCGCGATGTCAAGTATGCGACGACGACTGCAGCCATCTTCCTGGTTGAATTCGCAGTTTTTATCCCGATCACTTACATCTCTAGTTATGCGCTGCATGTCGGGATGGACAGGACCCTTGCGTATGCCCTTATCCCGATGCTGAATGCGGGCGCGGTCCCCGGCCGGTTTCTCCCGGGTCTCGTTGCGGACAAAGTCGGGCGGTTCAATGTGATGATTGTGACTTCGCTGGTTTGCTCGATCCTAACGCTTGCTCTTTGGCTGCCGATCAAGGACAATACGGCGGGGGTTATTTGTTATGCGATATTATTTGGTTTCGCGAGTGGTGCTGCGATCAGCCTCACCCCGGTGTGCATCTCGCAGGTGTGCAGAGTGGAAGAGTACGGCCGGCGGAACGGAACGACGTTTACTTTTGCGAGTGTCGGGACGCTGACGGGGATTCCCATTGCGGGGGCCATTCTCCAGGCCAATGGAGGGGCGTACGATGGGCTGATCGGGTTTGGAGGGGGGCTGTACTTTGCGGCGACGGTTGCGTTTGTGGTGGCGAGGGTCGTTTGTGCGGGCTGGAAGTGGTCGACTGTCTTTTGAGCTGGTAGCGGTGGATAGATAGAGATATATGGCGCCTTATCTCTGGATAATTTGTCGATAGATAGACACCCTTTCGTCCTTGGGACATGATAGACGGAAAAATCAACCTATGCGCAGCACTCATTTGCCTCCAAATATGCGAGATAACCCCGCCAAATAAGAAACACGGGGTATTCTGGCCAAGCAGCACCAGGGTGAGTCCAGGCCTGCCAAGGGAGCTGAGATACGACTTTACCCTCCGCACCATACGAGCGCCAAGCGAATCTTTGCTCGGCGGAGGATCCTGTCCAATCTGAGACCCGCCTTGTGCTCGGCGAAAATGCCCGACTATGCCAGGCGAGCCTATCACGCACGCACTTGGCCGGTGGTGACTTTGCAAAGGATTACGCGCAAAAGGCCACGGGACAGTCCTGTCTTTGGCCATAAATAGGGAGGCAGCGCAGCCGTGGTGTGATTCAGAGAATTTGCGCATCTGTGCTACATAGCTGCGAAAATGGCTGGAGAAAGTGTCAAAGAGAAGATTCGCAGTCTACTGCACCCATCAGATAGGGCTGCCATGTCTGATACTGACAGCATAGCGCCTCTCTTCAAGTAGGTGTTCCAGCGGAGAATCCAAGGGTTAAACCGAGGCTGACATGACAGCAGGAAAGAACCAAAGAAACCGAAGCAAACTCCAGAGGTTGCTCCACTGCCATATAACGGTATGTAGCCTCCCAACCCAGACAGCATGTCAGCAGCTCACCAACTCAAATAGGCGACCAATGCTTTGGCTCTTGCTGCCGCGGGCGAGGGTACCCGAGATGAAGGCGCAAGGGACGGCGAGATATATATAACCATTATAAACACCAATCAACCCACCTTGTTAATTGTCCAAAGCATTTCCTACTCTAGTAGACTTATCCCAACGATCATCAAAACAGACGCAGCCCTAAGTGCGGAGTACCGACCATAAAGCAAGAGTGATCGCAACCCCGCATCCCGGGATCTGGTGCGGAACAAAGCTGCGGAATTCGCGAACCCGGCAAGAGGCCCATGACATGCGCACCATGAATCATGGAGTTTGTCCATCGACACATATCTTTTGGTCCAGGCCCGCTCCCTTTTTGTCCAACTTTCGGCCCGAGTCAACATTCAACAGCAACTCGAAACAATGCACCATACACCGAAACGCGTTCGGACCGCCGAGTCGGGCGCTTGTACATACTGCGTCAAGCGCAAGGAGCGATGCTATATCGGCGTCAAGGGAATTCCGTGTACGACCTGTCATCGACTAAAGTTGCCATGCGATGGGTCGGTCAAGGCTCAGAGGCAGTGAGTTGCGAGCCCCAGGTTCCATGTAAAATATGCTCAGCAGTACAGATCAAGATCTAAGCCACGGGTGCCGCCTCCGACTCATTGTGCTGGTGCGACTCCTGGGATCCACGTCGAGAACATTACTGACAGTCACCTAGAAGAACTATTTGCCTGTCAGCTGCAGAAAACAGAGCTCGAGCAGAACCCTCGCTTCATCGCTTCTCGTTCCGAGGTGTCTGCGACTGCGCCCCTGGATAACTACCACGCAATCATCCACCAGCTGCTCGGACCTCGCGCTGAGGTCGAACCACGCAAAGTCCAGATCCCAGACTATGTGACTGCGCTACCCGACCGTCTCGACGCTGCGGATCTGCAGTATCTGGAGGCCAAGGGCGCATTATGTGTGCCGACTGCTCGGTTTCGCACCGAGTTGCTCAAGAGCTATATCCTCTGGGTCCATCCTCAGGTTCCGGTGCTTGATCTAGAGCCATTCTTGACTGCGATTGCGGAAAATGATGGTTCGAATACAATCAGTCTCCTCCTCTTCCATGCAGTCATGTTTGCCGGCGCGGCCTTTGTCGATATTTCGTACATCAACCAGGAGGGCTACACATCTCGAGCTGCTGCACGGGACATCCTCTGCCAGCGAGCAAAGGCAAGCTTCCTTAGTCACCTCAGAGCAGCAGATGATAATGAGATTATAGGTACTGCTGGAGTTGCACTGCGAAGACGACCGGCTAGCAACAGTCCAAGCAATACTCCTTCTAGTCCACTGGCACGATATCCAGAACACAGAGAAAGACGCGAGCCACTGGATCGGTACTTGCCTCTCGCTCGCTATATCAATTGGTCTCCACCGGAGCCCAAACGCAAACTCATTAACCCTCCGCCAGCGCCAGGTCTGGAAACGGACGTGGTGGAGTCTGTACAACCACGCCCGTCTGACATCAGAAGATCTAGTGACGATGATGACGATCGAGGGCGAGCATCATGCGAGCGAGGCACCGGAAGTGGGCATGATTGACTTGGGTGATTTCCATATCGCGGTGATACCCCCTGGGATACGGGCGATTGTCGACGACTGCGAGGTCCTGTCGAGCATCGAACAACAAACCGAGCAGGCGATTTTGTTCGTCGAAAAGACGAAGCTCTGCCGGCTATCGCAGTTCTCGGCCCTTTCAACCACGGTAAAAAGTCTACTGTTCGAACACGACAATCCCGCGACTCGGGTATGTCCAAAGCTGTGGGATTTCTTCGCGACGCGGAACCTGGAGGAGCTGCAGTTCTGGGAACGTCATCTGCCACCCGCGGCACAGCACAGCTTCCCGATCACGTTGAACCCCACAGCCTGGGAGAAGAGTATGTATTTGCACCGCACGTGGCTGCGACTGCTCTATCTTGGAACATCATACGCCGCAGTAATGGAGGAGATGAGAGACATCGGTGACCCGGTCTTGTTCCCGTTTGTTGGTGAGTACTCGACCATGTTGGAACAGTACCTCGTTGGCATCACGGATATGTTCGAGGAGATCTATAGCCTTGGCATGTCGACGTTTCTTCCTGGTCCGGCGGTTGCGCTTCTGGTTCTTGCCCTCACGTACCATCGCCGGCTACTGGACCGACAAGGTGGTGGAACACCGAAAAGCGCGCTCAAGTTGCATCAATGTTGGAATATTGTACAGAGGCTCCGGGATACTTCGGTGTTGGCGAAAGGGATGCAGGCATCGGTTGCACATACGAATGAGCCAGATCCTTGGGAGAGACTGGCGATGGGCCTGTCGATTCCGTGATCTTCGTGTAAGCATAAGATAGATAAGCCAGTATATTTGCGACGACCAAATAAAACTTGTGATGAATCTAAACTCCGTTTGCTGAAGATTCTAAAGTATGCAATGATCTAAACGCAAAATAAATCATTAGGGCGTGACGAGCGTGGAATATGGGCTCGCCGGATAGTGTATCATATCGACCGTCCTCCCTCGGCAGGCGGCAAGAATAAACTGTTCGAATTCCGGAATTGCATGGACATGGCCGGTCTCCAAGATGCCAGTGTACCCATGGAGCGAGACCATCCAGTCACCCGAGTCCTGTAGGACACCCGTCCATGTGTCGATTGTCTCATCCCACAATGCCGTCCGGCGATCAAACGGGAGCGCATCAACGAAAGGTGTGCGGAGGGCAAAATTTTGCTTCATAAGCGAGTAGACGCTGCGCAGCATGAATGCCACAATAATGGTGCGCCGTACGGACTCGCCGAACAGCCAAGCTTGCTGTGGACTGAAAGTACTTGAGAGTTGAATTGGGGCTTGCTGCCAGAGTTTATGGCCGAGTGAGAAGAGCATGTCGCTGACACTGTCAGAGTAAGGGGAGGATGGGTCTTCGCTGAAGATCACCATGCATTGTGCGACGAGGAGAGCCTGGGAGGAGGCGAGAAGGTCCTCAAAGGTGGAAGGATTGGAGATATGTCGGGCAAGGATGGATATCCTATGCAATAGTGATGAGAGGACAGTGGCTTTATCAGCGTTGGTGGCGTGTAATTGGCAGAGGGCGTGTACATCGCGGATGGGAGCCGGTGGGCTGCGGTGAGACCAGAGATCCGGGTGGATAAAGTGGGTTTTCATGGATCTAGCAAAGGACGCTGGGTATGACCCCAGCCCAGAGGCCAGGAAGGAGATGACCCGGGGCTCAAAGTTCTTTCTGATTTCCAAACGCAAAGGCCATGGGACTGTGGTTGGGAGCGGCATATTGGCGTACTCGCAGCGTTTCCCCGTGGTGTGGCACCGGCTACATGTTGGCCACAGCCGGTCACAGCGGCGCCGCCGCCGGATACAGGCTTGGCATGACCGGCGCAGGGTGGGCGGCATTTGTCGTGATATCAATGATGGGAGAATGCGGAGGCGGAGACTTTTGTCGCGTTGTTTGAGGGAGAAAAGCAGGTCGGAGCAACAACCATCCGGACTTCGGCTCTCGGCAGGGCGGAAACTATGCCTATTGTGGCTTCCCATTTCCAGGATCTTTGGCTGGTTTGTAAGCATGCCAGACTCCATCCCATGCTTTCACCAAGTACAAGACCCCCGCAGTCCCTTGGCTATATTATAGTTGCTATTGTGCTATATTATAGGCTGTTCCTGAAACAGAAGTTGCGCGACGAAGTCATGCATTCCTCATCATAGCCAAGCCCATCGATCTGGAGGTACATTACGAGCAGAATGACGAACCGCTTTGTCAACTTGGTCAACAAATTACACCTCATGGCAGATATGTGTTTGTAAGCTCTGTCTGGCAATCGTAGATATTGTCTTGTCTCGCCTAGATAATCATGAGGGTGATATAAACTGCCACCTCACCTGGCTTCTTGAGCGCCATCGTTAAGATTTACCACAACACTTCCCCCAGTGCCGTTTGTTGAATGCCAATACTATGTCACAAAAAGCCATTGTTATTACCTCACCCCACAAGGCAGAGCTCGTTACCAACCACCCAATCCCTCGTCTTCGTGATGACTACATCCTCGTCAAGACAGTCAGCGTGGCCCTGAACCCCACGGACTGGACGGACATTGACGATTTTGACACCCCGGGCCTACTGGTCGGCTGTGACTATGCTGGCATCGTGGAATCAGTGGGAAAGGACGTGAAGAAGTCCTTCAAGAAAGGTGACCGCGTGTGTGGCTTTGCCCACGGTTCCAATACCATCCAACCGCAGGACGGCGCCTTTGCCGAGTACATTGTTGTTAAAGGGGACGTTCAACTCCACATTCCCGATAATATCAGCTTTCAGGAGGCGGCCACCCTTGGTGTTGGCATTTTCACCATTGGCCAGGCGCTGTACCAGAGTCTGAAGCTTGCCCTGCCCGATAATCCAACCAAGGAGCCAGTTCCTCTCCTCATCTACGGTGGATCGACTGCCTCTGGTTCGCTTGGTATCCAGTTTGCCAAACTTTCTGGCTACACTGTCATCACAACATGTTCCCCGAGAAACTTTGATCTCGTGAAGAGCCTGGGAGCGGACGTCGTGTTAGACTACAGAGACCCTAATTCGGCAGCCGAAATCCGCAAGTACACCAACAATAATCTGAAGCTCGTATTTGACACCATCGCTCTCGAGACGTCGGCGGCATATTGTGACCAGGCAATGTCAACTGATGGCGGCGAATACACCTCCCTGCTTCCCGTTAACATCGCGCGAGAAAACGTGAACGACCGTTGGACCCTCGCCTTTACAGTAACGGGAGAGGCGTTTGAGTATGTCCCGGATAATTGGCCTGCGAGGCCAGAGGACAAGGCACATGCAGAAAAGTTCGCTGTCATCGCGGAGAAACTTCTGGCGGATGGCAGGATCAAGGGGCACCGTCCGAGTGTGCGTCCTGGTGGGCTAAAGGGGGTTTTCGAGGGTCTTCAGCTTCTCAGGGAGGGCAAGGTTAGCGGATACAAATTGGTATACAACGTCGATGAGACTCCGTAAAGAAGCAGCATCTCTGTGGGTAGTATTATGAAGACATGATATACACATTCAAAACTTTCCGCTCCGATTGTGGTGTGATGTCATGACGAACAGAACCACGGTTCATCCCCACAAACCCATACAGAAGTAGTTTAGTCTCCACCCTCCGCTCCACTGATCTCGCCAGATGATGGTGGAGACTAGACTTATTCAGGAAAGAATGCGCTTGATAGTGGGCTGGTCTAGTACAACCTCTAGGCTGATAAATCGGCCATCACTTCTGGCACCTTCGCGAGGGCCCTCACACAAGCAAACGATTCTCGTTGAGAAGACGTATAAGAGCCAGGCAACGTCCGACCTCTGAACAAGTATCGCTATTCCGATACCTCCCCTTGTCTATGAACAGCAATGGCATCCATCTACCAAAAGGTCCTCATTATTGGCGCCACGTCGGGCATTGGCAAGGGCCTCGCCGGCAAGTTCGTTGAGAACAACGTATCTCTTATCGTCGCTGGGCGAAGAGAGCAGAATCTTGCCGAATTTGTGAACCAACATGCCGGCCAGAATGTCCAGAGCAAAGTCTTCGACATCACCAAGCTTGATCAGGTAGGTTACTCTGAAAAGACAGGCTGCGCTTTCCTCTAACATACGTCAGATTCCAACCTTCCTCCAAGAAGTCTTCACCGAGCATCCGGATATCGACTGTGTATTCGTCAACCCGGGCATCCAGCGGCCCTTCGACTTTAGCAAACCCGAAACTGTCGACCTGACTATCTTTGACGATGAACTTCTGACCAACTATACCTCGGCTGTGCACTTTACCAAAGCCCTCCTCCCGTACTTGCAGAAACAGAAGAAGCAGACCGCCGTCGCATTCACCACATCTCAAATGGCCCTCGTCCCCATGATGCGCTGCCCCAACTATGGGGCTTCCAAAGCGGCCCTCCACCACTTTATCCTGGCTCTTCGCACCCAGCTGAAAGATGGACCGGGTGATGTTCGAGTCATTGAGATATTCCCGCCCGCTGTGCAAACCGAGTTGCACGACACGAAACATCAGCCTGATTTGAAGGATGGACATCTTATCGGCATGCCTTTGGATGAGTTTATCCAAGATGTCTGGGAGCAATTTATCCAGGGAAAGGACCAGATTGCGGTCGGATCTGCACAGGATATTTTCAACTCGTTCGAGGTTACGAGACAGACGCTGTACAACAACATGACGGCGCAGCTGAACGTTCTGTTGAAGGAGTTCCTGCAGTAAAAAAGAAAGTTAGATTAACAGTAGCCCGATATAAACAAGGCTTCTCTTATCCCATGAGTTGCACTTGCAGTTATATCAACAATGTGTAGACGGCCAGCAACCCACGCATTTAATAGAACCGTCATGGACAACATGACAGAAATCGCTTTCAATAGGCAGAAAAATATCACTCACCCGAGAGTTTAGATCTACTTGAGTAACTGTTGAATCTCGGTGCCTGGTCAAACACGAACCACCTGACCAACATACATAAATGATTACTGCCTGAAGATTGTCCCGCAACGCCCAACCTGATTCCCTTAGCGAGTTGAAGGACTGGGCTTTCTTCAACAAATATGGATTCCTGCTCTGAGAAGGCAAACCCTTCCGCTGAGTGAGTTCTGGCTCTGTCAAGGGTCGATGGCCGCTAATCCATGCGAAGGGGACATTATCAATACCATTTGCGTCTCGTCGGAAACGCTGGCGTCGGGAAAAGCGCTCTTATTAGCCGCATAAACAGGGATACTTTCAGTAGCACTTTCCCGTACGAAAGACACATAGCCTGCGACTGGGTATTGTTTCCCACCGTCTCAGCCCTTCGGAGACAACGGGCTGACTTTCCCTGACTCGATCCAGCTTCGCACTGGGGTTGAAACCGAGACGGCCAGAATCACCCTCTTATACGCAAGTCTTGCCTTTCAATACGCAAAGTATACATTGCCTGAGTGATCGATTTTAGTGCGACACGGCATGGCAAGAGCGATTTGGGCGGCTTCAGTCTAATTTCTACCGGAGAGCGCAATGCGTTTGCGTGATATTCGACCTTACAGATGCGCGCTCGCTAGCGGATGCCGCTGACTGGCTTCACGACGTTGCTGAGTGCGCCTCGCTTGCGGTAAAGTTCCTTGTTGGGAATAAATGTGACCTGGAGAAGGGGAGAATAGATCACGCAGCGGCCGCTTCGGTACGTCGTCCAATATTTTCATATTTGTCCGCGTCCTTTATTTGACGGAAGCTCACCGGTGTGCTACTATAACAGCTGGCAAAGAATTTCGGGGCTCGGTACTTTGAGGTCTCTGCTGCGTCCGGCGAAAATGTCCATGAGCTGCTCGCTGCCATCGCCAGAGATACACATGCTCATGCTGATGCCAGTTCTGGCCCAGATGCTACGGGGGTCAATATTAAAGTAAAGACCCGCAAGAGGTGCTACTGATTGTCTGTCCTCGGGCTAGTATAAATGCCACCTTCACGGTTGGTCGTTTCAGGGGCATCATACTATCATATGAATCACGAAATCAGGTCACCATCGCCACCTGCGGAATTGAGCCACTCTATCGTTTCATCCCCGTTGGAAGGTTCCCGAGATCGCGAGACTTCTATCAACATATTCGAATTCTGTGCTGGAATGCACGGTGTTTAGATTTAATATCCCCTAACTTCGTCGGACATTATGCGACACAGGCTCCTGGAGCAGGGGATACAAAGATCTGCATGGGGGAAGTCAGTGTGACTTCTATACTCTCGCGTTCCGTTAAGTCGTAACCACGGATTTTCTAATAAACGTTAAGATTCTCTCTGCTGTTTGGGCGCAAGTCTTCATATTACCTTCCTTCTATGTATGTATATGATTATCGCTTCCCCAATGTCTTGTATAGAACACGAAGGTGTGTAACTCTCCTACACTTCAATCCTCCCATTATGCAACCCGCCAGTAACCGCAAGCTCGGCACCAGTTGTATAGGAAGCCCCATCACTCAAGAAATACGCAACAGCAAGCGCCAAGTCCTCTGGTGTTCCGATACGTTTCAAGGGAGGTGTGGTTTGAAAAACGTGCTGAATCTCGGTAAACTGGCGGGACATGGACGTTGCCGTGAAACCGGGCGAGAGAGTGTTGACGCGGATGTTATGCGGAGCCAATTCCACGGCCAGTGTCTTACCGAGTAGTTTTATCGCTGCTTTGGACGCACCGTAGAGCGAGACACACTGCGCCGGAATTGCACAATGAGCGGCGATGGAGGCGATGAGTACAACTGATCCGCCGTTGCCCTGTTTTACCATTTGCTGGGCGGCTAGCTGGGCGCTGAAGAACGATCCGAGTACCTGCGTTGGGTGTCAGTGACTAGATTCGGGGTCAAAACATGGATACTGGGTGGCTGACATTGATATCTAGCAGACGACGTGATTCCTCCCACGTGTGTTCGAAGAACGGCTTGTCGAGGGCAATTCCAGCTGATGTGATACTGTCGCGTATTCGTCAGTCTCCTAGAACTCGCGCCGTTCAGGGGTGACCGCACCAATTGTCGATACGCCCAAAGTCATTGATCGCGCTTGCAAACGCTGCGTCCATGCCGGGCTTCGATGTAACGTCCATACTACTCGCGTCAGGAATACGCCGATAAAGTGGAAGGGTAAGGACGCACCGATAATACCTGATTCGTTTTCCATATGTTTTCTCAAGCTCGGACAGCTCACGTTCAGGTTGAAGCACGTCAAGAATCACCACATCGCTTCCCAGTCCGGCTACGGTCTCGGCTAAGGTGAGACCGATGCCCCTGGCGCCTCCAGTAATGACAGTGACCTTTCCTGCGAGGGAGAGCTTCTCGGCCACGGAGGTTGGAGAAACCCCCGCTGGCGCCTGGACTGAAGGGCGGGTGTGGAATTGGCGTCTTTCAAGTGGCGTAGGGCGGCGGCCGTTAGAGACCACCAAGCTGAGGGTAGACCGGGAGAGTCTGGGATGAATTCCACCGAGCGCATTCCAGGTGCGCTTGGCGGTGATTGTTGAGATGATGGAACGCTGACTGATCATGCTGAGGTGTTGAGCGCAGTTTACTTGTTAGATATGTTGGCACTGCCATGCGGCGTGCTTATCAGTTAGCTGACCGCAAGCGACGATCAGACCCCCGCTCTCCCCATGGGGTGTTGACTGCTACTATCCAGCGACTCCGCGGGTTTACTATTTCCGCAGAGTAAATCCATGACTCATGGGCTTGGGGTCATGGTAGGGTAGGCTGGGATGGGCCATGACAAGACTAACGCCAGTAAGTTGAACGCACCAAAAGTAACTTCGAGTGAAACATGCTATGGCCGTTGCTATTACGAGTAATAAAGATGTTGATAAGTAAACAACAATCAACGCATTAACTACGAAATGATGATATGTAAGATTATCGTACAAGGCGGATGGCAGTGCCATACAGCTCTCGCAGGGAGCCAGCCCAGCCAAGATTCTTCTTCCACACGAGGCCAGCGAGGGCAAGGACCAGCACCGCATAGCTCTCCTTTGGGGTCGTCCGCAGCCATCTCGCCAACATGTTGAACACCCACAGCCTGGAGCCCGGAAAAGTATTAAAGACACCAATTTGCGGCTTCAACGATTCCTTCCAGTACGTGGACGCGTACCCAGGCCACGAGGCCGAGTTGCGACCATGCTTGTTAATGTACCAGTTGGAGCACCCAGCCTCAAACACAGTTCCCCTCAAATCCGCCTGCAGAGCGTTCACCCACTGGTCCTCTACTGTGCCCTTGACGTCCAGAGAAGAGATGCGCCTGTCAATGATAGGCGCGACTAGAGTCCGGGCAATGTATCCTACCTGCACCTCGGAAGCGAAGAGAACTGAGTTGTGTGCAGGGAACGTGTTCGGCCCAAAGCTGCAGAATGTTGATTAGCAACGGTTGCTTCTGGGGCAAGAGAGGAAGGTGTATACGTACAGCATGGCAAAGTTGGGAAAATTATGAACATATGTGCCCATGTAAGCCTGTGCTCCTCGGCTCTCTCTCCACTGGTCGGTCAAGCTCTTGCCCTTTTTACCGTAAACCTCCATTGGAACGAGAAACTGTTGGACGTCGAACCCAGTGGCCAAAACAATGGCGTCGAATTCAGTGTGCTTGCCGTCGCTGCTGGTGATTCCTGTCTCGTCTATCGCGTCAATGCCCACAGGAGCGACTTCCACGTTGCTGCGGTGAAGACTCTCCAGGTAGTTGGGATCAAAGATGCGCCGCTTGCAGCCTGCATGGACAGAAGAGTCAGATATAGGTCAGGCATAGAATACCGGTGCCATACCGAGTGGAAAGTCTGGAACGATAAAATCATGATACTTGCGAGGCGCCATCGAGTGGATATACTTTCGCGCCCCTTGTTCGGCCTTTGCCCTCAGCTTCTCCGCAGCTGGGCCGGGCATATAAGTTGCGACCAGGCCATCGCTCATGAGGAAGATGCGCAGTCGGATGTACCTCTCCCAGAGCGGAATGTACCGAAAGCAGAACTTCTCAAAGGCCGTAAAGTTTCGATTCGGGCGCTCGTGGTACCACTGCGCACTGCGAGCGTACTGCTTGACGAAGCCAGCGTCCTTTGCCACTGCAGGGACGACCTGCGCAGCACTGCATCCGTTGCCAATCACCGCCAGCCGCTTGCCCCGGTAGTCGTACTTGTGGTTCCAGCGAGCTGTGTGGAAAATCTCGCCCTGGAACTTGTCCATGCCAGGGAACTTCGTATCGCGAGGCTTCGAGATTCCTCCGACAGCGGATATGAAGACGGTCGCATTGCGTGTGTACTCGAAGCCAGTCCTGGTGTCGCGGAGGCGGACTTCCCAGAAGCCTTGTTCATCCCACGAGGTGGAGACGCATTCTATCCCGAATTGCATGTGTTTGCGGAGGTCAAACTTGTCGACCGTTGCCTCCATGTATTCCAGGATCTCGGGGCCTTCGCATAGTTCTTTGGACCAGTTCGGGTTCTGGTTGAAGGAGAAGGAATAGAGGATGGTTGGAACGTCGCATCCGCTGTGGTGAGTGTTAAGTGACGGTTAATCTAATGCAAAAATATGACTTACACTCCAGGATAGGTATTCTGCCTCCAGGTTCCCCCTGGCCCTTCATCTCGGTCGTAGATCTATCCTTGTGTCAGCTGAAAGAGCTCAAATATCCCAAGTCCACTCACAGTAAAGTCGGTGAAGCCCAGTTTGTGCTTGAGCGTATGCGCCAGTGCAATCCCCGAGGGACCAGCGCCGATGACGATAATCTCAGGACTCTGCATTCTGAACCGTGTCGCAAGGATACTTTGGCCAAGCAAAGTGATGAAGGACGCTGCGCCATTTGCATTACCTTATACTTTACGCATAGGAATTTCGGCCGGAAAATGGACTGGACAGGGCTGCTGACCATAACCGAGGGTCCTGTCCCACGCCTGCTTCCCCAGATGGGGCTGGGCAGGAGGAGGAAGGGGGGCAATACCCGCGGGATTGCAATTCCCATGGGCCATGAGTCAGGGCACCTCAACCCCGGTTCCAACCTTGAAGCCTGAGCTTTCCCCATTTCCTCCCCATACCCACTTTGATCTCCATATCCTGGTTCATCCGGGGTAATTCCCCAGATAAGGGTTTGGGTACTGTGGTATTCTTGTATAAAGGGGGCGAAGTTGCAAGCCCGCCATGCGACTGAGGAGTCATAATATTCCGTCTCCAATATCTTTCGCGTATTATTTGCTCTATCGCTTGCCATGTTCAACCTCGACTTTGCCCGTGGACGGCTGCTGTATCGGCTGATGAGCCTGTGCTGTTGCTTGGTGGGTCGCTTCCTTCACTCCCGTTCCCAACTTATCTAACTCTGTCATGTGCAGGCATTTGGAATGTATGGGTAAGTGTTTATTCAAAGAAAACTGGTTGTATAGTGTCCAAATACTCAGAGTGAAGATATGATGCTGGTGTGCTGGGTGGTGTTCAGGAGACAAAGCCCTTCCGCGACGCCATGGGAGTAAGGAAGCCCTACCAGTGTTGGTCGGGGCCATGCTAACCAGACTAGAATCCGACGGGCACCTACATCATCCCCATGATTGCCTCGAGCTACACCCTCGCGGCGACAGTCTGCTCGCTCATCACCTCCGTAATGGGGATGCCGCTCGGCCGGCGCGGTTGTATCCTGTTGGGCGACATTCTGGTCATCGTCGGAGGCTGTCTGCAGGCTTCTGCGTGGTCTGTTGGTCAGATGATTGCTGGGCGAGTGGTTTGCGTATGGTCTGGGCCTCTACTGTTCGGGATTGATCGCTAATGCTTCGTTCCACAGGGCTTCGGAATTGGAGTACGTCCACTGCACCTGCATCTCGCCAACTGCTAACTGTCAACAGTTGATTTCCTGCGCAGTACCAACCTACATGGTCAGTCACAATAGCACTACCCAGTGACGCGACCATACTAATAGTCCCAGGCCGAAATGAGCATCACCACCAGAGAGCGCGGCCCAGAGGTCGCTATTCAGTGCATCTTTCTGGTCGGGGGCTGCGCCTTTGCCTACTGGGTGGATTTTGGCTTCACGCGCATGGACAACCAGGTTTCCTGGGTACGAGTCACTCATAATCGACATAGTTTATCTGCTCACAGACCCAGCGATTCCCCATAGGCTTCCAGACGGCTTTCGCCCTCGTGTCCGGTATTGGCATGTTCCTCCTCCCCGACACTCCTCGCTGGTACTACGCTCGAGGCCGCTACGACGAGGGCGACAATATCCTGGCTAGGCTTCATGACTGTGCAGTTACGGATGATGCGGTACAAGCGATGAGGCAGTCCATCATTGCCTCTATCGAGTTTGAGGGAGAGTCCAAGAAATTCAACGTCTGGGATCTCTTCTGGGACAAGACCAAGCTTCGCGTGGGGCATCGCATTCGTGTCGCATTTTTGCTGCTGTCTATTCAGCAGATGATGGGTAAATAATCGTATCCAACTCCTCTCCCAGTGGTTGGAGCTGATCACCCTCGTTACTTAGGAATCAACCTCTCCGTCTACTACAGCACGATCATCTTCGGCCAGATCGGGCTGTCTGCATTCTTGTCCCAGCTACTCGCGGCAGTCATGAATACCACGTTCGCCATGGGAACCCTCTTTCTCCCTAGTACAATCGAGCGCTTTGGGCGACGGGCAATCTTGATGTATTCTGCGGCGGGGCTGACCATCTGTATGGTTGTCTTTGTCGCCATGATTGGCGTTTCCAATCCCACGCCGGCGACACAATGGACGGCCGTTGCTGCTGCCTTTGCTTACAATTTCATCTTCGGCTATGGTTGGATTGGCGTCGCATGGCTTTATGGGCCCGAGGTAAGCAATGCCCGTCGAGTAATGGGAGGAGATGGATGCTAACGAGGACAGATTGCCCCCCTCCGGCACCGTCATGTTGGTGGCGCTGCGGCTGCCTTTGGAGAGTGGCTTTTCTGCTTCATCACTGTTTTCGCGGGTGGCATCGGCTTGCAGAATGTGGGTTGGAAAATGTGGCTTTGGTCTTTGCTGTCCTGTGCGTTGGCTGTGCCATTTGTCTATTTCCTGTGTCCTGAAACGACCGGTAAGACGCTCGAGGAGATTGACATCCTCTTCGCCAAGGGAGATGTTCCGCACGAAATCATGGCTTCTGGATCATCCGAGGGGGAGGGCAAGGAAGGATTGGAATTCGAGCATGAGGAGAAAGTCAAAGTCTAGGATGAGGGTAGGCAAAAGCTCTAACCGGGCTACTGTAGTAGATAATCCAGGAATAAAGCAGCAGAACAGGAAACACTTGGTGAATACTATAAATACGAGCAAGCTCTCCATCTCGATGTCCCTGCCAATGAGGCTTCCTGTAGTCATCCTCCAAACTCGCTGTAGCAAATCGTGGGAATAGGAAACAATCTGTGAGTACTACTTGATTTCCTAGTCATATTTACTTCCCATGATTATCCCAGTATGTCGCAGTGATCCTTCAATCGATGACAACCACCGCCACCCGTCGGAGCAGCGGAAACTCGTCTCGCCCATGACTCATGGACCAGTTCCGGGATTCAACTTCCAGCTGTCCAGAACACGTCCACGGGGCATGCCCAGCCAGTCAGCCGCCCGGGGCCCCGTGGGGAACATACTTTGGCCAAGTTTCTAGGAATGTGGCTTCTTCCGGCCGTCACTTTAGCTACCCAAGTTCGGCGAATGTGTATATAAACCGAACCCATACACTGCGGAGCCCTCCCTGTGCTATCCAAGACAGTCAGCTTTATCGTTTCTGACACAATGTTCAACATGAGGGGTCGTACTTTGCAGCTGGCCATCACAATCAGCTCGGGCAGCGCCTATTTGCTGTTTGGCTACGATCAGGTATGTCCTACATGTCAGCCGGCTGGCATCGAGTAACGTGAATAGGGTGTGCTGGGAGGCCTGGTTTCGGAACCCAGCTGGCTGTCTGCAATGGGCAATCCGAGTGCAACTTATGTGGGAATCATCGTTGCGCTCTTCAACATCGGTTGTCTCGCCGGGTGCGCGGTTGCCGCTCTCTGGGGAAACCGTCTTGGACGGAAGAGGACTATCGTCTGGGGATGTCTCACGATGATTGTTGGGGGCATTATCCAGGCCAGTTCATTCGGTGCTCCGCAGCTCATCGCAGGGCGAATTGTCTCTGGCATAGGAAACGGTACAAGAATCCCTCGCCTCGCTTTTTCTGCTCCGAGTCGCCACTAACCTGGGTCTCAGGAATGAATACCTCGACAGTGCCCGTTTATGTGTCCGAGACCTCTCGCAGCACGGTGCGCGGTAGATCGCTTGCCATTCAGATGTCCATTGTGATTGTATGCCATACGCGTCTTCCAGCGATCTGGTCTACCGCTGACGCTCTTAGTTTGGCACTGTGGTTGCATACTGGCTGGACTACGGCATGATTCGGAATCATACGGGCGATGTATGTAAATATACACCGTCCTTCACCACGTCTGATTCCAGTTCACTAAAGTGTCCAGGTCGTGTGGCGCTTCCCCCTCGCTTTCCAGGACGTCTTTGCCATCATCACCGTGGCCACCATGCCCTTGCTCCCAGAGTCTCCCAGGTAGGATAGCACACGGTTTAGCTTTGATCGGATCGCTCTAATGATGACTTTCTTGTGTTAGATGGCTCTATTCTAAGGGCCAAAAGGCAGAGGCGGTTCGGGCCCTCTCCGCCCTCATGGACCTTCCTGATAACGATCGCGAAATCACAACCATCGTCGCCGAGATGGAACAGGCGGTTTCCCTCGAGCAGCGCGACTCGAGGCTCAGCTTCCGAAGTCTCTTCCTCGACAAGACGGACATGAAGAATGGACGGCGGTTGGTGCTCTGCTTCATGCTGCAGCTGTTCCAGCAATTCACGGGTATCAATGTTATTGCGTTTTACGGTACGCGATCCAACTAACTTCCTAATGCACTTACTGACCATCGGCAGTCACCATCGTGCTTGAAACCAACGTGGGCTTGAGCCGGCAGACGAGCAGCCTCGTTGCCGGATTTATTCAGATAGCATTCTGGGCGGGCACGTTCCCTCCCATCGTCCTCATGGATCGTTTGGGTCGGCGCAAGGTGCTCATGTACGGATCAGCCATGCTATGTCTTGCAATGGTTCTGTTCACAGTTGGTGTGGCACTCGACACGTCAGCCTCATCCAAACTCGCCCTGGGGATGCTCATCATCTATGAGTTCTCGTTTGGAATGTCGTGGAACTGCGTCCCATGGCTGTATGCTCCGGAGATTACGCCGCTGAACCTTCGCCATCTTGGAGCCGCTGTGGGTTGTTTCTCTGAGTGGCTTTGGACCTTCGTAGGTGATCCTCTTCCCAATGCTGATTGCGGTGGTCTAACGTGCGTTGAATAGGTGATTGCCATCATGACGCCAACTGCCATTGAGAACACCGGCTGGAAAATATACTTGTTATTCTGCATCTTTCTCGCTTTGAGTATCCCATTTGTCTACTTCTTCTTGCCCGAGGTTCGTCGTTCTCATTCCGGCTCACTGCGATATGAACTAACTCTGCAATAGACAAACGGCAAGACTCTAGAGGAGATCGACTATATCTTCGTCAAGGACAGGCCATCGCTTCCGTCCACCTCCAGATCGTCCGACATTGACATGCCCGTCAAACAGATGGGGCAGAGCAACCAGGTCGAGACTGTTTAAGCGAGGCTTGATTAGATCGGGAACGTGGAAAAAGTACTTCCATAGGGCAAGAGTTAGACAGATTGCAAAGGGGGGTTTTTGATAATCTGATAGAGTTTTCCAAACGTACAAGTTATGTGTCTTATGGGGCATTATAGACTGGCTAGAGCCTAGTCCTGTTGAGCAGGCAAGCCACATGAGACATGATTACGCAGTACAGCTATCCGAACTCCCCAATCTCATGAGGGTTTCGGTTCGTGTTCAAATTGTGACCTTCAATCCTGATACGTAGCTCCTTGGTGGCTATCATTTAGCATAGCTCCCTGATCGTTTCATCTCATGATTGTCCAGGGCCTACCAAACGCATATGAGCTTTTATCACTGATAACCTTGAATTTTTTTTTTTTTTTTTCATTCGCACACACAGTAGTGAATTGTCTACACTAGATCCGGCCCCGAGCCAAGAACCTGTCCGGAATGTCCACCCACTTGCAGCGCAAATACTCGGCGAGATTTTTTCCTAGCACATCGTAGGTCGAGCTCGAGGAAACGCCACGATCCAGGTGATCCTTCAGGAGGAAATGTACAGCTATTGAATGGTTAGTAACAAACTATGCAAATAAGGCAAACAGGAATAGGCGCATACCCCAAATGTGTGGCAATTCGAACCGGAAGATAGCATTCCCCTCGTCATCACGGCCCAGGAGCTCTCGGATCTTCTCGACCGTGAGCAGTGAGCGCAGCCAGTCCCATTCATCACGGTTCCGCACGAAGAAGCCAACGTTGCAGTCGGATCCCTTGTCGCCTGAGCGAGCGTGGACCACGTAGCCCAGGGGTGCACGGGTTGTCGGTCCAAACACTGACAAGTCGTACGGGCTCTTGGTCTCGTATGTGGCCTGGTCGTACTGGAATGGAACAGTGTCCTTTGGTGGTTCGATGTTGATACTGGACCCCTTAAATGGAAGATGGCAAACGTGGCGGATCTGGTCCTGGGGGAAGATGGAGACAAAGTATTCGTAGTACGGCTTGGGTGCCGCCTGGCGAGCATCCACCGCAAATGTGGCTCCTGGATAGCTCTGCATGATTGTATCGGTGCATGGGCGGAAGAAGTTGGCCTGAGAAAGAGCCTCCTCTGAGCGAGATTGGGCGAATATGCGCACGTCGACCGTAGAGGCGTCCTGGCTCGATGGATTCGAAGGGCAGGATCCGTTGACTCGGAATTTCAAGGTATGGAACTGGGTTTCGTCTAGCAAGTGGCGTACTTGCTTTTCCAGCAGTGCTGCCTTTTCTTCAATGTCGAGACCACACAGGAAGTAATGAACTTCTGCCTGGAATCCTCCAATTGCGGTGAGTCCAATCTTTGTGGTGGGAGGAGGCTTAATGCTCTTGACGTTCGAGACATGACTAGCAGCGGTTAGTGAAGACTGTAAACTGTGCAAGAAAGACTCGACATACACTCTGTTGTGGCCGTCCTCCTTGATCACAATGCCATCAAGCACAGCAACAACGTCGGGGTTGTAGTACAGTGGGCCCTGAATCTCATAGAGGAGCTGAGCCTTGCATGTATCGACCGTGACCACTCCATCCTTTCCATTTTGCATCGTCACCACGAACTCCCCCTGGGGACTGATCTCTACAATGGGAAAGGCCAGGTCGGTTGAGGCTCCCGGTAGGGACTTGAATCCAGAAAAGTTACCGCCAGTCACATAGGTCGAGCATTCAATGAAGTGGCCGGCCACAAATGCGTGCGCCAGTTGATCGTAATTTTCACGCGTCCAATCGTGGTAGAAGGCAGCACATGCGATCGTCGGAGACGCATCGGTGACTCGACCACAAAGCACAATATCAGCCCCTCCCTTGAGAGCCTCGACGATGCCCCATGCTCCGAGGTAGGCTTGAGCATAGATCGGGGTGAATTCCCAGTCCGCAAGCTGCTTCCCTATATTTGACCCTGATCAGCAGATGATATAGATCATTTCCTACTATGTACTAACCTGTGGTAAGATTCTTGAAAGCATTTCCTGATTTGACCGACTGCTGAAACAGATCCGTCACCTCGTCACCTTCGATCCAGGCAACTTTGAGGTCCAGATTTTTCGCTTGAATCACCTCGTTCAATGCATCATGCAGCTTTTTCGTGTCGCTGGCACCTGCATTAACTGCTACTCTTATCTTTCGTCTGGCAAGATCCTCCAATGCCGGCTCGATCGCCTCCATGAAGCTGGTTTCGAACTCGGAGGAGACGGGGTTGCCGTTCGCCTTGGCTCCTCCCCTTGTGGTCATGTTGTACTCGGACATCCAGTCACCGACAATAAACTGAACGTCCTCATCTCGGGCCAGCTCCGCCAGGGCATGTCGTCGATCCGTGACGGATCCGGAGGCGGAAGCGATGCGTAGGGTCTGTGCTGACATGGTGGGTGGGTCAATCTAAATGCAACGAGGGATGCAGCAACTTACTGTCGCGTGGCAGGATGTGTTAAATAATGGTCTAGAGTAGCTTAGCCGGACGTGCGGGGGCGGCTGTCCAAAACGCTTGGGGTATACTCCCGAGGACCGAAATTGGACAACGGGGGGCTGCGTTGATAGCCATGAGTCAGGGACCATGTCAGGCCGAGTTATCGTGCCGACAGAGTGGGAATAAAGACAGTATTCACGTAATTGAAGAGGAGTGTATTCACATTCTATCCACTAGGCAGATCTAGTATGTCATGTTGATGAGAACCGTCTTGGGCTCCGTGTAGGCCATCAATGCGTTCACCCCCAATTCCCTACCCAGTCCACTCTCCTTAGTGCCTCCAAATGGACACGAGAAATGAATGGTACTGATGCAGTTCACACCGACTACGCCCGAGTCAAATCCAGAGCTCATTCTCAGAGCTCGGTTGATGTCCTGCGTAAACACTCCAGCCATCAGCCCGTACTTGCTCGCGTTGGAGCTAGAAAGGACCTCCTCTTCCGTCTTGAACTTATTGACCACCACGACGGGGCCAAATATCTCTTCCTTGTAAATTGATGCATCTTCCTTTGTGTCGGTGAATATTGCGGGCTCAATATAGTAGCCCTGATAGGTGTTAGAGTATAGCTGTAAATGCCCACCGGCCGTGGGAGTACCGACCTTGGAGTACAGGGGCTTTCCCCCTACCAACAATGTTCCTTGGCCTTCTTGTTTGGCAGTTTCAATAATCCCCATGATTCGGTCGTATTGTGCTTTGTCTACTACGGGGCCCAGCTCAGATCCGGCAGCGTTTGGGTCGCCAATAACTTTCCGCTTAGCCTCAAAGGCCTTCTGGTACGCAGCCAGAAATTGATCGTAGATCCCCTCCTGGACGTAGACTCGAGAGGCAGCAAAACAGATTTGGCCCGAGTTGTTCGTCAACCCATTCACACACCTTGTGGCCGTCAGCGCCCAATGAATACGCATTCTGCGAGAAAGACTTACCAATGAACTGCGTTTTCCAGGTTCGCATCGTCAAATACCACTGCTGGACTTTTTCCTCCGAGCTCCAAGGTACAGCGCTTCAGGTTACTCTTCGCCGCCAGCACCTGCACAGCCTTACCAGTCGCGACACTCCCGGTAAAGCTGACCTTGGCCACCTCCATATGGCTCGCAAGCAGGGCACCGGTGCTTCCGTCACCCTGGAGCACTTGGAATACACCTGGAGGGAACCCGGCTTCGATCACGAGCTTGCCCAAAGCTGCCGCCATCAACGGCGTCTTTTCACTGGGCTTCAGAATAAAGACATTTCCTGCGGCCAGGGCTGGGGCTGCCTTGAGGCCGACAGACGCCAAGGGGCCATTCCACGGGATTATTCTGTGCGGGCGAGATCAGTACGGCCATTCTTGAGGGCGTATCAGAAGACGAACCCAGCAACGACCCCTAATGGTTCATATCGTACAATCTTGTAGAAGCCGTCATCAGCGGGAAACGACTGCCCCGCAAACTTATCGATCCAGCCAGCGTAGTCTTAACACTTTCAGCTCATATTCCAGGTGCATCAGATACAGCTTTTACTCACATCGGAAGCATCCAATGGCAGTTCCAATTTCCGACTTCCCAAACGGCAGATAGGGGGCACCCAGGGTCAGGCGCGTCAGGTAGGCGAGGTGCTCCTGGTTGTCCTCGAGCAGGTCCGCGAATCGAAGCAGAATCTTCTGGCGCTCGTGGAACGTCATGCGCCGCCATTCGGAGCCAGCAGCAAATGCCGCATTGGCAGTGCGAACAGCCAAATCTACATCTTCGGGTCCTGCAAGGGGGATCTGGTCGCTCACTAGATCTCCGGTTGCGGGATTGTAGACGGACAATTTCGCGGTGTTGATGCAGTCAACATACTATATATATTAGACACGCATTAGCCAAAATCGTCGCTGTCCAGAGCAAAAGGCATTTACAGTGTTGTTGATGAAGAGCTGGGTGAGATGGGATTTGAACTCCATTTGGACGAGTGTTTAATGGTCCTTGGACTCACATTGTCCTGTTTTGCGGAACTATATATCTTCTCCAGACGCCCACCCCGGCCAGGCGCAAGAGCAGCCGCAAAAAGCCCATGAGTCATGGTCCCATAGGTCACGTGCCAGCCCAGGATGAAGTGCGGGGTGCGGTTGCCGATGCCAAGCCTGGAGTTTCTCAGCTCCCAGACGACCATTGATCGCGCGTCTTTCCTCACAACAGACACCGCATCATGAGCGACGCTGAACCTCCGCTCCCCCGCAATGGCTCACGCGTTCGGAGGAGGCCACCACGGAAGGTCTCTACCTTGACCACCCAGCAGGTCCAGCACAAGCGCGATCTCGACCGCAAGGCACAACGCGCCCTTCGCCAACGCGTCAAGTCGCGCATGCAGGACCTCGAAGATGACCTCGCCCGCGCCAAATCCGACTGCTCTGTTCGAGAGCAGAAGATGATGGAAGAGATTCAAATGCTGCGGGAAGAAAATCGAAAGCTGCGCTCGTACCTGGACAGCATTGGCCAGTTCGCAATCAATGGAGCAGCTGCAGAGAACGGTTCGGTCGATGACGCTGCAACTCCCGATCCAACACTTCCGCTTGATGAGGACGAGCCACCGTTAGGTTTGAATCCCGAAGCTTCCGCTGCCTTTGGAAATACTTTGCTGATACTGCCCTTCTAGATACCGAGGACAACCACGAAACGCTTCCCTACGATCAACCCCAGCCAAATCCTGCAACAGTCCCCGATCGTGCCCCGAATCAAACGCAAGGCCATACAATTGAAGGAAACCAGTTGTCCTGGCTCAGGGATGGCTTAGGAGGCCACGACACTCCGCGCGGTCAGTTGAACACAAGTGTCCCGGCCACTTACCAGCACACGAACCCGTCGGTTGCCCAAATAAACCAGATAAACCTTCCGTCTCCAGAAACGGACGGTTCGTTGAACCGTGTGCATACCCGCGAATACCTGGAGACGCCTGTACAGCGAGGTGAGCACAATCTGACTCTGTATCAAGATAGGCATATTGATCAACTACCTCACAGCTCAAGAATCGATCACTGCACCGGCTCAAAGCATGCTCACCCCGGCTTGGGCACCCTCTTTACACCCGGCCTTCTACCCGCCATCCCCCTCTACCGGCATTGCCTCCGTTCTCCCAAAACACACAACCGCTACGTGTCCTCTAGATCAGATCCTTCTCGACTTCATCCAATCGCGACGATCAATGGCAGCAAAGGGCTATAGCATGGATCTGGTTCTTGGATCTCCTCATCCGTCCGTTCAAGCTATACTCTATCCTGGTCCTCCAACACCAGAAGTCCATGATACAAGCCGTGTCTTGGGCGAGGTTCTCACCACCTTCTCACACGTCTCGCTCCCAGAAAAGCTGGCATTCATGTTTGTGATGTATCGCACGATGCGAGTACGTATCTCCTCTGTCGTCCGTACGTTTGATTGGGCTAAGCCGATGATAGTGGCAAATATCGCCGACCGATGCCACTTATGAGGAAATGCCTCGATGGCTACGACCGACCGCAACGCAAATCACTGTTCCACATGCTGCATGGATTGATAACATCCCTTGGTATGCCGTTCTTGGGATAATGCACGCTTCCAGGCTAACTTGGCCCACAGGCCGCGAGTACGGGACCTTTTGATCGAGAACCCCACAAAACATCCCTTTGCCGTCTTTTCTGAGGTCTACTCGCGAAACGTTTCCATTAATTGGCCGTATGACAAGATGGACTGCGTCTCGACTCAGGGCGACAATGTTCAGCTTAATTCCATCTTCGAAAAGCACATCCGAAATCTCAATAATTGGACTGTGACCAAAGAATTCCAGGATTACCTGCCGGATATGGCGACTGCGATTTACGGCAAGGACTAAAAACCATATTTTTCATCTCATTGAAGCTATCCTAAAGCCGGCTGCTGAGTGGCGGAATGGGCCGCAAACTCCTCACTAAAAGGCAAGTCAACGTACCCAATTGGTGACTTGGGGGTGTAGAAAGTGGTCCGGTCATAATCCCTCAGCGGGATACCCTTGGCGAGCCTGAAAGGAAGATCAGGATTGGCGATGAAGTGACGACCAAAGCCAATCACAATCTTATAAGACGAATGTGCTTGGATCATCCTCTCTGCTGAGTCTGCGGAGAAGCCACCGGCGAGAATGATCGGCCGGTCACTGCCGTAGGCTTTGAGAAGAAACTCGTGGTCCTCCTGGTCACCCTCGACGGTTGCCGACCCAGATATCCGGGGCTCGACAACGTGCAGGTAGGCAAGCCCGAGTGGACGCAATTGTCCCACCAAATGTGTGAACTGCGTCTGCAAATCCTGCATCCGCATTCCCTGAAAGGTGCTCCAGGGACTGATGCGGTAGCCAGTTCGATCAGAGCCGACCGCAGCGGACACAGCCTTTGCGACTTCGAGCCCGAATCGGGACCGGTTTTCCACGCTTCCTCCCCATTCATCATCGCGGTTATTGCACGTGTCTTGCAAGAACTGGTCACATAGGTAGCCATTAGCACCATGAATTTCGACACCGTCGAAGCCAGCGGCAATCGCGTTTCTCGCAGCCGTGGCATAGTCTTCCACCCAGCTTTGGATCTCTTCCCTGGACAGCGGCCGGGGAGCAATGCTATCCTCCGTCATTGGAATGTTTCCGCTGGAAATGACTTCATATCCATCCTTGGCCAGGACTTCTGGCTGCGCAGCACGGCCAAGCGCCCACAATTGGCAGAAGATATAACTGCCGCGCGCATGGACCGCGTCTGTAATGGTCTTCCACTGCTGGATCTGCGCTTCATTCCATATTCCTGGGACGTTGTTCATACCGCCCGCCCGGGGAGAGATGAAGGTCCCTTCGCTGACAAGGAGCGTGCCAGGGACACTCGCTCTTTGCGCGTAATACTCGCGCACAATATCGAGTGGTACGTGGTCATCGTCGGCCCGGTAGCGTGTGAGAGGAGCGAGAGCAACGCGGTGTTTAAGGTCCAGTTTCCCGACTCGGAGAGGGGTTGTGAGTGAAGGGAGGGCCATTGTGGGCGAACAGACGGACGGTGTCTTTTTGGCGGCGATTATTTTTTAACGTATTTTGCGGAAAATCGGGGCTTTCATTCTTAAGTATCGACACCAGCTCTTTCATGGCACAGCGGAAAATCGAGAATCCAGCCTCGACCTTCAGGTGGAACCTCAAGTGGGACCAAATGCCATGAGTCATGACCATTGCTTTTCACACATGATTCACGCCCAGACGGGCCCACAAGCGGTCACTGATGGACAAAGTGGTCTACTTCCCCGCACATAAGAGTGTTGACTTGGAGGAACAGTTGATATATATTGGGGGAGGGTCGCCAGCCTAAGGACCTGCTGGTACCTTGGTGGCCAACGCTCAAAATGAAACCGTCAATGCGCGCTGCTCAATACAACACTGTTCGTCAGATCCGGTCAGACCTCAAGACACAACTTGCAGCTAACCGAAGTAGACCACTAACAAGGTGGAGGTGAATGAAGTCCCGATTCCCGAACCAGGAGAGACCGAGATCCTTATCAAAAATGTCTGTGCCACTCTGTGTCACTCTGATCTGGTACGCATTCCCTACCCTTGATGCTTTACCCCGCGCTTATGGAACGCAGATGCTGTTCTGGGGACACACGGCCGAAAAGCCCCCGATGGAGAAGGTCACGATTGGCCACGAGAACACCGGTATCGTTGCGGCAGTTGGTAGCAAAGTGCACGGCTTTAAAGTCGGTGACAAGGTGGGCTGCCTGGGATGTAGCTATGCCTGCTGTATGTCTTGATATTATCTTATTGGAATGGCAGAATCTAATGGCTCATAGACAACTGTGAGGGCTGTCAAGTCCATAACCTGTTCTGCAAAGATGGAACCGGTCGACTCCATGGATTCACTACAGACGGTCATTTCGCCGAGTTTTCACTGGCCGACTATCGGAACGCGATGGTGCTTCCAGATGATATTGATATGGTCGCGACAGCACCGTTGTTTTGTGCTGGGATTACTGGTACGCTGTCTCGCCCGAGTCATGTTGCTGTCCGGGCCTGTGCTTACCCATTTTCAGCCTACCATGCCGTGAAGCAATGCAGTCTCAAGGCCAGCCAGTGGTTGGCAGTAATTGGATGTGGCGGCCTTGGCCATTTGGGTGAGTCTATTTCTACTGCCGGCCCGATTCAACTGTGCTTATAATCTGCCAGCTATCCAATATGCGAAAGCGCTGGGTCTCAAGGTTATTGGGATCGATATCTCCGATGCCCAGTTGGAATCAGCAAGGGAATTAGGGGCAGACGCAACCTATAATTCCTCGAGCGATGCGGACTATGTTGGGAGATTGATGGCACTTACTGGCGGGGGAGCGCACGCAGCCGCCGTCTTCAGTGCGTCCAATGCAGCCTACGCAAGCGCCCCCAACGTCCTAAGGTAAGGATCCCGACCGGTCGCTGTCAAATAGCTATATCTAATGTGTCTATTCAGGATCAATGGTTTGTTAATGGTTGTCGGTATTCCCAAGGCGAATCTGTCAATCAATGCGTTGGACATTCTTCTGGGTAAATACAGGATCCAGGGTGTAAGCAGCGGCACTCCTCAGCGCATGAAAGAGCCCATCGAGTTCAGTCACAGGCATGGGATCAAATCGCACTTGACTACGTTTGACAGCCTGGATGATATCCAGACAATCATCGATCTAGCCGAAAGTGGCAAGACTGCCGGCCGCCTGGGTGTAGTATTCAAATAGTCTACTTAAGAATGTTGCATTAACCATCTCTGTTGCCAATGCATATTTTCAACTGACAGAGCATACAATATGCCCTTGGTCTATATTGCGTAGTGCCTCAACTATACGCATCAACCCCACCCGCCCCAGGGAAGTCCGTGCTTCGACTAAATTCCTCAAACTGGTCCAAGTCTCTCAGTGTATTCAGACACTGATCTCGAATGATATATTGTGCATCTGAGCCAAGCACTATCCGGAGCCCAACCTCCTTGCCAGCCACTGACCCTTCCCGCCGCACCACGTCGAGAATCCGCTCAACCGCACGGACAGGATCGCCAGGCTGTTTGCCGTTCGTTTCTTCCTGCCGCCGAGTGAGGGTTTCTATAACTGGATTGTAGCCATCTATGACCGGAGTTGACCGAGGTATCTGGCGCCGGCCCTCGGCTAAGATATTGGTGCGGAATTGGCCCAGCACAGCGAGGTGAACCTGGATACCCAGCGGTGAAAGCTCTTTCTGCAGGCTCTCCGCGGCGCCTAGAAAAGAGGAGTTAGTTAGACTTCGAGGGCAAGTCGTAAGGGAACGTACCCTCCAAAGCAAACTTGGAGGCGCTATAAGGACCACCAGCTGCGACGCCCAGCCAGCCCGCGATGCTGCTCATGAAGATAATCGTCCCCGAGCCGCGACATCGCATATGAGGGACGAATACGCGAGTCACGTTCATCTGCCCAAAGAAGTTGGTTTGAAACTGGTGGAGTACTTGCTCGTGACTAGAAGGATTATCTGTCAGGAGACCCCGATATTGGCAGGGACAAGGGACCTACGTCAGTTCCTCCCAGGCGCCTGACAGGACATATCCAGCATTATTCACCAGCACATCGACGCCGCCAAAGAGCTCCAGAGCGGTAGCTGCAGTGGCATTCAGTTCGTCCTGTGTAGCTGTTACATCGAGGTTGAGTAGACGCACGTTGGGCGTGTCCCGGAACTCGTCGAGGGCGCTGACGTTTCGTGCTGTGGCGATGACTTTGTCGCCTCGGGCTACAATTGCAGAAACGAACAGTTTCCCGAAGCCAGAAGTGCAGCCCGTGATAAGCCAGACGCGTGGGCGGTTGTGGGATGAGCTGTTGTCGGACATGGTGCAGATACGTCGGGTAAAAGGAATGATGATTTGAGTTGGAATGTTTATCTATTTGAGAATTTGGCTCATTCTTATATAATTCAATCGGTCTCTGACTCATGGGCCTCGGCACTCAAAGACGACCTGTTCGTGCTGAGCCCGTCGTTGCCCCCGAGCACCTTGGATGCATCACCCACCACCAGATTCTCATAGCCAACCATGTAGGTCATTGGGAGCTGCATGAAGAAATGGCAGTCGTCGCTCAGGGCTGCTGCGTACTCTTTGCTTGTATAAAAGGCCATCCAGTCGTCCCACGTCCGCACCCAGAGCTGGGCACATCCATCGTAGTCGAGCACATTCTCACCCAGGCTGCGAGCTCGTTCCTTCATCTCGGGGGTTTGATGGTGCTGCAGACAGTGTAAACGCGTGTGCTTGGAGAGTTACTCGACTGGGGAAAAGCTCACCTGCACATATCGCAAGATGTGGTGTTGGAAAGCCTGGGTGGCAACAGCCAGGTCCGCATGTACAGTGCGCCAGTGGTGATGGAAGGTCTCGTATGCGATATTATCGCGCTTCTTAAAATAGACAGAGACTTTAATTGCAGGCTGGAAGTTGGGCTCCGCTGCGAAGCTGAGCTCGGGATGCTTGAACTCGTAGTCGGGCTTGGTAGGGATGGACATTGCGATCTGGGTTGTATGAGAATAGTACGAAGACTTGTTACCCCACGGGGTATCATTATGGGGATTTATAGAAGGGAAAGGCTGGAGTAACATTCATCGAGATCATATGAGATGTGCCATGAGTCATGGTTTATTTGTCATGGTCTACTCGCAAAAACGTCATGGAACGGAAAAGTGTCATGGGCAAAAACATGTCAATTATCTAGTCATGTACGGTTCAGAAGGCGAGATCCAGCCCCATGGCTCTGCAAACAGCGGATTGCTGCCGATCAGGGTCGAGGACGGGGACATGTCCAAGCATTCCTGCAGCATATCCAGCCCGTCGAGGGTTGGAGGCCCCGGGAACTGTGCATCTGGGCTGGTGTTGCTCGGGCTCAGGCGCACTCTCTTACTCGCTGGGCGATGACTGCCCTGACGCGTGCGGCGATCCGGCAGGCTCTCAAACTCGGACTTGATGCTGGTCACAATCTCGAGCGCCCGCAGTGCGTTCTTATATCCTGGGCCCACCTCCGATAGTGCCTGGCAGCAGATCTGCAGGTGTCTACGCGCCGCCATCCGTGTCGGCTCGCCGGGAGCAAAATAGACGTTGTGGATGTGGACCAGCGCCGCGGTGAATATCAAATGGACGGTATGAATGTTCATCTGTCGAAGCCCGTACAGCTGGCGATACTCTTGCAAAAGGTCGACAATTGCGACCGCTGCATCGGTGCACGCCCGGTGGCTCTCTTCAACGTCGGCGCGCGTCAGGCCTGGAAGGCTTTCGGACCGGCCATGGGTGAATGGCCGGTCAATGACCACGAGAATTGCGTAGTACAGCATGCTGCGAGCGTTAGCGAGTGAAACGCGGGGTCAATTATTATCTCTTGTAGCTCTTCTTACTGGAATTGGAGGACATGCGGCGGCCGTTGGGAGCGAGTCTCGGCCTCCTGTAAGGACAGATTGACCGGCAATGCTTGTGCCCAAGAGACAAGATTAACTCTCAGCTTACCGGCAGCAGTATGCAATGATCTGATCTCCGCCCTGTCTGGGTGAGGTGTGTGGTATCTAAGGATATTAACCTTTGTTTTCGCAGGTTCGCCGCATTACTCACAAGACCTGACGAATATGCGACATCTTTCGACATAACATGGCCGTGTGCTCGGCGACATCGCCTAAAAGACCGAGGAGCGCCCCGGAATTGGATTGGGTGGCATCGTCGATATATGGCTGCCAGCAAGTATCCTCTTGAGCGACATCCGACCGACAAAGGGCGTCGATGGAGATGTGCTTTTCGTCGAGGGACTCGGGTCGACCGACGTAGAAACTCCACATGCTTCGAATGGTCAAAGATTGGGGAGATGCGTCTAGGTAGGGGGGCTTACCGGTCGTGGATATATGCACCCCAGAAGACAAGCTTGCGAAGTTGGGCGTCCTTTTGATATGACGCGGCCTTCAAATGCAACCCAAGGTCCGTTGCGAGTCTCATCGCCATACCTGGAGCAACCGCATGAGTACGAGTAGGTTGGAAAAGATGGCTACATACCGCTGTAGAGCCAGCCCCTAGCGTCGCGCGTCAGGAAGGCCTCCACGCCGCTGAGGATGACCAAGGACTGAACGGTGCACAGAGCCGGAGCGTCCATCTCAACATCCAGCAGGGCCTGTGCTCGACGGCTGAAGAGCTCGCTGAGCGGTTCCGGGAGGCCGTGGGAATGTCGCCGGGTGAGGGCTGCTCCGACGGCGCACCTGGCTCCGAGTCACTGTCAGCATTGGAATCATGGTGAGAAAATGCAAAGCTCGGTCACCCACATGGCATTGGCCAGGGTTTCAGAATACTGGTCAGTCGGTCGGCCAGTCGCTCTGTACTTGGCTCGCTCTGCGTAAAACACATCTTGGTCGACCACTGGGATATTGGGATTCTCCCAACAGAAGTACAACTGCAGGAGGTGGTCCTCCAGCCCCTCTGGGATGTGCGCGCTCAGACCGGCCCGCTGGAGGATATCATTCTCTTTGCCGTATACCGAGCGGATTTTGGAATCGTTCAGAGGAAACATGCCGACATGCAGGATATGAAGATTCGAGGTCGCCCCAAAGAACCGCATCTGGCCGTCCTCCGCCAGCTGCAGCGAACCAAACCGGTCGCTTAACGAGTCTAGCCCTGCAGAGTAGTCGATTTGCGCAGCCGCGGGAGAGTAGACTTCCCCTTCGATGGAAGTTGAAGCTCGCTCGAATCTATTCTGCGGCATGGACGTGGAGCGTGGGGTGGGATATGGGTCGGGCTGCTGTGGTAGCTCGATACTATTGCTCACGAGTGCCGATTCGAGCGACTGGATGTATTGCTCGAGGCGGGCATATCGTTCTCGCGATGGCACTGTACGCTTATCGACCTCCTGGGGCATCAGGCACTCCTGGCCGTGCAGCCCACAGTTGGCGCACTGTGGCCGGGCCCCGTCGCACTTGGTCTTGCGCTGGCGGCATCCAACACACGCCCGGGTGATGTGCTTGCCCTGGCGGACGGGCTTGCGGTTCGATCTGGACTCCATTGGTGCTCGTGTGTGCTCTGTACGAATCCTGGGCTTCCCCGCGTGTGAGCTTTGCTGGGGTAAGATTGAATCTGGGGTTGGCCGAGGTGGCGACCCTGAGTCCAACTGAATGTAGGCCATGACTCATGGTCCGTTTGTCCAAGCCTCGGTTGGACATGATCGGATAACCCCCAACCACGAGAAAGTTTAAGCCAGACAAGGGCAAGATGACGATTTCGGATTGCTGGATCTTTATACTCTATACTCTATACTCTACACGCTGTTCACAATGTCCGTCCCAATGCAGCAGCTGGCAAAGGCATGCATCCCAGCGTACACTTGCCCACCGGGCACGAAAATGCATCTGCTCAACCTGGGCACGCTGAACGTTGACGACGCATGGTTTGTAGGACCAAAAATCCCACACAGTCCGATTCTAATATTTTTCGTATAGGCTACTTCTGGGCGCGAATGGCAGCTCGGTCAGCAACCCAAATCCTCCGAGTAAACGGAGAGATTTAATGCTTATCGCTGGCCTGATCGATCATCCGGAAATGGGCCTGATACTGTTCGAAACGGGAAGTGCAGAGGATGTCACCAGGGTATGCCCGCAGCTCAGTCTGACAGAGTATCGAGACTAAACATAATCGAGTATGCAGCAATGGGGCCCAGAAGCCGTGGATCTCTTCCCTCGAACGCGATATGAGAAACATCATCGTTTACCAGATGCCATATCGGCCGCTGGTTACGATATCAAAGACGTGAAAGCCATCGTAATGGGCCATCTGCACCTGGACCACGCTGGAGGACTGGAGCATTTCCGCGGCACTGGTGTCCCCGTCTACGTGCACGAAGAAGAATTCAAGCACGCATGTTGGGCTGCCGGGACCAACTCTGATGGTGGGCTGTACCTGTAAGTAGCTCGTCCCCATTCTATCTGCGTCTCGCTCACATGGCTATTCCACAGGGGCGATTATCTCAAGCTCGACGGCTCGATCAACTGGCAGACCTTCAACGACCAGCAGCTGGATCTCTTCACGGGGATAACCCTCTACCACTGTCCAGGACATACACCGGGTCTATGCATCATGCAGGTCAATCTCTCAAATGATGGGACCTTTATCTGGACCACCGATCAGTATCATATCCGAGAGAACTATGAATTAGACCAGGCACATGGCTGGCTGATGAGAGACTACCGGAAATGGGTGGACAGTGGCAAGTTCATCCGACGGCTACAGAGGATTTTCTCCGCGACGTTGATCTTCGGACATGACTACGAGACGGCGGCGCGTCTGATTGAAGCAAAAAAGGCTTACGAGTAGCTCATTTGTTCACAATTAGGATCAGAGTTAGGTACAGTAGTTGTGTGCTTTCAGTCTTGACCGTGTTGCTCGTTCACCTCGGCGCTGTACCTTGCGAATGGACTCTTCTCTCGCAGCTGTTTCCCATGTTTCAGGAATATATATGGCGTGATGCAGAAGAGGGTCGCAACCGCCGCGATGATGCTCGTGGCGACATTCGATCCGAGGCCCGAATACATCGGATAAGCGAACAAGGGCAGACACCCCTGAGCGAGCGCGCGCAAGACCCCGGTGACAGCCATGCCCGATGAGGCGTAGATTGTGTACGAGTCGGCGGTATACCCACTCAAAGTGTACGAGAACTCGGTGGCTGCAAAGCCGATGAGGACGAGACCGAACGTGGATCCGATCCAGTGGACATGAACGAGGGGTGGGACTGTCCAGCCAAAGATCCAGAGCCCGGCGGCGAGAGCTGGAGCTGCAATCGCAAAACCGGCAATTTTGTCTTCTGGCTCTGGTCGCTGTCCGGCTTTTCGCCGAGCCTTCAACTTGTGATGGTCCCAGAAGCGAACCACGCCGCTGAGCAGGATCCCAGGCAGCAGTGCAACGAATGGGAGAGAGGTCGCCCTAGAGCTGAAGCCAAACTCGCTGTATACGACAGTGAAGGACTCGGTAAAGAGGTACACCATGCCCCAAGAGGACGCACTGAGGATGGCGACGAGGATGATGATGGGTTCCGTCACTCCGAGTTTGGCCGGGCGCACCAGAACAACCCTGAAGAATTCTCCTGCGTCTTTTATCTTATCGGGATTGGGTATATCCATGTCGAGCTCTCCAACCTTGGACTGCAGATTGTCGAATCGGCGGGCAAGAAGAGTGGTCGGGCGACTCTCGCGGACGGGGATGATGAGGAAGAATACAACCGCGGTGGTAATGGCTGCTGTATAATAGACCCAACGCCTGGAAGGTCAGTATTGGCTTATGCAAAAGACATAGAAGACTTACCAGCCGATCGCATCCACGATGTAGGATCCGTAGATGGGACCAACCGCAATTCCTAGCATGGTACAGCAGTTCCAAGTCCAAAGGAACCAGAGCCGGGGCTGCTGGGTGTACAGATCTTCAATGCTCCCTGCGAGAACAATGGCAGGGACGACCGACGCGTACCCGGCGAAGAAACGACCGATGAAGACTCCAGCTGGCGAGGGGACGACGCCAATGAGCAAGCAGGCGATGCTAAAGGCAGCGGCCGATACGAGGTAGGACTGCCGCCGACCGAGGGCCTCTGAGATGGGAGGCATAATCAGAGCGCCGAGAGCCTGGCCGATGCCGTACATGAACTGAAAGCCAGTGAGCATGACGGCCCTGCTCATGGCATACTCGGACATGGCCTCTTCTGCCGCGGACGGCCCGGTGCTACTGATGACGGCGGTGTAGAACTCCAAGAAGAGCAGCACACAGGCGTCATAGAGCTTGCGCTGGGGGCGCCAGTTGCGGGGGAAATCGTGATGCTCCGTGTCCCAGCCCATTGTCTGAGAACCGGTCTTTCGAAGCCCTCTGCGCGAGGCCTCGCGATCGAAATCGGCATGCGGTGTTTCTTGGCGATTTTCGTCCATGCTGAGTGAGATGCTGGAGAGTAGGTGGAAGACCCTGAAACGGCGACCATTGCGGGCGTATTTATGAGGTGTTGACGGACGAGGCTTCCGTGATGATGCCAAAACTTCCTCACGATCAACATCTGCTCCAAGACGGTCCAAGTGGGGCGATGACGACGATCTTGTTAATCCTTCAGAGGATTGTGAAGCAATTTGAGAAACAACGATGAGACAACAACCGCTGGACAACAGTGAGATTCCGTGAGGCTTGCATGTCGCAGTATAAAGGCACCAATGCAGTATTTACCGGGGCCATGTGTGTGACTGCGAGCCATGGACGGAGAATTAAGGGACCAGGAGACAGCGAGGGTGTTCGTGGACGGACCCACAGTTCATTGCATCATCTTGATCCAGATCTGCGATCGACCCAGCGTTTTGGAACATCTGGAGTAAACATGACGTGAGACCTAAAGATTGTTGTTTTATGCTCTGCCAAAGTGTCCCTTGACCAGCAGCTCCTCGTATCGGCAGGTGAGGCTGATCACAGCTATTAATGGGAATCACACATCTCCCCGCTGAGCTACTGTACGCTATTCTCGACTATGTCGCTCCGGAATCCCTCGATTGGGCGTACCATTACCGTCATGCGCGCTGGTTTCTCCACTTGCGATTCACCTGCAAGTCGTTCAGTACCATTATCATCTCCTGGTTGCTCGCGAACCTGGGCATCGCGAGCAACTGGAAGGCTGCCCAGTCGCTCGACTCCCTCTGCGACCGTCTGCGGCTGAGATGTGCGTACGTTTGTTGTCGGATCAGCTGCGACGCGATGGGCACGCCAGCCAGTATTCGCTGATCAGCATTGTCGCCGATGGGGCCAAGATGGCATCAGAGGTACCCAGAGAATCCGAAGAAGCCTGCGAGGCGGCTTTGATGTCAAGCATCGTGGGTGTCCCTGGCACTTGGCTGCCGCTGGCCCATGTCGCAGGCATGGAAGACCGGTATCATGTCGCCTTGATAGTTGCAGCGACTATGGGCTCTCTGGAGGAAATCAAACACGCGATAAAGACAGGAGCGGATGTCAACGTTGAGCCTGGCGAGCACTGGCTGGGGACGCCGCTCTTGGGCAGACTGCGGCCATTCAACTGCTTGTGGATTGTGGTGCCAATGCCAACTACGTGCGTACCCAGTAGGAGAGACGGCGCTACATTATGCGGCTACTTCCGGCAGCGAATCCGCGGTGGCTCTCCTCTTGGACCTTGGGCTCGACCCTGACGCTTGCAACCACCAGAAAGATACCCCTTTGATCTGGGCCGCAGCTGCAGGGCATGCGGGAACCGTCCACCTCCTGCTGGCGCAACCGACAGACGTGAACGCCCAGCGTGCCGCGGGCAAAACAGCGTTGCTATATGCCGCGTGGAGAAGGCACGAGGATGTTGCTCGCTTACTATTGGAGCGGCCGGAAATTCTTGCCGATCACAAAGACCCAAAGACCAAGTATACCACTGCGTTGGCAGCGGCACCTTTGACCAGGAGCGAGGTACTCTTCAACACGCTTCTTGCCCGGCAGGACGTTGACCCACATGTGGCAGACGAAACCGGCCATGGGATTCTTAAACATGCCATCACAGGAGGAAATGAGGCAATCCTACGGTCAGCTCTACTTCGAACGGATGTCATCGCGCAAGGGGAGGATGGATCCGCTCCGCCCATAGGGGCAGCAAGAGCTGGGAGCGAGACACTGCTACGGTTACTGCTCGCGGAGAAGAATATCCGAGTCAACGTGAGGGGCGAGGAAGGAGTAACTGCCTTGATGTTGGCTGTAGGGTCCCGCAGCCTGCCAGCCGTCAAGGCCCTATTGGAGTACGACGACATTGATGTCAACGCGAGGTGCGAATAGGATGCAGAAGTGTTCGAGAGGACCTTTGCGCTTGGCCAAGTAAGAGGGCCACAAGTAGGAAATACAACCGTCATCGGGGCGTCACATTGAACTATAAACACCTTCTAACCAGGCTAAAACGAAGACATGAACTCATGAATACAGCATGGGCTTTGATATGATGCAGCACCTACTCTATATAGGGTAGTATATGAAAGATACAGCTACGCCCGAACCGAGAGTCTCCTCGCGAGACGAGGCAAGAAAGAAAGCAGATCAGAAATTAGCGGGAATAGCGAGTTGTCCGAACTAGTGTGTGGTCTGTACATGTAAGCTGGTCGAACGAAGCAATGCAGAACCAGTGAGAGACTTACGAGCAAACAGGATCAATCATATCGAGAGACGCCTCCCCACCAAAGAAGTCTAGCTGGGAGACAAAGTCACTCCATTGCTCCTTAGAGGACATGGGTGCGCTGCTGTACTTTTCGACGCCCATTGCACGAATGAGCGACTGTATTTCTGGAAGCAATGCGTCTGCCGCTGTGGCTTCGAGCTCTCTCTGGGCTGCCCTGTTAATATTGCCCTGCTCAGCGTACCATGCAGAGTCTTCCAGCATAACACCACTCTCGTAGAGGGAGAGTAGCTTGGAGTCAATTCCTGTCTCGAGCGCAGCTTCATACGCCATTCGGTGGCCGACAGCCTGGACAAGGGGTAGAGAGATGGGTAGGATGTTACGGTTGAATTGTTCGCTTCGATGACTTCCGCCCATCTGCTGAAGGTAATCCTGGCCTTCAGCGAACAAGGCAGCTTCGTGTCGGGCGAGGAGGTTGTTTGGGTCTTTGGGCGGTGGCACCTGGTAACGTCCTAGCAGCAACTCACTTGCAAGGCCTACACAGCTATTAGCATCTGCCTTCGGAAAGAGGCAAGCAACGTACGGATGGCAAGGACACGAATGTCACCCTCTGCTGTCGACACGGCGCGGAACTCTAACTGCGGCAGAGTTAGCGAGCGAGGGTGAATATTATACCAAGATGGCATCGTACCTCAAGTTGGAGAAGCTGGTTATGTTCAAAATACCCATGCCACCCACAGCCGTCATTCATCGCCCTGATACTCTTTTGGAAATGCTGTATGGCAGCAGCCTTGAAGGCAGTAGCAACCGCGTGTCGAACACGAGGATCCATCGTGACATTTCGAAACAATGTGCCAGCCTTGACTAAGAAAGCCTGAAGAACGTGGACATGTGCAATAGCATGCAGTATAGGGAGATGCTGGGTTCGGAATTGAATGACGGGCATCGGTTTCCCGTCCTGACCCTGAACTGTCCGGCGGACACTGAACCGGCTTGCATTGTAAATGGCGACTTTGAGTGAGGGAATGGCGGTGGCGGAGAGGAACAGGGTTCCCACCGCGACCCGCTGAATCGTGCCGAGGAACTGCTGTCTTTCGTCTGCTGGTTTATCGAGACTTCCCAGCAGCGCGGAGCTCGGGAGGCGAACTCGGTCGAAGAGGGTGAGGGCATGGTCGATGGGATGGGCGCCGGTGCGGGGAGGTAGAGCTCTAGTAAAGCACCGAGTTAGCGACTTTCAATGTGATCACTCAGAGGGATCTCCACGAACTTTGCAGTTACGCCTTTGCACATCTCGCGCCCATCGCTCAGCGGAACGAGGAACGGGCGAACCCCACGGTTCTCGCCATCCACAATCAGCCGAGCAATCACGACCGCAACGGTAGGAAGGCCGCTTCGGGGTGTGGTGGGCGGCATGCATCTAGCAGAGTCAGCACAAAACTTGAACACGGTTAAGGAGGTGACACACTTTGCCGCGCCCGGGGTAGGGCTGTGTAGCTCGAAGCCGCCATTTGGTAACAGGGTTGCTGTCGTCTCCAGGTTACGCGCATCCAGGCCATGGCCCACTTCGGTGAGCATAAACTGCGCACTATAAAGGGCTCAGCTGGAGTGTCGGGCTGTCGTGTCTCTGGACAAATGACTCACGAAATCTCGAACTTCATCGCACGCTGGAGAATGGAGTGAAGCTCCGGACGAGTAGCTGCAAAAGGCGCTACGGTTCCCACAAACAGGTTATACTGAATGCTGACCAGCGTAAATGCTCCCCCATCGACGGCGGCAATGGGGTCCGTATGGATCTTCCAGAACGCGGGAGTGAGATACGAGACATCTTCGACCGTCAAGTCTGGTCTTATTAGCTTGGCCTTTCGCATCTTCTCAAGTCATCCGAGCTTACTGAACGCTTCACATATTGCCCTGGCTCTGGCATAGGTGATTCGAGTCTTTTCGTCAAGATTCAAGGAGTGTGAATATGGCTTAAACAGCGATGATTGAGCCAGCTCAGCGGTGGGCGATGCAGACCCCCATACTTGCTCGTAGATTGTCTGGATCTGGCCGTCAGGCTTGGACCGCGTTTCGGGAGGAGTCATTTTTTCGGTTGTCCAACAAAGCGCAGGGAATCGTCCTGATGTGATTTAGGCATTTCTTCAGAAGGCAATTTCGCTTTATAGGCGAAGGGGATCGCTGCCCAGACAAGCTGCAATTTTTTGAAAGCCCACGGCGATGCCGGAGCCCAGTCGGGCAGACGCTCAGGTTTGCTTGGATATCGAGCTGGTGTGGCTTGCGTGGATGGTTGATGGGGAGCTGGAAAAGGCACTCGCCTGAATCCTCTGGGAATAGTGGTCTACTATTTGCCACGCTGAGAAGAGGGCAGCCAGCCGAAAAAAAATATTCTGTGCTATAGTCCAGACCCGCAGCAGCGTGGACCAGTTGGACCAGCCATTGTAGTGGATCCTGGCATGGCCGGTGCGAGATCAGGATCGTGGCTGGCTGACGAGACACGTCGATTCAGGTCGAGGTGTTCGTGTCCAAGTCGTTGTCCTTTAGTTTCTAAAGCACTGGACCTGCCTTCCAATCTCCCGATTGAATTCATTTTTGCAGTTCAGAACGATGTATGTGTCGGCTATAGTTGCTCTTGTGCTCGCCCACTGGGCCCAGATTGTGGCTGGGCTTGCGGTGTGCTATGTGAGTCTGCATCCTTTGCAACAATACGAGCGACGTATCCAGTGGTGGACCTGACGCCCAAACTTACTCTGGAATAGTTCATCGTATCGTCAGTCTACAATCTGTGGCTCAGCCCATTGGCAGCCTATCCAGGACCGATCTGGGCCAAAGTCTCTTCCCTCCCCGACTTTTACTACTCCCTCACAGGTGACCGTCACCTATGGATTGCCCGGAATCATGAGATCTATGGTGATGTGATTCGCTTTCGCCCTGATGGTTTGCTTTTCCGAACGCCACAGGCCTATCGCGACATCTTCAACAACAAGGCGAATGTCAAGCGGTCGCATTTCTATGACATGATGACCCGCAACAAGCTCGATAAGAGTACCCTCACCGGGACCGATCCTGCTCTTCATGCCCAGAAAAGGAGGGTGTTGAATACTGTGTTTTCTGAGAAGTCGCTGCGCGGCATGGAGCCAATGCTCGTTGAGCACGTTGTCCGATGGTGCGAACTCCTCGTGGACGATGATGGCGCAGACTGGTCTGCTCCGCGCAAGATGTCCGAAGTCTGTGATTACCTCGTTCTTGACGTGCTCTGCGATCTCTGCTTCGGCCGGTCTGTTGGTACCAAGGAGCCTGGAGAGAATGAGTACCGAGACATCCCACACACCATTGCTTTTTTCCTTCGAATCCTTTATTCGGTGAGACATGAAGCGCTGAACTATGCCACTACTGTCTGTAGATTGCTGACGATATAAAGCTCGGTCACTCACCCTGGCTGGGACTCCTGGTGTGGCTGAAACCACGAGGGCTGGACTGGGCCCTCGATGCTCTGGCGCCGGCTCCGGTTCGGTTTCTTTACAACTTTGTCAGCGAATCGCTAGCTCAGCGTCTGAAGCTTGAACAAGATGCTGGCAGAAGCGAGAGCAGCCGAAAAGGAGCATCGCCGCGAAAAGACATGTTGTACTACCTGCTCAACGCCAAGGACCCCGAAACTGGTCTTCCGGGCTATACGCCAGAAGCGCTCGAAGCTGAAGCGATCATGTTGACCATCGCCGGCTCGGACACTACATCAGTCAGTATGGCTGGGTTCTTCTTCTACATCGTTCGTACGCCTAGTGCTTATCAAAGGCTGGTGGACGAGATCAGAAGTACATTTGGGTCCATCGATGAAATCAAAGGCGGCCAGAAGCTCATGTCCTGCCAGTATCTGCGGGCTTGCGTGGATGAGGCAATGCGCATCACCCCAGCTGGGTCGGCTGAATTGCCTCGAAGTGTGCTTCCCGGTGGGATTATTATCGATGGACAATACATTCCCGAGGGAACCACAGTAGGAGTGGCACACTGGAGCTTTTATCGCAACAAGGAATACTTTCCAGATCCAGACGTCTATCGACCGGAGCGGTGGATAGTGGACGAGGCAACGGGCGTCACGGGAGAGGATGTGGCCAGGGCGCGGTCAAGTTGTTTTCCCTTCACGGCGGGTACAACCAGTTGTGCAGGAAAGCCTTTTGCGCTTCTGGAGCTGTACACGACCATTGCCATGACGTTGTGGCTGTACGATGCGCGGCTGTTACCGGGAGACACTACTGGCACTGGTGAACCAAGTCAATGCTGGGGAAGGAGGGATCGGCGCGTGTTCCAGCTCAGAGACAGCTATATCAGTATTAGGGATGGGCCAATGGTGCAGTTTAAGCGACGAGTGTAGAGACTGATCAGGCCTCTGAGATGTCAACTATATTATAACTGCTTGTGAAAAAAAACAATGCTTACGAGTGACAATGAATCGATGTGAGCTGCTCCAGCAACTATATCATGTGTTTTCTCCATGGATGTCCTGCATTACCTATATAAGACTTCTATGACTCACGAGTGAGTGAGATTAACTGCCAACAGCTAAAGCCTGTATTTGGCAAGAGCATGGAAAGTAGAGCTTGAGACGTGCACGGAAAAAGACAAAGATCCTCCCAAACAGCCGAAAATCAAGCCTAATACATCTCCCTGTTCCTCATCTCAACTGGCAGGAACACCATAAGGAAAGACGAAAGCCAGATACCCCCCGCACCCAGCCAAAGAACACCGGACCTGCCCTCATCGATGTACTTTTGCCCAGCAAAGGGTGCCACGATACCAGCAATGCGGCCGAGCGTGGATAACATTCCGCTAGCGCTGGCGCGGTAGGTGGTGTCGAACAGCTCTGGGGCAGACGCGTAGAGCACGGCATTGAAGTATGTTTGCATGATGTACTCGAGGGCGTTCAGACCGACGTATCCGGCTGTGTTCGAGACCTGCGTGTAGAGTGCCATCGACAGGCCTTGTAGAGCAGCCGAGATGACGAGCGACCACTTTCTTCCGATGAGAGGCAGCTGAACCGAGAAGAGGGCGATGACGGCACCGATGATACCCGGTAAGTAGATATAGACGTATTGGCGGTATGTGTCGGTCACGCTGTCGGCACCAGCATCGACGTTGTTGCGGAGCAGGATGATTGGTAGAAAGGCTCCAGCCAGGTTGAAGGACCAGTAATTTCCCTAAGAGAGTCAGCAATAAGTTCGCATATATGTTGAAAGCTACGTACCATGTAGGCAAGACCAAGGAGGACAAAGGTAAAGCACGCAAGCTTGTTGAGAAACAACCCTCGAAGAAAGCTGACTTCACGGATTGCGCGGATGATGACACCTTTGGCATCTGAGCTTCCAGTCTGCTCCGTCGGAGTGACTCCCATTTCGCGGTCGATGGCACGAAAGTCCTCGAGTGTCAATGTCGGTGGAGAAGCCCCATTGAACTTGGCGATCTTGTGGAGGACATCAATAGCATCCTGCTCACGCCCCTGGCTGACAAGGAATTTAGGCGACTCGTGGAATCGAAAGACAAGATAGCGAGCAAAGAAGATGAAGAGAGTCATCGAACCAATGACAATGACCATGTACCTCCAGCCCATATTGCTCGAGACGGAACAGCAGGGTTCCCTATCGCCAGTACAGGCAGGCAATGTTGTCTCACAGCGATATTTGGCAGCGGTGCCGTATGCAATGGCTGATGCAACAACAACACCGATTGGCTGCCACATGCTCATCAGCGAGACGAGGTACCGGCGCTTTGGTGGCATAAATTCAAGGGCAATGGTGGCATCAATGGGGATGTTGCCACCGAGTCCAATGCTCGCGAGGAAGTAGACACCGCAGATGGCTCCGTAGTTGTATTTGCAGGCAGCCTGGGTTTGTTAGACACGGTCCAGAGCACAGTTGGAACGCAAAACCCACAAGAAGCATGCCGAAGACGGAGGTGATGAGGCATGTGAGATTAAACGCCCACTTGCGGCCAATGATGTCGGTGATGATGCCAAACGAAAAGGCGCCAACACTGGGGGATATCAGTGTCCAGTTTCGCACAGCTTGAGAGAAGGGGGTGACTTACGCCAGGCCAGCATTGGCGCACGTAAAGATAAGACCTTGTCTTCCGGCTGGCACACCCATTTCCTGACTGCGAGCTGTTAGCACTCGTGGTGCACGCTGGGATAAAGCAAGCATTACTATATCGCCGATGCTACCAAACCAACACCCTGTGACCAGGCCAGATCAAGAAAGTATCCAAAACCGCAAAGCAGCCAGATACATTGCTGGTACCGGCCGAAGCCGAGTCTATCGAACTCCCTTTGTGGCTTGTTAGTGGCACGATCTTGAACACGCAGAATGGGGAGTGGAACGCACTCATTAATCAAGTGTGCCTTGCGTTCAAAAAGCGTGAGTTCGTGGTGGACGGTCCCCTGCAGAGTGCCCTGCAGTATGCTGCCTTTCGAATGCTCGTGCTGTTCTGGCTTGTCGGAGACGTTTTGGCCGATTTCCTTCTTGTCAGACATGGAGATGTCGTTGGACGTGGCGGGTTGCAGCACTTGCTCACTCGGAGCAGACATTGTATGGTATAACTTGTTTGGCTTGACAGGCTGTTTGTTCCAGCTTCCCACGTGGGCACAAGGCGAATATATCGTGAACTTGCCACTATCTCCAACTGACAAAGTTGGAGGTCATCGGAGAAGCCGATCATCAACGGGGATCCCGCGGCTCTTATCTCCTCCGCCGGGACGATGCATGATTGGCTGTTATGACAACAGGATTGCGGAGAGATAAGGTGGTAGGAAGTCAGAAGCATCGATCGAAGGATTAATGCCTGGCCGGAAACTGAGTTGTTGGTAGGCGATAAATGGCTGGATTGGAAATGTGAAGCTTGGATTTCGCACCCAGGATTCTATATCGTGATAGATCAATGTGGTTGGCTTGTTCTGTACATCACAACTTGACCAGGTATACACGACCCTCTAGAGCAGCGAGAGCCTCCGTTTCCTCTTCGCCATGCGTAGACGTGATCATATCAAGCTTCACCTCCGACCCTTCACGCAACCCCAGCTCCTCGGCACTGGGCTTTGTCCAGCTCTGCTCTTTAGTTGTAAAGTTAAGAACGACTAGCGCCTTGAAAGTATCCGACGATTCTTTTACGAACATGAACAAATCCTCGTCGTCCGGCCGGATATCCCTAAAGTCACCATACACCAGCAAGTCCTTGTACTCTCGACGAAAAGCAAGCATCTTCTTCCAGTGCGCAAGAACGCTGTTCGGGTCATCAAGTTGCGAGGCCACGTTGATTTCTTTCGCCAGAGGATGAGGCTCCATCCACGGCTTCTTCACCTCCTCTTCGCTTTTCCCGAATCCGTTACAGAATCCGCCGTACTTGCCTCCGGTCCAGGATATGGGGAGACGGCCGTGGTCGCGCGCAAAGTATGCCAGCGAGTCAAACGCCTTATCGAGCTCCTCCTTGTTATCCGCCCCGTACTTCTCTTTGATCGAGGTAATGTGCCCGATGCTGCCGATGTCGAGATAGTTTTCGAGCGGGTATAAATCCTTGGGAGCATTGACGGTGCCGATTTCCTGGCCTTGGTAGACATACTGGGTGCCCGTGAGGCAGGCCTGCATGAGCGCAAGCATCTTGGCACTGCATACACGGAACTCGGGACTATCATTGGCAAAACGGCTTATGGAGCGTGCCTGGTCGTGATTCTCCAGAAAGACCGTCGTCCAGCCGTCGGTGTTGCGGATGAGCGATTGCGTTGCGTCCACAGCCTGTTTGAACCCGGGCAAACCGAAATTGTGTGGCCGAGCATCGTAGGTGATGTCGGTGCCCATCCCGACTGTGACAACCTCGAACTGGAAGACCATGCTCAACTTGTTCGACTTGGCGCTGACGTATCCGAGTACATCCTGCAGGTTTGGCGTGTTGGGAAGCTCGCCAACTGTGATCGCGCCGTATCTGGTGAGAATCTCGCCCATCTCGTCCAGGAACTCGTGCATGCGCGGCCCATTGCAGAACAGAGCCGAAGCAGGCTGATAGGGCATAGAAGGGTCGACAATTGGGGCATCTGGAAATGCAGGTGGCTTGCTATACATGTTGACAACGTCGATGCGGAACCCATCCACTCCACGCTTCAACCAAAACTCCATGGCACTGGCATAGATCGCTTTCCGGGTCTCTGGGTTTTCCCAATTCAGATCTGGTTGTTGCGCTGCAAAGATGTGAAAGTAGTACTCTTGAGTTGCCTCGTCCCATTCCCACGCGCTGATGGGACCCCATGCCGCTCGCCAATTATTAGGAGGGAGACGCTTGCCCTCTGGAGAATACCTGGGTGGCCGCCAGATGTACCAGGCCCGTTTGGGGTTATCCTTGCTTGAACGAGACTCTTTGAACCACTCGTGCTGGTCAGAGGTATGATTAATGACCAGGTCGAGCATCAGTTTCATCCCGCGGGCGTGAGTTTCGCGAATAAGAATTTCCATATCCTCCACCGTGCCGTATGGGGGGTGAACGGCCTCGTAATTTGATATGTCATATCCCATATCAACCTGTGGGCTCTCGTACATGGGTGAGACCCAAATCACGTTGACGCCCAAATCGACCAGGTAGTCAAGCTTAGACGTAATTCCAGGCAAGTCGCCAATGCCATCACCGTTGGAGTCGCAGAAGGAGGCTGGGTAGATCTGGTATACCACAGCTTCCTTCCACCACTGCCTCGTGTGCTTGCTGAACGCCATGATAACGCCACAATGCGCTTTATCGCAGAAGGATGAATGGTACGGAAGAGAACAGCACCGAGGAAAGATATGCTGGAGTATAATCTATGCAAAGCCGATAGTGGATGAAAACGGTCGCTGTGAGGAATAGGAGCTTATCATCCCGGACTCAGATTTGGTGCTGAGACGTTTGAGAAAATCACGATGCGCGTCGGCATTACCGAAGCCTTATCTGTGCTCCAATTTACCCCGCAATTTCCCACGCGACGACTGTTCAATCGGCTGTTTCGGAAATGGCGATGCCGATGCGGGACTCCCGATCAGGAATTCAGGTCCGTCATGAGGTGCTCTATCTTTCGATTACCCCGGTTTATCTTGGCCATTCATGCCTTGGCGTAGCTTTTGCATTCGATATCGTTGTGATGACGCTGAAATACCTTTGATCTTTCGAGGTGCACGTCCTTCTTGCTAGGAAAATTCGAAGTAAGCTTGGGATAGCTGTAGGTTGTACTCTGTAGAAACACGCTCTAGTTTATGTGGCTGTGCAGGTAATCTCACAGCACACGCTATGATCCTGTCGTCCACGTCTCGTTGATCAGCGTACCGGCTACGAAAGAGAGGAGACGGGCAAAGTGCTTGGATATAGAGCCAGGTAAATCGTGCAAACTCCCCGACAGAGATCATAGGTCTAGAACACTCCACAAACCCCAAATGCTTGACCAGCCTCACACTTTGTTAGCTATTTCCCAGTACAGGGCCATGCGGTGCGTCTGAGGATGCTTGCTGGCTATTTATTCGACGCCGTGCTCGCGTCCCAGGCATCTTGAATGGCCTTCCAATATGCCACTGGACTCTTGCGCATATGATCAACGTGACCGCTCCCTTCGAATAGCTGACAATCGGATTTCCATCCTCGTTCTCGCACCTTGGCAACATGCTTCTCAATGTCCGTCCACAGAATAATGCGGTCCTCTTTCCCATATAGGTACAAGCGTCTCGTCGCGATGCTTGCCAGCTCTGGCGTCTCGACGGTCCGTACGCTCTCGGCGCCAGCACTGGTCCGCCCAAGTACCTTTTCGATAAGATTCAGCACGTACAAAAAGACGGCCCACAGCCCGCGGGTAACGAAGAACGGCCATGGGAACCACTTGGCTGTTCCGAGTGCCATTGCCAGCGCGAACCGCTTCATGTTGGCCAACGTTAGATCCGTGCTACCAGGGGTCGAATCGAGGACTGCGAGTCGATGGGGCAATGGCCGACCGTATTTGTTTCGATACGCGTGGAGCGTGGCGGCATAGGCAATGCCCCCAGTGTTGGACATGACATGAATCAAGACGCCGGACCCGTCATGCTGCTCTTTTTCGTCCGATGTACTAGGGAAAACCTCGTCCAGGATGGGCTCCATTGCCTCGATTCGCTGGCCCATCGTACGCCATATTGCTTTGTAGATTGGGGATAGGACGGCGATCTGCTTCGCCCCTGGATATAGCGAGCGGAATCCATCGGCATATTTTGTGACATGCTTGGGTTGCGCGTCACCCCAGGCGAATATGATCAGGACTTTGACGTTGTCTGCATTTGATAATGTTGGTGTTTCTGTGGCGGAGTGAGCGTCGCGAACGAAGATCTGATCGGAAACGGCTCTGAAGCCGGGAAAATAGGATGCTACTGCCCCTGATTGAGAGACCATGGTCGAGTTGCGAGAGCCTCTCAGATGTCGAGTGGGAAGCGCAACATGGCAAATTTCAAGGATTGCTTCTTCAACGGAATCCGCCTCAACAGTTGATTAATCAAGCCGGCAGTCTGGACAGTGTAGGCAATAAGCCCGTCCACACTGGCCCACTCGGACATCTTATTGTAGCTTTAATTGGCTCTTTTGCTTAACATGGACGGCTGGTGGAGACTGCCACATGAAAAGAACCTCAAAATCTTCAACAGATTTCCGTATCATCCTGTGCCTCGGCGCTGACGTTGGGAATGAATACTAATCAGTTTGCAAATAGCCTGTTCTTCCGGTCAGAAGTGTAGAGGGTATACTGATGACTCCTCGAGAAGACGAAGATGCTATAACGCGTAATTGGAGCGGAAATGCGATGGCAAGTCATTTTGCATGAAGTTCGTGTCACTATATATTTTCACGCTTGGAGAGACAAGGAGCCTGGGCGTTCCACAAGACCACCATTTGGAGAGTACTTTTTGATTCGTGCCTCGGGCTATATTGCTTACTGATCCTCAGTCACCATGTTGATTCAAACTTCCAGTCTATTGTTGAGCAACAGCTTCGGGGACCGTGGAAGCGGTGCTGCCTCAGGCAGAACATACATTAAAACGAGGCCCCAGGCATCAGCGAGAATTGAGAAAGACGCGTCGCGAGATCACGTGCGCCCATCCCCACAGCAAGATCGCGCGGAATCCTCCAGTTGTTCTCTTGGCTTTCTGTTCGGACTATGTGCCAATAATCAGACTCTCGGGAACGAGTGCTGGGCTGACATTGGGGTGGCTCATGCCCCGCATTCCAGAGAGGCGTCCATGAAGGATAAGATCACCAACACCGGGGTTGCGTCAGCAGCAGAGCAGGAGCACATTTCCACGATGCTGCTTTCAAGTCGTACAGGTTGATAAGAAGCTCGCATTGCTCAAACGTCCAGGGAAGCTGGTCGGTTCACAGAGACTACTTCGCTAGACGCACCACTCCTATCGCCAGCCCATGTTGAGACTCAGGAAAAGCCCTTACCCCGCTCGTAGCGGCACTGCTATCGAGTCAGTCATCCAGAGTGGCGGAGCAATACCGCGCGCATCTTGATCTGGGGCCCAAGAGCAGCAAAGATCAGCGGACACCGGACTTTGTCCGGGCCTCCGGGGCAGAAGGAGCTTCCCCGATTCCCCAGTTCCCCAGCCTCTCCACATCTCCAAGCAACCCTTTTCTCCAACTCCAAGCCTGAGACGCTTGGCCCTCGGGCCAGACAAGAGAGGCAGACCAGCCTGATTCAAAACGCACACTCTCCCCACGCGCACCATCTTCCTCCCGTCCGATTATTGCCAACAGCAGTGGAGATGGACTCGCAAGCTCGCCCAAGCGGCCTCTCAACCCCGACCGAGCAGCTCGAGAAGATCACCGAGCAGCCAACAGACAATGACCTCAATCGTGCTGTCTCCCCCGCGGAGTTTGACCGGATCCTCCGAAAAGTCGATCTTCGAGTCATTCCCATCCTCGCCATTTTCTATCTGCTCAGCTTTTTAGATCGGGGTTTGCACCAGAACTCATCCGTTTGATTCATCTGCTCACACCTTGGTCTAGGCAGCATAGGGAACGCAAACATTCAAGGACTGTCTGAGACACTCGGCCTTGTTGGCCAACAATATAACTGGTGAGAGCTGTCGCGCTGCAGCAGACGCGAACTCTGAACTAACACCTACTCGCAGGTGCTTGACGATTTTCTTCTTCCCATACTCCTTTTTCGAACCGGTTTCCAACCTATTATTGGTTCGATTGAAGCCAAGTATATGGCTACCATCAATTGTTACAGCCTGGGGTAGGAGTAAATACTCCCGGAATTCCTTGAACCACTACTAATGTCAATAGGGATTGTGATGACATTGACTGGAATCGTTCAGAACTACTCGGGCCTCCTGGCAGCACGATTTTTCCTAGGTATGAATCTATACGGCTGGTGGACCCAATATGGTGGCTGACGTTATGATACAGGCTTGACGGAAGCGGGACTTTGTATGGTATCTATTCTACTACTGAGATGAGCGCGACTAATCTTTTCCGATAGTTCCTGGACTGGCTTTCTATGTCTCGCTCTGGTACAGTCATAGATCCCTTTGAAGATGAGCCCCGCTGATGGCACCAGGTATCCGCGAGCAAACGCGCAGTTCCGACTCGCACTGATATTTGCATCTGCCTCCATGGCTGGTGCTTTCTCCGGGTTGCTCGCCTATCTGATCGTCAAGATGGACGGAGTTGGCGGACTTGAAGGCTGGCGCTGGATGTAAGACTACCCATGTGTCTGTCAGAATGGTACCCCGACTGATTTCAAAAAGCTTCCTTCTAGAGGGAATGCTCACTGTTGTTGTCGCCATCGCTGCCTTTTGGCTCGTCTGGGACGACCCAAAAACTGCTACCTTCTTGACCGAGCGCGAGAAGGATATTTTGCTGGCGAGCCTAAGTTATACCGCCGCTGGAAGCACAACGGACACGCGGACCAGCAATGAGCATTCGTCGCATTGGAAACAGGTCAAAGCAGCAATCTTTGATTGGCAGGTCTGCATCTGCTCATTTTCCTGATCCACTCTAGTCTAGTCACTGACGGTCTTATCTAGACAATTCTCCACTGCCTTGGATATTGGGGAGTGGTAAGTCGCGCCACCCGAACTGCGCGGCTCCACGAACAACAACTAACAATCAAACAGGCCACCGCCGTTTATGCTTTGTCGCTTTTCCTGCCGACGATCATCAAGGGCCTAGGTTACTCGGCCGCAATCGCCCAGCTCCTCACGATCCCCGTCTATGCGGCCGCGACAATTACATGTATTGCAGTCGGGTACTTTGCGGACAAAACTGGCAAACGCAGTTTGTTCACCATTGTCTGTTATCTCATCATTCTAATTGGATATATCATCGTTGTGGCCCCTCCACGGTTCATCCCTGGGTTGATCTATGCCGGCTGCTTTATTGCCGCCTGTGGAATGTATCCAGGTGAGACCCAATTTACCCACCGCATAATATGCCTTCAACGTTCTAATGACTCCTTGTTACAGCAATCCCGGGCCTGCTGGCTCTGGCATCGAACAACTGGGCCCCCGATGCGAAGCGAGCCGTTGGAATAGCGATCCAGATTGGCGTTGGCTCGATGGGTGGCGCGGCCGCATCGAACTTTTATCGAAGCACCGACTCGCCCAGGTACCGATTGGGGCACTCGCTTGTCCTGACATTCACAGCCTTGGGATTGCTGACTACTGTGTCGTACTACGTTATATGCAAAAGGTTGAATGCGAGACGGGATGCAGTGGGAGCGAGCGAGCATGGTTATAGTGAAGAGGAGTTGATAAATATGGGCGATAAGGCACCAACCTTCAGGTATAGGGTGTGATACGACGGGCTGGTGAACAAAAGGATTTGAAATAGAGAGGAGTGACTGTAATGGGATATAAGCGACACATGGCGAGATCACTGCAGTCGTCTGAGGTGAAGATGCGCAATGATGATGAGGGAGTGAGGAGTGCCCTCTGCCCCTGGCTATGAATTTAATGCTATACTGCCCAAGGGCTCTATCACTTCGAGCATGTTTAGCTGCAGCCACTGTCATTATGATTTTATGGACAACGACTATGGCCTACTGCTTAGAGGTCCGAGACCCAAGACTTATATGTGCCCTTGCTCATGAATGTGTGATTACTCAGCACTATGCTTCCCTAGACTAACTAAATGAAGCGATTGTCAAGCTATTGCGATTTGCTACCAACACAGCCCTAAGGTACAAGGCTCTCGAAATCCAAGGATCCGACATCCACGAGGACAAAATAGGCTTTACTCGGTCCCGCCTGCGGTGGTGAGTGGATCGGCCGCCGGTGGTGTATTGTCGACCTGGATTCCTCCTCGCTTCGGGTAACAGCTGTCGTGGAACGGAAGGCACCAACCCCCCTCATGCTCAGGTGTCGCGATCCACGTCCGCAGGAGATATCGCTGTGGCTTTGGAGGAGGCGGATCCGTGAATCCGGTGCGCGAGTGGAATGTCTGGCAGCAAGACACGAATTGGATGTCTCCAACCTCGCAGTCGTAGACGATTCCATGCCGCTTACACGTCTCCTCCAGGACCTTCATCGCCTCCAGCTGCTCTGCGGAGAGGGGAGGGATCAGCCCTTTGTCGCTGAAGCGAGTCAAGGATTTGACAAAGTAAGGGTCCCACCTATCACATTGAGTCCAGGCTTAGCATAATGCACATTCCACGCGGGGCGAGAGAAGGGGGGTTAGCAGTCATACTTAACATAGACACGCTCTTTGCCGCCCGGCTCGACCATGAAAATGGGGTTCTTAAACCAGGGCTCTTGGCCATCTGTGACCTCCCCCTTGCGGTCGACATACCAGATAGGCGAAGCCAGCGTCTTTGCCACATCTGGCCTTTCTTTTACCAAGGCATTCCAGACTGTGTGTGCAGATGCACAGCCGGAGGCACCACCGGTCTCCCCGGGAGCGCAGAATAACAGCCCGACGATATCCGTTTCGTCAGTGTGATAGAACTGCCTGAGAAGTATGAGTATCAGGCTCAAGCAGCTGACTGGCAAAGGGGGCTTACGGCGCGTTTGTGGCTGAGATCTTGATCTTATCAAGATCATTGTGATAGTCCGCACCCTGGTTCGTCACATGGCCGAGGATCAGGCCAAGTTTATTCTGCGAGACGAGATACCCAAAATGCACCGACAACCCCATCGTCACCACCGCCGCCTTGTATCGCCCCCATTTGTCAATGGGTAGGCCACTGAAAACGATGAACCCACGCCCGTTCAAGATATCGTTCCGAATTCCTGGCAAAATCTTTTCAATCGTGGGTACCCTGAAGTTCTCCTTCAACCGCACACGTATATGTCAGCCATATGAGCCACAGACAGCGGAGGCTGTTCAAATTACCTTACTGATACTGGTGAGGGGGGTTCCTGAGGCTATAAATGTGTCAACGGCCTGTAGGAGCTCCGCAAGCTCTTGCTCTGTCCACCGGTGAATCCATTGCTCTGGATGTTGAATCATGTGCTCCGCTGTCCAGGCTGTCGGTCCGGTGATGTTGCGCGGGAACTCCTCGAACGGGCGTAATTGGCTTTCGATCGGAGGATGTTGGCCGCTGGTACGAAGCCCATCAGGAAACAGCTTGCGATCCACGGGCACCACGCGAGGAAGGCCAGCAGGGAGACCTCGCAGGGCTGGTGCGACATTCATTTCAACTAACATACCGATAAGACAAACACGTTACAGGTATTCAAAAGAGGTGTTGTCGCTGTTAATGCTCCCGGTTAAAGGTCGTTTTTGAAGCATAGATATACATTAGATGCGGCCGCGAGGTATACTTCCGAATGTGTCGAAGCTCCGCGTACGGTATGCAAAGAGGACGTACGTCATAGTGCTGGACCCGCCCAAGTAAGTACTGAGACCGATGGGATGGCATTCCTGAAGTACGACATTGGGTCTGCATGTTTATGATCAGGGATCTCTTCTTATGCCTCGCCACCTTCCTTGCCATTCCATATTGGCCGCGACAGGGTCGAAAGGCAAAGTGCTTAACAAAAAGGGAAACCGACGGCGCTCCGCTCTGGAGAAAGAGACTACTTAGACGGAAGAAGCCGATTGCAGGCGCGGAAGTTGGCCGAAAGGATCCAAGATTGCCAAAAGTCCCCCGAATTGCGAAACGCGAGTCGGTCTCCAGGATTGGATTCCTTCAACAGCCGTTGCCCAATCACTCGACTGCATTTCTCACCGACCCTCTGCGGCGAGTGCAACTTTGAGAGGTGAACCTGGAACGCAGCGACATTATTGGAAGCCGTTTCTGGGCATGTAAGCGGGGACAGGAGGATCGGATCCGGTTCCTTGCGCCATCGTCAAGCCTCGATTGAGCGGAGGGCGTCATCTAGATGCTGCCAATTCCCTCTCCGTAAATCTCCGCAGTCTGAGGGCATTCCGATTGGCAGGCGACCGGGGATCGGGTTTGCTATGTGGGCCTTGATGGCGTATTGTGATATCAAGCGGTAAAACCACAGGAAAAGGTTTACAAAACAAAGAAAGATCCCGTCGAGTGTGATGTGTCCGCATGTGGCGGATGAGGCTACAGTTGATTCGTGATAGACGACTCCAACAAGTGGAGACACCACAGCGATAGGATTATCGAAACTGTCATGAAGCTTCACGTGCATAATCATTTGCTTATCTGCCTCCCCACTTATAGCCATTATATTGCCATCGACCTGACTTGGATTTCGTTCTGAACTATCATGGCGAAACATGACAAAACAAGAACATGAACCAGTTCAGGCTCGCGAGGAAGGCCACGAGGCTGCCAACGCTACCTCGTCCTCCCCCGTACCCCCTCCACCTGACGGCGGATTTCATGCCTGGGCGCAGGTTGTCTCTGGTCACTTGGTTGTGGCTCTGACCTGGGGCTATGCGGCCAGTTTCGGCGTATTCCAAAGCCACTATGAATCTACGCTGCCTCAGAGCCCGTCCGACATCTCTTGGATTGGTGGTTTCCAGGTATTCTGCCTCTTGTTCATCTCCACACTATCCGGTCGAGCAACAGACGCTGGAATGGCACGACCAGTGGTCGCTGCCGGCGCAGTTCTGCTGGTTCTTGGTACCTTCATGACTAGTTTGGCCACCGAGTATTGGCAGATTTTCCTGGCCCAGGGGCTCTGCATTGGCCTTGGTCAGGGTCTCATGTGGCTGCCCAGTGTGACGCTGATTTCGACTTATTTTATGCGTTGGCGTGTTTTTGCCGTGACGACCGCTGCCACTGGTACAAGTACAGGAGGAATTATCTTTCCGGCAATGATTCAGTACCTGATCCCTCAGATCGGTGAGTCATGGTTGCAAGTCCAACCTGCGATGAGTCATGGGCTAACGCAACGAGCAGGATTTCCATGGGCAGTGCGGTGCATGGGGTTTGTCGTGCTTGCCATGGCAGCAGTAACCCTCGCCCTACTTCGTCCCCGACTGCCACCGCGAAAGTCGGGGCCATTGGTTGAGTGGAGTGCGTTCAAGGAGCCTGCCTACCTGCTGTTCACCTTTGGGGTATTCCTTCTATACTGGACCCTTTATTTTGCCTTCTTCTATGTACGCTCCCCCGCCATAATATCTGCCTTTGATTAAGCTGAGCGCATGCTAGATCCAAGTCTATGCAATTGAAGTATTGGGAATCTCCCAAGAAGCCGGTGCTACGTTGATTATCATCACTAACGCGCTCGGAATCCCCGTCCGCGCGCCTCTTGGGTACCTGGCGGATCGCTACATCGGCCCACTCAACTGTCTCATTCCCTGCGTGGCTCTCTGTGGCGTTCTTATATTTGCCTGGGCCGCCGTACACACCGTGGCCGAGCTATACGTCTTTGCGGTGTTTTATGGACTAGCATCGGCGGCAGCAATGGCCTTGTTTGTGGGAACCGTCCCTTCGCTGACAAAGGACCTTGACAAAATTGGCACGCGAGTCGGGATGGCGCTTACCATGATCAGCTTTGGCCCATTGACTGGTCCCTCTGTGGCGGGAACGTTGATCGCACGCACCGGAGGGAAATACCTGGCTGCGCAGATGTGGGCAGGAGCGGCCTTGATCGTATCGGTCTTCGCTCTGGTGGGAGCACGACTCATAATCTCGGGACCACAACTACGGGCAAAGCTTTGAGGGCGCAGATAGCAGTAGTAGATGAGTTGCGAATAGAATAGAGGTGTTGGATGGCATCTGCTGCCGACTGACTAGTAGCGACCAGAATGACTACTACCAGTATTATCTGCAGCGAAACTAGCTGACCGATATGTATCGCAGTGGCTACAGTCAAACAACACAGAATGTGCCTACTGGGTAAAGTCAAAGATGGATTATTTGTCCGTTTCGATCCCAAAATACCGGGCAACGTCCAGCAGACCTGAGCCATCCACATCGATCCAATAATCAACAAACCCCTCCTCTTTAGCTTGTGCAACGCGTTCCCCATCCCACGCTTCTTCCAAGGGTCGCTCGATGTAGATGGTCTGGAATCCACATTTTTTGGCGGCTTGCAGGTCGTGAAGATGGGCGGCAACGAGGCAGCATTGCGACGTCTCTAACCCGAATCGGCGCGCAGCGGCATGATATACTTCGGGTGCCGGCTTGTAGGCATTAAAATGCTCTGCACTGCTGAGGTGCCTGAACGGCAAAGAGCCATGTTCCTGTAGGTCTTCAAGAAGTTTGACATTGCCGTTGGATAATGTCGAGGTCGGGAACTTTGTGTTGAGTAACGCAAGGCCTTGCACACTGTCAGCGTATGGATCGAGGCGATGCCAACCGAGGGTCAAGTGCTGAAGATCGTCCTCGTTGAAGAGATCGCAGAGACGCCTGTTGGTGAAGATATTTGCCAAAGAGATACGGTTGTGCTCATCTACGGGGACGAAGGGTTTCGATGGATCATAAGTGCGTCCGAAGTTCATATACGAGCGGTGCCACTCGTCAGTAATCTCGTCCCAGGTTGATGTGGGCAAGTCGGAGACACGTCCTCGCACATCCACCCCGATGTCTCGATTTTGATCTTGCAGGGCACTTGCTGCTGCGGCCTTGAGCTGGTTTGCAATGCAAAATCTCCATTCGACGACGGTTCCCAGGACATCGAAAAAGAGCATCGATGGGGTGCCGGGTCTTGACATGTTGACTAAGACTTGAAATACCGAAGGGGTAGCAGGTGTATCTCCAGGCACAAACGCGACAATGATCTCGAGGGAAGGATTTGAAAGAAAAGACAGACGAGTATTCCGAAAAGGGTCGGGAGGAAAGGTGCCCTTCCCATTAACCTCGGGACTTGATGCGCCTGCATGTGGTTGGCAGGGGTCGTCAATACAGTCATTCGGTCGCCTGTACAGATCTCTTTGTCTTGTCCCCGGTTCCCCCAATTCGTTCAATGTTGCCAGCGGGTTACTCGAACGGGAGCACCGGCGTTCAATTCCCCCCGTCGGTTCGGCCAGTTTCCGAGCTTCTCGGCCTCCCCGTCATCACCCGATGTGCTTCACTCACATCGTTCCCAAATATGCTTGGAGCTCACTGCCTTTATCATATTCCGGGAATAAATCTTCATCGCCGTCGAACTGGACTTGACACCCCCGGGGATACATCTTGATTGTTCGTGCCGCCGGCTCGAAAAGGCGTTGGGCACATCCAGATGGCCCGCCAGCTAATGATAGTTCCGTAACTCTCCCGCGCCCGTTAAAGTACCAATTCGCTGCCGCGAATCATTCAAGGAGCACATGATGTCGCGGTGGTAGGGCAAACAAGGCCAATACGACAAGGCTTAGCGGGCCTCTCCCCCTGCTCGACGAAAAAGGGAAACACTGCCAAGTACAGTGCCTAGAGGACTACATAAATCGCGAAAGGCCCGAAGACGGGATAAGAATACTATATTTCTGTTCGTCATCTTCATCTATGGTCGCTACTGAGAGAAACCTGTGCTAACTTGACATAATTTTCTGCCTCATTCAGGGCCTCTACCTGCCCTTTATTGGGCCGATTGCGATACCGAGACTTGATTGTGTTGATCTGCCGCTGGAAATCCATAATTTGCAAAGCCACAAGGCTTCCGAGCAGGTGTAGCCTCTCACGTCGATTGACGCGATAGGTGGCAACGGAAATATCAACGGGGATCGGAGAAGGAGCAGGCTCGCTTCCGTGCTGCGATGAGCTCGTGTCGCTGGGATTGGACCGATGCATTGCCTTGCAACAGTTGGCCATCCTGCTGCAAATGGCCCCGATCTGTCGGGCGGCCATGGCAAGCAGCATGTTCTGCTCTACGCGAGCTGCACACCGGTCGCACGAGATGAATACCGCCAGGGTTTCAATGGAATTGCGAAGATCGGTAAGGAGTAGGTCAAGCCGGTCCTCATGCGAAGAACTTCTGGAAGACAGCCTTTCGAGAAAAGAAACAGAGTTTAGTAGACAGCAACTGTCGGACTCTGCATGCGTCTTGCCCAAAGTCTCAAGCGGCAGCGGTTCTGATCTCGAGTCTATCGTCCCGTTTCCATCGGCGGTCGTCGCCCAAACCATGTCATCTTGTCCCAGATGAACACCTTGCCAACATGCGGAAGATCCTGCGCTCATGATATTTGACGGCTCGAGCAGTGACGCCAACGATGTGTCTACCGTCGATATAGGTGGAACCTGGTCCCGCGCCGGTCCTGTGGTACTGCGGTTCCCTCCTGAAAATGGAGGCCTTCCAACTGTGAGCTCAACAGCAGCTTTCGGAGGTGTCAGCCAGACAAGTCTACTAGTAGGGCAAACAGAAGCCAGAGCGCTTACGGGTTGGAATGCCACCACTGCTCGATCTCGATCTACCAGGTGAGCTCTGCTGCATAGGAGTATCCATGATCCATGGCATAAACAGAGACTCGTCGATACACCCGTCGTCGAATGTATTGGAGTCCAAGTCATCCAATGTTAGATCATGGCTAAACTTTCCCTGGTGGTCCCTGGCGCGAAGTTCTGCTTCATCGTATATATTTCGACTGGAGACGCTGTCGTTACGCCGAATGGCCTGCTTCAATGTACCGAGTAGTGCATTAGCGAGTAAATATGGAGACAAATGTACATTTTTCGTCACTCACTGCCCGAGAGCTTTTGCGGGTATCCTGTCGCTTGTTTCGCCCCTGACTTTCGGGATAAACGCACTCAAGTCCTATCGCTTCGCATCGCTGGCACCTCTTGCGGTTCCCGGAACAGCGCACCTATATGTCCATCTTGTTAGGGCGCAACGTCACGGTAGACTGGAGAAAAAGACCATTATCAACCCACGGTTGCAGGCACGGACTGCGGAGCTGGAACAGCCATACCTTTCGGGCCCGACAATGAATGCAAGCAATGCGTATAGTGTCTTGGACGTTACGGCTAACCGCAGCTACTGGGTCCGGGTTCTCGATGAACTCTAGAGATTCCCGATCGAGACCAGTCGAGACCAGCGTGCCAAACATGATAAGACTGTTTACAGTGATGATAGAGGCCGATGTGAATGTGTAACGTCTGCAGTCGGTTGAACACTGTCAACACCCGTGGGAAGTGCGAGGCTTGAGGTCAGCGAGGGGTGGTTTAAATGATGATAGCACGAGCAATGTATACATTTATAGCTATCCACGCGGGTACTTTTGACCGTCCAGTAGAAGACTTGTATGCTTGATCTATAGTGCGTATGGCGTATTCTGCAGAGCTTGTACGTCTCAAACAAGCCCCTGACGATATTGTATCACTTCCAACGCGTGGCCACTCACATAGAATCACCAAGCGCTTACCATGCATGAGACTTGAGCGAGTCATCGTCCTAGGCTCTAGACGTTGAGAGAGACCTCTTGGTTCGGGACCCCGGGTTCTTCCGACAGCACAAGAGACAATATGGGGGCCAAAAACCAAGGATGCCCGGTGCTATACCCAGGAATTACCTGAAATCTTATGGGTAAGTGAGGTTATACACATTTAATACGCTACCGCAAGTTCCGCGGGTCTGGGCTTAGGCGCCCATGAGACGCTGGACGCCTAAGAAGTAATCGTGCAAATGCAAGCCTGCAGACAAGTGAGTACCTGCGGATGCCGTGAAGAGTGGCGGGTGGATTGTATCCTGGTACTGGATCGTCTGTTGTTCCAGAGTTGGTAGAGCCATGCGACGGTTCAGCTGATCTTGGCTCTGGCTGAGCTAATTGGGTGGCAAGGCCCTTGACAGGGTCCAGAGACTAGACAGTTGGCTGAATCTCCAGTTTGCGATTGGTGACAACGCGTGGCGGGGGAAGCTGGGAAGCTGAACAGAGCAGCCGAGGTTTCCCGCAGTTGCCGAAGCAATCGGCCGCCATCGGGGCCAAATTCTTGCTCCAAGTCGCACTGTCGAGGGCCAATCCACCAACTTCACATGCAATTCGACAGCCCGCATGTGACAGAGCCAAGGCCAGACTTGCGCGACAAGACGGGACGGTCCGTCGTCTGGTATAGCCCCAGGCGCTGCGCTATGTACATATCTCCCCTCACCGGCATCTATGACTATTTGTAATGTCTAATTCGTTGATAACCCCGAACATGGAGGATGTGTGGATTCCAACTCCCGTACTCACCCTCGAGCAGGATCTTCCCAAAATGGACAGCGGCGCCAGCCATTTGCGGACTTGTAGATCGGCAGCATCACCGTATGCGGATAGTTACCGACCCTCGAGCTGCAGACGTTGCAACGCGAGAAACGCTCCTCAACTCCTGTCACCTCCTCATATTCCATTAGTAACCTATGTGTTACATCTAGCACAATCGCCAGTGCCGCCCGCGATCCTACAGTCATGAGTTTACAGGCAATTCCCAACACCGACCATCACACCCGCGAGGCTGATGAAAAGATAGCGGTTGGTCCCTCGCCTAGCGAGTCCATCAGCCTTGCTCATGATGGGTCCGATCTACCAGAGGAAGATGCCGGCGGTGCTGTGGGCAAAAGGATGAGCAACCTCCGCTGGTTTGCGGTATGCGTCGGGCTATATCTGACCGCATTTCTCTACGGACTGGACTCTACGATTGCTGCCGACGTTCAAGGGCCCATTCTGGCTTCTCTCGGGGAGCTCCGTCTGCTCCCCTGGGTTGGGACTGGGTTCTTACTGGGCTCAGTGGCCACTGTCTCGCTCTTCGGCTCGCTGTACACCAAGATAGAGGTCAAATGGTTGTACCTGGGCAGCATTCTGACCTTCGAAGTCGGCAGCGCAATCTGTGGCGCCGCCCCTAACATGCAGGCCATGGTTGTTGGCCGAGTGGTGGCCGGAGTCGGTGGCTCCGGTGTCTATCTGGGGTGAGTGCAGTCATGCCACACTTGCTCGGAGGAAGCCCTGACACTCGAGGAAGAGGTATTAGTTACATTTCCGTCTTTGTGTCCGCAGCCAGGCGGCCGATCTACACTGCCTTGATTAGCACGTATGTCCTCGGGCCACCAGTAGTGAAATCAATAATAACAATTGACAATCACGATTAGATTCTGGGGTCTAGGAGCCATCCTCGGGCCTGTTATCGGTGGAGCGTTCGCACAAAGTCCAGCAACGTGGCGGTGGTGAGTCCGCGCCCAAGAAGAGCCTTCAAGCTTATTTATTCATGTTTGACAGGGCCTTCTATATTAATCTCGTCCTCGGCGGGGTGACTGCTCCCATTTACATCTTCTGCCTTCCTCGCCACGGCACGCATCGCCACGAAAGGATTATTCCACGCATCCGGAACCTCGACTGGCTCGGTGCATTACTCAACGCTGCAACGTACACTCTCTTCATCATCTCGTGTACGTACAGTGGCTCCGCATGGCCTTGGGACTCGGGCTCAATCATCGCTCTCTGGGCCATGACTGGGGTCACCATCGTACTCTTTGCACTCCAGCAGTGGACAGCATTCTTGACGACCAAGGACGGTCGCATCTATCCAGTCTGGTGCCTGAAGAGCAAGTCATTGGTACTGTTGTACATTGCGACTGCCGGGAGCAGTGCTGTTCTACAGTGCAACATCTACTACATTCCTCTTTTCTTCGAATTCACCAAGGGGGATGACGCCATCTCCGTCTCGGCTCGACTCTTGCCCTTCATCTTCCTCATGATATTTAGCTCCCTTTTCAGCGGAACGCTCCTGCCGAGATTCAACGTGTACGCGATTTGGTACGTTGTGTCGGGCATAGTAGCGCTGGTTGGGAGTGTACTATTGTTCCTCATCTCGACTGGAACACCCCCCAGAAACATCTACGGATTCGAGATCTTGACTGGCGTCGGCTGCGGACTGACCTTCCAAGCTGCGTACGCCATCGCCCTGAGCAAATCGCCGCCGGAGAAGGCAACCTCGATCCTGGGTTTCATCAACGTGGCCCAACTCGGTGGTGGGGCTTTGGCGCTGGCGATAGCAGGGACAATCTTCCAGAATGTTGGATTTGACAACCTGCAGACGGCTCTCGGTGGCAGGGGATATTCCACTGGGGAGATTCGTGAAGCTCTGGGCGGTGGATACTCGGCTATCCTGAACGGTGGCCCTCTCGAGGTGCGTGCCATCGCGTCAGATGCGATCGGAAATACCATTGCCAGCGTCTTTGGCATCTCAGTCGGAGGAGGTGCTGCGGTCCTGGGCGCCGGACTTTTGATGCGGTGGGAGAGGGTGAAGTTGTCATAGTCGCATTCGGTGTTGCGAGGAACGATCGACATTGCAAGACATGGACTACGAGGGTTGACTAGAATACTTGAAACAAAATTGCATCGCAAGGTAGAGATTCGGCTATAATACGGGCGATATCAGATGAGTTCTTATCTTTCTTTATTAGATCGCCCATCGTAGACTTATGCCGCTAAATCTACGCCTGTGATGTGCTTTGTTCTTGTGAGAGAGTGGCTACCGGAAGAAGAAAGGAACAATTTCTATATTTTCTTACTTTACCAGTCGGCCTAGACATCATAATGGTCACTCCTCGCCCGCAGACACCTTGACCAGTTGGCTGTTGGCAGCAATCTTGCCGGCGACATCAGCCAGCGGCATCGCGCTCAAAATGTCAAAAACGGAGATGTCGCTCTTCATATCCTTTAGTGCACGATTACGCACCTCCACAGCCTGCAGCGAGTCAACTATGTCGAAGTTAGTACAAGTTTCCCGAGGTCCTGTTTGCAAGTATATAGTTACTCACCACCATAGTCATACAGAGGCTTCTGCGCATCTACCTCCTCCACAGAGACACCCATGGCCGCCGCGACAAGACCCTTGATGTTCTCCTCCACGACTGCAGCAGCTTCAACCATGGTGGTTGCAGCGGCCAAGAGGGTGCCCGCATCTTGCTTCTTGTTACCGTCGCTGGCCTCGCCACCAGAATCCACGACGCGAAGCTCAAACTTCTTGTCCCTCGAGAAGCCACCAGTGGCCTTGTTATGCTCGATGCGGTCCTCCAATCCCAGGACTATCTGGGCGGGCAAACTCTGTCCTTTTGTGGTCGAGCCTCGCATGATGGCGCGTAGCACGACGCCGAGCTCGTCAAGGGATGTCTGTAGGCCTCGCCATCCGTGCTGGTATCTACCCAGGTAGCTGGCAAGATCTCCGAACTCGCCAGCCGCGGTAAAGTGGGATGAGTCAATGACCAGGCCGACGTCAACACTGGTGGCGTTGAGACCGAGATGGTGGCGGGCGTGGTGCGCCAACGCGTCTTCAAACGTATTCCCGGAAGCATAGTTGGCCTGGGCTGTGTTGCCAATCACGCCGGTGATGGACGAGAGCAAGATAAAGAAGGGGTTATCGCCGGGCCAGATGTTCGCAAGCAGATTGCGAGAGCCTTTTGTTTTGGGCTCGATCGCACGGCGCCACTGATCAAAGGACATGTTGTCGAAGATGCCGTCGTCGAGAACCATGGCAAGTTGGATCACGCCGCCAATCCTGCTGCCTCGGGCCTTGATGGCGCCAAAAACTTTGGCGACACTGAGAGCGTCATTGACGTCGCACTGGTACGCCTCTGCCCGAACAGAACGTTCCGTGAACTTGTCCAGATCGTGCTGGTTCTTTGCGCCGCCCGATCGGGACAGGAAAGCCAGGTTTCTGGCACCGCATGCGACCATCCACGTGGCAATGTGTAGACCCAGGGCGCCCAGACCACCGGCCAGCACGTAGGTTGCCTCACTGTCAAGCTTGAGCTCCTCGGCCGGGGGTGGACGCAAGAGCACAGGGCTGGCATCATTCAAGGACAGAACAGAGTGCCCGGGAGAGGCACTGTTAATGGCAGTGGTGAGCTTGTTGACGGGCAAGATTGTTAGTGGCAAAGGCCCTTGCAGGACGTAGTCTTTGAAAGCCTGTTGGAAGAGTCTGCTAATGATGGCGGGCCTGCGCTGCATCAAAGCCTCCATGTCTATGTGAGAAACAGTCACGTTGGTCTTTGCCGCGGGAGGCTGACCACCGGTCCTGTCACCACTCAAGTCGATAAAATGTCCAAAATCACCCAGGACCGACATGGCAGCTGAATCTTGTGCACTGGCCTGTTGGCGGACAATGACATCGACTCCACGGTTCGGGGTGGCCGCCTGAATGAGGGGCACAAAGTTCTCCAAGCCAGCATCGAAGATATGATCCCTGGGGACGCCATACTGCGCCGCAATGAGATCGCGCGCTGATCTGCTGTCAACGAGAGCAAAGATCTCGGCCCCGACAGCGTTGGCAACCTGGAGCAGGGCTTGACCGACGGGGCTTGCAGCGTCGTACAATAGCAGCGCCTGCCCATGAGAAAGATGAGCGGTTTCGATAAGGGCGTACTGCGCTGTAATAAGTGGCTCGACAAGTGCGACCGCGTCTGCCGGCGCCAGCCCGTTTGGCAGTGCTGTAACTAAATCCTCGCTTTGGCGGGCATGGGTCTTTGCTGCAGCGTCAGCGACGACAATGACCCGCTGGCCAAGCTGAAACGCCCTGACTGAGCAGTCCAGGCGAACAACGGTGCCGACAACGTGGCGGATGGAGTTCAGTGTCCGCCCTCGTCCAACTCCAGCATACTCGACCTTGATTTCCACTTGGCCCGGTTCAAGTGCTGTATCAGCCTGTACGTCCGTGACCCAAATATGACCTTGGAGTGTTGGCAGCTCGGTCGCGACCAGCGGCTGCCCAGTGGAACCCAAGGTGGACTCGATTGGTTCGGCGGTGTTGTTTGCCAGCTGAAGTTCGTAGTCGAAGCCAGCTTCCTCGGTGGCACGGGGGATGTAAATTACCCCGTTGCATTCCGCATATTCCATCTCTCCATCCTCGGGTAGAGACGTTCGCCATACATCGAGGATTAGATCTGCGTATCCAGGGTCGCAGATGTCAGCGATTGCCGACAGATCGAGAACCGGCAGGCTGGCCATGGGGTATTCGTTGCGCATCACGCGGAACAGACCCTGCGTTGTCGCAAATTCGACCCCGTTGGACCAGTTCTCCAGCACGCTGCCGTGCGTAATCCAGAAGAGGTGGCCAACCGTCGAGACAAGTGTCTTGAATGTGTGGAACTGGTCCTCGGTCCAGGAGTGGACCAGTGGGTTGTCAATTTCAAGGAGAGCAATAACATGCTTGCGAGCGAGCGAGGCCACACCGACCGAAGTGAAGGCCATCGTTAAGACGGAATGGCCGGCGCTTTCAAGCTTGAGCTGAAGTCGCGCAGCAAGTGTGCTGACCCCCGTAGATGGCGTTTCAGGCAGGAGAAGCAAGACTGACTCGGGCAACTCGATTGAGGCAGACTCCGGACTCGCGGTGCAAAGGACATAGATGTCATCCTCTGCTAGGACGCCGACCCACTTGCTTTCTGGCTGCTTGGGGATGACCTCGCCTGGCTGGCCAGCAGACGTGAGACATGCCAGAGTGCCCAGCCTTGTAAGCGTGGCAGCGTGCTGCGCGACGTCAGGAATGCCCAGACCAAGCACAAAATCGTTGTCCCTTGGAGCTAGCATGTCTAGAGACTGGCTCTCTGACAGCCACTGATAGGTGATGGTGATGTTCCCACTGTCGTCGCCAAGGGTGTCCTTCATTACCTTTGAGATCGACTCGGACGCGGCGAGGGCGATAATTTTCCTGGGCCCATATCTCTGACTTGTGAGGCGACGGAGAACAGTGATACTAGATTCCGACTGATCGAATAAAACAACGAGAGCGGTGGTGTTTGCAGTCTTGAATAAGACCGAGTCTAGCCAGCTCGTGACCACTGCGGCCGCAGTGCCGGCAGAGCTCAGTCTCGCGAGCTGCTCGTTGCTGGTGACAAACGAGAGGTCGGGGATCCACGAGATGCCCGCGCACTTCCGGACGGGGCGATCTGAAGATGCAGCGCCAGAAGATTCATCTCCAGCTTCAGAGGTCACCTGGCGAAGTGCAAAGTTCTTGACAGTCAGCTTTGGCTGCGCCCAATCCTGGTCAGAGACAACCAGTTCGGTGGTAATCTCGTGGCCATTCTGTGACAGCAGGCGACCGTATCCAGAGTAGAGTGCCCCAGCCTCAGTTGGCTGATCGAGGGCAATGTAAATCTCCTCGATGCTGTATGGCACTGCGGCTTGTTTCGCCGGCTGGCCCGCGTCAAGAGACGCAATCACCAGGTGGAAGATGGAGTCCATGGTTGCTGGATGAATAACGTGCGGGGTCTCGTACCCCTTGGGCATCGTCGACTTGGTGTCTGGCACAGCCACCGTTCCGTACGACGCCCTCCTGGATGGTACGGCTGTGAGGGACTGGACATTCCGGAAGGATGACCCATACTGCATACCAATGCTGTCCAGGTTCTTGTAGAATGCGTCAACGTCGACGTCCGCAGACTCCGTGGCCGATAGTAGCGCCTTACGTGAGGCCAACTGCTGCTGCCACAAGACGTCAGTATACTCTTCGATATCGCTTGGCCCCTTCTCATACACGACAGTAACGGTGCCGGCGCAGTGTTTCACCCAAGACGAGCCCTTGGTCATTGAATAGACAGTGAAGACCCATGAGTCGGATCTCATTCTATCGCGGTAGAAACTGATGCGGGTCTCCACGGGGGCATCCTCTTCCAGTGAGATGACCAGTCCACGCTCGAAGATGATGTCGTTCAGGCGGAAGCCCTCAATCGTCCTGGACGAGTCGGCTGTACGCAATGCGCCTTCTACCGCCATGACGAGCATGCCTGCGCCTGGGTAGAGCACCGTTCCGGTTATAATGTGGTCTTTTATCCATGGGTTCTCCGAGATGCGCAGGTAGTTTCTCCATCGTGGCTCGTGGCTGTTTTGGGAGTCCTCCGCCATGCCCAAGTAGTCGTTGCGCGCATGTGGAGGGAAGCGGTACGAGCGGGACGCGTATGATTCGTGCCAGAAGCTCTTTGTGTGGTTCCAAGGATAGCTGGGCAAGTTGCAAAGCATCTGAATGGAGTTTCCGCCGGTTGAGGGATACTGGTTGACTGCAGCTAGATCGATGTTGTAGCCAGCCGCCCAGAGCACACCGGCAGCCTTCAAGACCGACGCTGTTGCGTCCTCACCACGAAGAAGCATAGAGGCATAAGGGGCAGACTTGGCAAACCTGTTGTTACTGGCGTCGGTGATCTGCCGCACAGGCCCTTGGAGGGCGGAGTGAGGTCCAACCTCGAGGATACAACCCCACTGGATTGGCACGGCCCGGGTACCCCCTGCTGTGACTTTCTTGTGCTTCACCAAGGCTAAGAAGGCCTGGGAAAACCTGACGGGGTTTTGCATGTTGTTGACCCAATACTGGGCATCCAGCTCTTTGGGATTGGAGACGAGAGACCCGGTAAGTGAGGAGTACATAACAGTGTTGTCGCCTGTCACGTCCGCTTCCTTGGGCTGTATGTCACCAATCATTTCAAGGTACTTGGGCGAAACCTCACGCATATGAGGAGAATGGTACGCGGTGGTAACCTTGAGCTTGCGGGCGAATTTACCGTCGCTGTGAATCAGGGCTTCCAAATTGTCAATGGCGTCAACGTCACCAGATAGCGTCACGCTGGATGGGCTGTTGATGCAGGCGACGACTGCAGACTCGGCTGGAACCTTTTCAAGGTACGCCTGGGCCTCACTTTCGGAGATTCCGGCGGCCATCATTGCACCTGGCCTGGAGACCGCGGCCGAACTGAGCCCTCGGACGTAGGCCAGCTTGATGGCGTCGTGGTGTGTGAGCAGCGATGCGGCATAGGCAGCAGCAATCTCGCCGCTCGAGTGTCCGATGGTGGCTCGGGGGGAAACCGCCCAGGCACGAAGCAGCTCAACCAGGGCAATTTGCACCACTGTACAAAGGGGCTGGCTGTATTCGGGGCGGTTAATATTCGGGTTGGGTATCTTGCTCACTTCCTCGATTACATTCCACGTGCACCCCAGCCCCTCGAGGTAAGATTGCGATACCTCGATGCTTGCGCGAAAACTGGAGTTTACGAGGAGCTCACGACCCATTGCTGGCCATTGAGCACCCTGTCCGGTAAACACCATGATGAGGTTGTTGCCATGACGCTGGGTTCGTACCGATGGCCCCAGTCCTTTCAACAGCCTATCCATGAGCCCAGATACAGAATTTTCGACTGCAAAAGTTCGATGCTCAAGATGTGTGCGACGGTGGGAAAGCGTGAATGCAAGATTCTCCAACAAGGCCGGGTCATTGCTATCCTCCGAGTCTTGCTGCAACCATGCATTGAGAGACTCGGACACCCGCTTGGCTCCAGTCTGATCTTTCCCAGTGAGGACAAGTAACTTTCTGGGTGGCTGGTCGGTGGCTCCGTTGACTGATGTATCCTCAAACCCGGAATCCGAACCAAAGTCACCACCAACAGTGTTGTGTTTGCCATCGAGCCCCCTCTCTTGGAGGTAGTGGTACGCATCGTCCAGAATAACGTGGGCATTGGCACCACCGAACCCAAAGGAGTTGACACTGATTCGACGCAGCCCTGGTGTTGGCCATCTAGCGACCTCCTCCGGGAGGGAAAGATGCCAGTCTTTCAACTTGAGTTTTGGGTTGACCCGGTCGACGCCGAATGTGGGGACCAGCATTCCCTTTTCCAGCAGGACGATGGACTTGAAGACGCCGGCCAAGCCAGCACATCCCTCTGTGTGGCCAACAGTAGGTTTGATGCTTCCAATGTAGAGAGGGGGTTTTCCAGCCGCGCGCCGTGCTGCACCCAGAGTCGAGGCAATTGCAGTGAGCTCCAGAGGGTCACCAATGGGCGTTCCTGTACCGTGGCATTCAAAGTAGCCAGTTTCCGCCAGATTGAGGCCTGCGTCTTCGTAGGTCTGGCTGATTAGTTCGGCTTGTGCGCTGGAGCTGGGTTGGGTCACGCTGGGGGTTTTGCCATCGGCGTTGACACCAGAACCACGAATCACCGCACGGATCGTGTCACCGTCGCGGAGAGCGTCCGAGAGACGTTTGACTACCATGGCTCCTATCCCATCGCCACGGCCATAGCCATTAGCCCGGTCATCAAACGTGTGTGAGATGCCTTCCGGGCTGAGCATGTGCATCGCGGTCAATTGGTGTGAGGTATTGGGGTTAATGAGGAGGTTGACCCCTGTGACGAGCGACTACACAAACCAAGTCAGTTGTTGGGTGGGCCCGCCAGGGGTAGCAGTGTCTTGACCTACCATGTTTGTTTCTCTCAGCCTCAGCGACTGGCATGCAAGATGGAGTGCGTACAGTGAGGAGCTACAGGCGGTATCGAGCGTCAAGCTGGGGCCTTTGAGGCCAAAGAACCAGGACACACGATTCGCCGTCATGGCTTCGCTGAGGCCCGTTGCCGCCGGATGCCCAATGTCGTAGATGTCATGCAAGGAGATCATTTCGTAGTCGTTTGTCATGCAACCGACGTAGCACCCCGTCCGACTGTTCATCAAGTCTTCCATGGGGATTCCAGCTACACGCTCATTAGTACCACCTTGATCGCGAGGCAGACGAAAGGGGTTGTCACCTACCATTCTCAAAGCTTTCATAAGATACCTCCAGCAGCATTCTCTTTATTGGGTCCATAGACGCAGCTTCCTTTTCTGTTACTGAGAAAAAAGGAGCATCAAAGTGGCCGATATCCTGCTCCAAAAAGTACCCATGCTGTGGACTGATGCCACCTTTTCGGTCTGGATCAGGATGATGCCACATGTTGCTGTCCCAGCGATCACTAGGCACTGGACCGTGGCCAGTCTTGACCTTGCTGATCATATCCCATAGTGATCCTAGAGAGGACACTCCACCAGCAAAGCGACAGGCGGCTCCAATAATGGCAATGGGCTCTTGTCTATCTGAATTTGAAAAGTTCATGGTGAGACTGGATGAATGGGACTGGGTGTAGACCCGGCACGAAACGAATGGCAATCACACTGGAGAATGCCAGTATGCGCAAAGGTATGCAGGCTGGCGAGGGCCGACGTTATCAGTTGGATGCCACCGTGGGGATCCTGATCCCTTGTGTGTCTGGAGCACTTTGCTTAAAATTCAGTCACCTCGGATACATGCTTCAACCCCTAAAGCCTCAGTGCTTGATGCACATTGGTGCGACCCATTGTCTATAACATCCAAACATATTTAGGTAGAACACATCGCCCGCGATGGCTGCAAAAGTACAGATTTCCTGATTTGGCTGGGGCCGCCCCTGCCGGAGACTTGGATTCGGCGCGGGGTGCTGGATTGGGCAGCGGCCTGTTCGCCACGCCGAGTGTGCGACAAGGACAGAGTTTCTCGTCCTCAATTGCCAAGTCGACGCCCACAACATCAAGCGTGGCTGTATACCCGCTGCTCCCCACGCAAGAATGAGGATTCTCTGTTTGCATGGTGCTGGCAGTTCCGGCGCCATTCTTGAAAGGCAAATGTCCAATCTACGGCGCGAGCTCGACCCCAGCTTCGAGCTTGTCTTTGTAGACGGACCATTCGAGTGTGGAAGAGGACCTGGTACGTGGACCGTGTGGCAGACAGGCTGTTGACTTTGGTCACTAACATGTTGGGATCCAGGCGTTTCCCAATACCAGACCGGTCCATTCTTTTCCCACACTCAAGGCTATTCTCCTGCAAACATGGCTCAGGCATTGAGTTACCTTGAGGACATCCTTGAGGACGAGGGCCCCTTTGATGGAATCTTTGGGTTTAGCCAGGGCTCGGCGGTGACCCTGTCATATTTTCATCAGCAACAGACAGTCGGCAACCCTGTAGCAGTCAAATTTGCCTGTCTTTTCTCGACCGCCATGCCGTGCAGCTCGGATGCGAACTTGGGGCACGCCGTTATATCAAAGCTGCGAGAAAGGGAATACGATTTAACGGCCAAAGCCGGAGCCACAGGCAAAGGTCTGACGAGCGAAGAGCGCGAATTGGTCGAGATACTCCAGCGAACAGTCGTTGACGCAGCCATCCAAGACCCCCTTTTCCCGTGGACTGACATGAACATATATCGTCGGGGAGAACTGGACGATATTCCGCGCGTCATGTATTCGTCGGCTCTGGCACACAAGATCCAAGTCCCAACAGTCCATGTATGGGGTCAAAACGACACTGGGTACATGGTTCAAATGGCGCAGCTTTCGAGCAGTCTGTGTGACCAGTCCGTAACCAAAACAGTTTTACACAGTGGGTCACACGACATGCCAAAGAAGCAGATCGAGATCAAAGCTGTACTACGAGAGATCAACTGGGCTTTAGCACGGGGATAGAGATGGCGGTAACTTGTACTATATATATTGAGTTGGCCAGAGGAAAAATCAAAGTTGCCTTCTGCACACATGATCTCCCATAATAATCGCAATCCTCTGCATGAGGCATAACAGTAATTAGGAGGATGTGGGAGCACACTGGAAGCTTAATGCGCCCTGGTCGTCTACGTACGCATCAGCCGACGCTGAGTTGGGGCGAGATTTCACGGGCTCTCCCCATTTGGCAACACACCGTCACTCTGTGGCAGCGAGCAAATATATACTCCACAAACCTCCGAGCCGTATCTGCAGAAAAGAAATACTTCAGCCATATTCTTCCACAATCATGAGAGCTGCACGAGTCCGACCTACCTCGCTCGAGGGAATACCGTATGGTTTTCCTGGCAATGTTGCTCCGTCCTCGGCCATTGAAGTTCAACAGGACATCCCCAAACCGCAGATCACCAAGCCGGGCGAATTATTGATCCAGGTCAAGGCTTCTACCGTGTACAAAGATAATCTCGAGTGGAACGAGCTTTACCCGCCGAGTCAGGCAACCCTGGGAAACGACTTCTCGGGGATAGTCGTCGCCGTGCACGGAACCGAGCCGAACTTTCGAGTCGGAGACCATGTATACGGAATGACCCATGCAGGACGGGGAGGCACTTGGGCGGAGTACGCCATCGTGACGACGGAAGAAGCAGTCAAGAAGCCGGATAACCTGTCGTGGGAGGAGGCTGCTGCGATACCTGGGAGCGCCCTCACCGCGGATCAGGCGCTATTCAAGCATGTTGGCCTCGAGCCGGCAGTACAAAATGGACAAAAGAGGGTCCTGATTACCGGAGCTGCGGGTGGCATTGGCACGTTTCTGGTGCAGTTTGCTGTGCTGGCTGGACACCACGTTGTCGCAGCATCTAGCTCGAACCATCGGAACGAGTTATTCCTACGCTCGCTTGGCGCCCATGAAGTGGTGGATTACAAAGATTTCAATGTGTTGGACAAAGTCGACGTCGTTATTGATTCTGTTGGGTTCCAGGTTCTCGCAGACTGCTGGGGCGTCATCAAGCCGGACGGTACCCTCTTGTCATTTGACGCCTGCAGTTGGGGCTTCAGGGAGGAGCATAGGAAGAAGGGCATCGACCAAGGAAAGGAGGGGGTGCGGGCACTATATATGATTGCTGAGCCTTCAAAGGAGAGTATGGCGCGCATCACCGAACATGTCGCCAAGGGAAATATTAAAGGGCGTGTATCCAGGGTATTCTCTCTGAGTAACGTGCGTGAAGCATATGAAGCTGCTCATTCTAGAGAGGTTGGGCACGGCAAGATTGTGGTGGTTATCTGAATGTACTTTGTGCTTGAATCAAGTGGCTGTTGCCCATAATCCATCGACTGCCTTTACCAGAGCCGGCCATTGAAAGGGGCTGCAAATATTGATATGGAAAGACTAGAACCTAAGCGGTCTATTCAAGGACTTGGACCATGGGGATAGGTTTCAGTTAACAAGCTATGCAAGGAGACACTACGGCATGTTGAGTTCCCAATCAGCCTCGTCTGCCTTGGCCACACGCATACGCTGGCCAAGGGTGACCCAGGCACCGCAATAAAGCAAGAGCCGGAAGGCCTTGGGATCCGCAGCCTCGCCCCAGGCAATTTCCATCGCCTCTTGGATCATGGTCCAGCTAACGAAACCCAGGTCTTCTACAGACTCTCGTGTCAGGAGCGCCTTGAACTTGCGATACAAGGGCCCGTCCTTTGCCCATCGAGTTGGGGCAAGAAAAGGGTGCTTCTTTCGCTTGTACAGCTCATCTGTAATAAACGGGCGCACAGCCTGGCGCAGGATCCATTTTTCATTCAGTGATTGCAAGGCGACACTAGACTTGGTCCAGATAGGGCCCAGTTCGCCGGAATCGCTCGCGGTATCGGCCGAGTAGCGCAGCTTGACGCTGGGGGGCAATCGGTTTACGAAGTCGGTGAGGTGGTGGTCGAGGAATGGTGTGCGTGCCTCGACACTGTGTGCCATCTCCGTTCGATCACCCAGACATGACAGTAGAACGTTTGCCAACGAGTTCTTGTTCCACATGTACATGGAAGTGTGGAGGGGATGCCATCGCGACCGCATCTTGGCTTGGACGGTCTTCGGATACGAGCTGAGGATGGTTTTCCGGCAGTCCTCGTTGCCTTGTCGTGCTCGTATCCAAGGCGCAAAAAGAGTAGCACTGGGATGCCACGCCAGCAGATTATCGCTCATATCTGCTGCCCCCGCTCCTGCAATGGATGGAAGGGCAGGTCGACTCTCGTACGCTGTGGCACCACCTTTTTGCCATATGCCTTTCATTTCCCGCTGCGCTGACTGGAACATGCTGTTCCGAAGATTGCGGTCTTGAGATAAATGAGAGTTTGCGAGACCTTGATCAGCTTCGCGGAGGAACTCGCTGAAAAAGTAAGGATAACCCGCAAAGTGCTCGTCGGCGCCTTCGCCAGTCAGGACGACCTTGACCCCGTGTTCGTGAGGCAGGGTGGAAAGCACAAATTTAGCCACAAAGTTGAGGTCAAAGTGATGGTGCTCGCAGTGGAAAACAGCGTTTTCGAAATTCTCGGCCAGAGTTTCCTCGGTGATGGTCTTCTTGATGGTCTTTACCCCAAGCCATTCGGCCGTGCGCTCGGCAATATCTGCTGTCTGTTAGATTGCGCCGCAAGCATCACCAGCCCTCAAGACTTACGTGATTCGTCGTAGCCGGAGAGCTCGGGGAACCCCACGCTGAAGCAGGTGACGCGGGTCGTCCGTTCGCTGCCAATTTTGGCATTTTCCTTGCGCGCAAGATCAGTGACTATCCCCGCGATAGCAGAAGAGTCGATTCCGCCAGAAAGGTAGATGCCGACAGGCACATCAGCACGTAGGCGAAGACGAACGGACTCGACCAGCCTTTCACGGACGCCATGTATCATTTCGTCTAGGGTGCGAACCTCCGGTTTCCTCTGTGTATAGGCAATGAGCTTCGACGCCAGCAAAATGATTTTTGAGTTGTCCAACCTTGTCTTCATATTCTGCATCCCAATACTTGACCTGCTGCACAACACCATCTTTTGTCGTCTCAAGATAGTGGCCAGGTAGAACCTTTCGAACGCCACGGAAAAGCGTTCGGTCGTCAAACATCCAGCCAGCGTCAGCAATTGCACGCACATCCCAGCGAGGTTTCCAGCCCAAGGGCAAGAATGCCTTGGCCTCGGAGGCGATGAGTAGACTTGACCCAAGGCGAGTATAGACCAGAGGCTTGATTCCATACCGGTCCCGTGCGGCGATCAGTCGTCGAGAGCCCGAACGGTCATCATAGAGCACAAATGCGAATTCACCTCGCAAATGAGTAAAGAAATCTGGGGCACCGAAGATTTGGTAGAGCGCCAGCACAAGCTCACTGTCGCTGTCGCTCCGGAACACGTATTGGTGAACAGTCTCGCATTCATGCCGTAGGCGATCGTAGTCATATATCTCTCCATTCACCACGACATGCACTTTACCATCGCTACTGTGCAGAGGTTGTCGCCCGGCAGATGAAAGATCGTTGATGGAGAGCCGACAGTGACCCAGCCCGACCTGCTCGGTCTCATTGATCCAGACGCCCGAATCGTCCGGGCCGCGGTGGGTGATGACGGCTAGCGAAGCTTGAAGCTGGGTCGCAAGATTCTTTGATATACCGTTGGCCACGTCTGGGGACCTCGTTTCTCCGTTGCAACCAACACCCGTATGTTTCGCGCAGCCATTACCAGTCGGAGCCGAACCAAGGGAGATACACGCAGAGATTCCGCACATGATTGATGCTTCTTGACTGGGTAGTTGGAAAAGCAATAGACAAAGACCGTCAAACGATGCGTACCATTCGCCGATATCAGATGGACTTCCGGCCACATGGTAGTGATCAGACTAGGCGTCTGGAGGCAGCGCATATTTCAGCGACGGTACACCAAACTGGGCAAAGACCCGCCTGCAACCTAGCCACTCAGGAGGTTCAGTGTGAAATCCCATGTGGATCACGGACCTTCTTTTGGTCTTGCAGGATCGCTGTCGGGGCCAAGCAAATCGGGACTGCCGGCGGAATCAGCCAAATCTGGCCACTTGTACTTTTATCGGTCCTACCAAGTGAGACCCAACAGGCGGGGGGTCAAAAAAAGAATGCGAAGTGGAACTCGCATCGTCAGGCAATTTGAGATTCACGGATCTAATTAGCACGTCGATAATACACACGGCGTTCAAGGGATTTACGACGACGAAGCATCCACAAAGTCTTCATTCTACAGTAGATCAGTGCCTACGCTTGGTTATCCCCGCATAGAAATTCAATGGCCGCACGACCAAGAACTCGGGATCGTACGTGACTGTCTCTGGCGACGAGTCGTCGAATTCGTATCGGTAGGCCAATTCGACCAGGACTATCTTAACCTGTGTGATCGCCAAATTAAACCCGACGCACCCGCGGCCACCGGCTGCAAAGGGAGTGTAAGATCCCTGGCGAGACATCTGCGTAGCAAGCCCTGGTTCTGTCCAGCGGTCTGGGTCGAATCGCAAAGGATTCTCCCAATGGGCGGGGTTCTTGTGCAAACTCGGAAAACACGCAATGACAATGGACCCCTTGGGAATCAGGTACCCTCCCGGGAGAACTGCGTCTTGTTTGGCGTTGCGCGCCGTCTGGAAGCTGGGGCTATGAAGACGGAGAACTTCCTTGACAAAACAGTCGAGAAATTTTAACCCGTGGATCTCCTCGTAGGTCCATCGGCCATCGTTACTGCTGCGGTGGCTGTTGATCTCCTCGAACAAACGTTGTTGATTGCCAGGATATCGGACGAGGGAGTACAGGGCCCAGGACAGCAGAGATGAACTGGTGGTGAAGCCCGCACCGCAACTCACAACCACGTTCCCCAGAACCAACTCATACGGCAGCCCGTTGCCTTGGTTGTCGCGAGCGCGATACAAAAAGTCAGCCACGCAAGTAGCGCTCTGAATGGCATTCGGCTCGGATAAAGGCAGAGGGGGGCCGTCTTTTCGGATGCTCGCGTTCATGGCCTCCTCGGTTGTGGCCAGAACTTGCTGGCGGACCCTTTTCAATTTTGCAGTGTCGCCAAAGGGAAGATACTTTAACCATGGAGGCCGCATTGATGATTTCTTCATCAGCGACAGGTATTGGCCAAATAACCGAACTGGAAACGAGGGGGGCGTCTTGGGCGACTCGAAATGCTTCAGGTCCTGGTTGAGCATGACTCGCCAGATAATCTGGGATGCAAGCTTGAACATGTACTGGTAGACATGCATCGCCAGGTCAGCGTCCGCCAACTGGTCAAACGCCGGGAAGACGGATTGTGCGGCATCCTGGATGAGCGGCATGAAGTGGGCTATCGCACGTGGCGACATTGTTGGCGGTACAAATTTGTGGCTAGGCGCAAACGCTGGAGAGGCGCTGTCACAGGTAAAGAGGCAGTCCTGGTCGGCCATGTAGTGCAGTGGGTGTGAGGGGTCAGACGTGGCCTTGGTGAAGAGTTGATCTTCGCGCAGCACATGGCGCGCGATGGCGGGATCATTCGTGTGGTAGATGGTGGTCCCCATATTGACAGTCTTGACCATTGGGCCATAGAGCGAGAACAATCGGTCATAATTTCCGAGAACATCTGGATACAACTCGTAGCGGTTGCCAACGAATGGGATGAGGCGAGGGCCAGGAGGTTCGCGGATGGGCGCATGGGGCGTTGCTCGCACTTGGACACTGTCCTGGGTCGCCCACACGCCCTGGAGATCTGAAATTTCGCGGCCTTTTGCGTCAACGAGCCATAATGCTGTGCTGAGTTAGCCGAAGCTCCAAAGGTTTGGCCCCAACCAGGGGGGAAAAGGCACACATTGTGTATCAGTGAATCCAAACACCTGTGCCAAGGTCACTCGGAGTTGCTCTATGCTGGGAAAACTTGAGATGTCGAGACGGTGGGAACACGCATTGCTGTGTTGTCCGATATGGAATTCCTTGTGCATCTTTGCGACCACGGTTGACCCAATACCACGAGCACAGTAGGCCAAGAGAGGTTTGAAGGCTCGAGGTAATAATATACTGAGCTTTCCTGCTCGGCTGGTATCAGTATCATGGTCTGGCCTGGATTCATGACGGTTAACCTGACAAGGGCGCCTGGTTTTGGCAGCGCGGCGGATGATTGTTTTAGGAAGGCCGTCCCGGCGAGCACAGGTACCTTGTTGTAAGATGCTGCCGTTGCTCTAAAGCCCTGATAGCATCGTTACTTTTTTTTTTTTTTTTCTTCTTCTTTTTTCTTAGCAAGCTTCTTTTGCTTACTGATCCCTTTCATTCCCCAGAACGCAGCGGCCATGGCGTCCAGGACAACCCGGCCGGCCAAAGGCATCACGCTTGAGCAATTGGCCGACCACAATACTTTACAGTCGTTATGGATCGCGGTTCACGGTGTTGGTAGGCTAGCACGAAGAATCATACATACTCTGGACACAAACCTGATTACCTTTTCAGTGTACGATCTCACGGCGTTCAGCTCCGACCATCCGGGCGGCATCGACGCACTGGAAAGCTGTGCAGGAATCGATGGTACCGAAGCGTACGAGTATGCCGGCCACAGCGAGGAAAATACGATCAGACTACAGCAGTACCGTGTCGGCGAGCTGATCGGAACCTCCGGACGAGCTCCTCCTGCCTCCGACAATCCCGTGGTTTCAAACACTACGCATAGTGCTGGATCTGTAGTTGGCCTTGGGCAGGCTATACTCGCTCCCTGGGCGAAACTAGCAGTAACCCTATTCACTGCATGTGGCGCGGTGGCCTTTTCATACCGCCAGATTTTGGCGCAATTTGGAACTGGCCAGTTCCCATTCACAACGATCGTGGGCATGAAAACTGGAAATGGGTTGCTCACAGGCATTGCCATTGCCTCGTCCGTCAGCATGGTGGGTTTTGGGTACCTTTACCGACTATTTCTATCGTCTCTTGACTACCAGAACGATGTATTTAGTTTTCCACCTGCAATACCCAGAAAGGCCCGAAGATAGACCATAAATTGTATTACGTTGAAGCGTCATCCACGCAAGTCTTCCTTGTCTTTCTTGAAGGCACGGTCATCTTTATTGTGCATCTCAATGTCCCACTATAGGCGGTGATATCCTTGTAGTTCTTTATGACATTCTGCACAGTGTTGTCGCTCCATGCTCTCCCCAGAGCATGGTGGAATACGGATGTGGCGCACATATACAGCATACGAAAACGAACCGTCAAGTTTTGTCGCTATATATAAATCATTTGAGGTATGGGGTAGCAAATTCAGCGCTCAGAACTCTTCAACTGCCCAGGTTCCCCCCAAGTTAAGACAGTCACGCCCGCCTTACCTGCCTATTTGTTCCGCCTCTCCAAGCACAGGTATAGTGGGCCAGCCTGCATTGCAAAATGCTCATACATGCCTTGCTCGAACCCAGCTACCGGGTCAGTCTGACTTGGGGCAAACTTTAGATTATAGTGCATGACCAGCCTCGCGATGGTGACTCGGATGTTGGTTAAAGCCAGATGCTTCCCGGCGCAATTCATTGGGCCCAGCGAGAATGGTGCTATCGCATTCTTGTCTTTGATCAACTCGGGAAGACTGTACCACCGCTCAGGGATAAACTCATTCGCTCGGGGGAATATGAGTTCGTCTGGCTCTAGGTCAATAAAGAGTACATCGAAGAGCCATTATCTTGAATGGAGTCGCTTACCTCGCCCGATGACGTACTGGGGGGCTATCAGTTGTGTTCCGCCAGGAATAAATCGGCCGGCGATGATGGTGCCCTCGGGCGGAGAGACCCGCGTTGGGTGGCTGGGACTTGGTGGCCACATGCGAAGTGCTTCTTGAACAACCCCATTCAGCAGGTCCAGATTTCTGATTTGATCGTCCATTACGAGTTCGTCCGGAGACTGCGGAACATATGGCTTCAACTCGTCGCGCAGTCTGTCCGCGAGCTCCGGTCGTTGGGCAAGAATCCACAGGATGCAAGACATGGTGATTCGTGTGGTATCGCTAATCGAGAAATTAGTGAGTCACTCTGTGCTCGTTCAATGTCTTTTCAGGATCAGCTTACCTTCCAGCGTTGATAAGTAGGTGTGATTCTCCAGCCAAGAGGTTTATCGCTGTCTCGTCGAACACTTTCTCCTGTTTCCGGTATGGTGCAAAGAGGGCACTCATCACGTCTGGTATTTTAGGTTCGTTCTGTGGAATGGTGGTCAGATGTAGGCCAGACCACAAGGAAACGGACGAGGACAAACCTCCCATCTCCTCCGCATTTCTTCGGTGCAGTACTTTAGCATGACCTTCAAGTCCTTGTTGCCGCCGGGGAGGGCACGCAGGATGTGGAAAAACCACATTGGCAGATGGATTCCGATAACGCTCATTCCGTTGTCGAGGATGTCCATTGCCCAGTGGTGCTCCCTGGTATCCAGCATGCCAAAGGGGTGACCGAACGACAGATCGCTCAAAACATCCCACGAATACAGCCCCAACCAGTGGTTAACATTCACCGGCTGCCCGGCGTGAGCATCAAGCTCGTGCATGAGTTTGGCCCTGTATGGGTGGATTCGCGTCTCGTAGCTCCGGACCGCTTTTGTAGAGAAGGCTTGACTCCAGACTGAGCGCAGTTCCGCGTGCCCAGCAAAGGTCCGTCGGAGCAGCACCGAGTCCTGCGGCCGAGTAAGGTCATACCAGGGTCCCTTCTGACACACCGAGTCGGCACCAAATATTTGCTGAACCGCCTTCGGGTGCGTTATAGACAGTTCTTGGGTGCCAATGCGCACAAAGTAGCCATATCTTTGGTGCAGTTCGTGCAGCGTCTTGTACATTTGCATGCGGCGAATGGAAGCGGTCATGTAGAAACTGCTAATTCGAGCAATCCATGGCCCGGGGAAGATGTTCAGTGGGTGTCGAAAAGCACGGTAGACGAAAAGACTCGCATATAATCCGAGTAGAAAGATGCCATCATACAAGCATGATTGTCTGAAAGCAATGTCCAGGGAAAGGCCGAGTCGATACTGCAGAGCAACCAAGACTGCAAATGCAATGGTGTGTATTTGGATGTAAGTTATACCATGCAAGTGGTGCTCGCCACGGTTGAAGTACCCCGCGTAACAGATGGCGCCAGTGGCGAAGGCGAAGGCTTGCAAGGCGAACTGCATCGTGTGCGAGTGCATATAACCGAAGAGATATCTCAATGGAGGACCAGCGAAAATTGGAAATTTAAGCGATCGAGAAGTAGCATATGCAAAGGCCGTAATCGCGCAAATGGCAGTTTGGTATAACCTTCCTCTCTTCCTGGCTCTACTGCACGGCGGGGAAGTACCAAATTTGAAAAGGGCCGCGCTCAACTCAGCGTACCGCCGTTCTCACTTCAAGGCATCTGTTTGGCACGCATTTGTATTTCTAACCACACCAGCTTACGGATGACACTCGAGCGGCCGAGCCAGGTGTGTCTAAGAAACAACCACCAAACCATCAAGAAAATCAATAGCACTAGTCTAACGTACGGTAACTTCTCGCGAAATGGTCTACTAATAGCTTTCGAGGGATTTACTACTTTTCATGTTACTACTGCGCGCTTAACATGAGTGATCCTTGAAGCAGGATTTCCCCGATCGATGATCCTTCCACGTGCTACCATTCATCCTCCATGTCCATAGACTATCTATTCCTCAAGGACACTTAGCATGCCCAGGGGCCAACTTGGAATCTAAGAAATGCCCTCCACTGAAAACGTGACTATAGTACCTGCCTATTTTATTCAAAAATGTTAGGCCTAGAAGGATCCAGCTTTAGCTATGTCTATATATTTTATGGAAATGTAATGCAGGATATCCTGTTTCCGGTCCTATTACCCAGAAAAAAAAAGCTCGTCTAGGATCGGTATCTAATGACCACGCTGTCAAGGCATTACATGCGACGGATTAATGCAAGTGCTTTCCATTAGAAATACAACTTTAGCGGTCCGAAGCGGTGTAGGGGCAACGCACTAGCGAAAGAGCCTTGGTGGGCGGAAAAGGCTCCCTAGATCTTTATAGTCTAAGGAATTGCATTGCTTGAGCTAGAGTAGCAGTGCTGAGGAAGTTGAATACTTGTTCTAGAAAATGTTGGGTACTATTTTAGAAGTCAAGGTAAATAACTACATATGCTCCAAGAGCCTGTTCGAGGAAAACAAACGCCGTCGCAGGTATACTCTTAGATAGCAAAACTAACAACCGAAAGTAAGAAAAGGCTGATAAGTCTGTTAATGTGAGCGATGCGTAAGAAACTGAGGGGAAAGTGTCCTACAAAACTGCCAGCTGTTTACGGAAATGGAGCAGGATCAAGTAGGATGAATCGGCGTGTCGTCCCATCGCTGCCCTACTCTTTGTCGGCGGAGACTGATTATCCTCGGGGGGCCAATCCCTCTGGGCGGCTGGAGAAAGCTGGTGAACTGGAGTAGCGTTGTCTTCTGCGTGGTCACGACGATCTTCTTATGTGGAGCCGGCGCCAGGAGGTATCCGTGCCTTTCAGCGCACCCACCGCTACGGAGGCCTATCGGGACAAATCTGCAAAAACGAAATTTTGGTGTTTCGCGCTAGGATTCTGCCAGCAAAACTTCATTAGAACTAGCTAATTACGTACACAAATGACTTGCTTAGTTTCACTAAATGGTTACTTGTCTCGAGCACTAACGTAGAGGTGCAAGTCTCGCTTAAGTGTTGTACATAGGGCCCATATAACTAGGCAAAAAGAAATCCACGTACCTGATTATACTTACCAAGCTGGTTTAATTCATTGAAAAGCAAAGATAGAATAAAATAAAGTACGTACCTTAGAGGATAATTAGATTACCCTCTTTACCCTTATCTAGATCTAAGTTAATTAGATTCTCCTTACCATCGCCCTCCTCTAGGTCTAAGTTAATTAGACTAGGACAGTGTCCTTAAATCCCCCTAGGTTAACTACTAATTATAGGTTATACATGACTACTAGCCTAACCTTAAAGGGAGTACTAGAGTGCCTTATCTAGCTATTTATAGTTAGCGCAGCAGCCCTTAAAGAAGCCTAGAACCTAGTAATATTTAGGGAAGATAGTCTAACCTACATGTTCCTAGTAGAATATACAAGGCTGAGTATAGACTATCCCCCTTAACTAGATAAGTAAGGCGTTAATATATGAGTCTCTCTTATTATAAATCTAATAAGTATTAACCCTGCTAGGAGTAAAAGCCACACCATGACCTAGAAGGTCCAGCAAGCGCCTTTATATATTATTTTTTATGTACTCTACAAGAAGATGACCCTAGATAGGGAGGATAGGGTCCTGATTTACTAGAGTGCTAGCGTATAGGTGAATAAAAAGTATCTCTAGCTCTACTAGGCTCAGAGGGTGATTAGTGGGCATGTTAATAGTGTTTATATTTAAATAAAGACTATAGGCTTTGTATGAGACGCTTAAAACCCATAGGGAATCGCTCGTTTCATATAAAAATAGGTTAGTAGAGGCTTTAAGAGGTAGAGAAGGCATTAGAGGTAGGATAAGCTTATATACCATAGTAATAATAATAGTAGTGTTAATAATAAGGAAGATATAGAAGAAAAGTAAGATAAAAGGTAAGAAGTTCTAAAAGGGCTTCTACTTTATATTATTACTTAGTCATAGGTGAATTAGTAATAGAAAATTAGTAATAGAATACTAAAGGTAAGCCACCTTACTAAGCTATATATATGACTATGAAGAAGTTCATTCACTTTCTCTTTAGGTATAAAGCAAAACAAGTTTAAAAGTAATTTAAGTAAGTATTAAAGCCCTTCATACGAGCTATTAATTCCTCTAACAATCAAGCGTTAAAGCTCGCAGATAGTTGATAGTCAAGCATTAAAGCCCTCTATACAAGCCATTGATTCCTCTAACAATCGAGCGTTGAAGCTCGCAGACAGTTGATGGTCAAGTATTAAAGCTCGCCATACGAGCCATCAATTCCTCTGATAATCAAGCATTGAAGCTCGCAGATAGTTAATAGTCAAGTGTTAAAGCTCACTATACGAGCCATCTCCTAGTTTAAATCTTCACGCTTAGCTAGGATTAGGATCCCAAACTCTACAGAGCGCTTAATATCCTCTAGTTAAATAATATAATACTTTCTTATATAATAAGCAACCCCATCCTTCTTCTTAAGAGGAGTAGATTAGATATTTATATCCTTCTCTTCCTCTTTAATCTTTAGCTCCTCCTTTAGCTACTTATTTAGCTCTTCTTTAAGAGCTACTAAGAATAATCGCTTTTTAGTCACTATTTATACACCTAGTATTAGCTCAGCCTAAGGCTCTTACTTAATCTTTAGCTATACCCTAGGCTCTAATATAGGCTATTATATAGTAGATTACTTCTTTACTTTAGGCTTTACCTTAGTCTTAACCTCCTTTTTCTTTAGACTCTCGGGCTCTTTATTTTATTAGCAAGTATCCTCTACTATCGTATGTTTAATAATAACGTAGATAGTAAGCTATTTATCCTTCTTAGTATATGCCTTGTATAGAGCCAATATATCTCAGGTTGTTTATGGGATATTAGACGATCAAGGTAGATAGATTAGTATAAGGTTTTACTTAATAGTATAGGTAAGAGAGAGCTTATTAGATAGCTTAATCTTAAATATATTAACCTTATACTCAGTAAGGAGACAGGCCAAAATAAAGTCATTATATAAGTAGATAGAGCAAGGATATATAGTTATTCCTATAGTGCCTAAAGATAATTAGGTTAGTATATATATATATATAAATAGATTAAGCTTAAAGCTTAAACATACAAACTTTAGTATAGGATATAGGCTTTAAAATACCATCTATCTACTTCTAATATAGAACCTAAAACTCTAGCTTAATCCATGTCCCTAGTGTCCTCTTAAGAAGTTTTTTATTTATTTAAGTAATTAAATCATTCTGGTAGGTCTCCGCCGTACGATTAAGCTAGGAGAATCGGGTATTTAACTACGTATAAGTCAGGGATCGAGCTAGGGATAGTATAGGCTATGGAGGGGCAAAGACTTAATTTACTACTAAAGGACTTGAGGGAGTAGATAAGTAGAGATTAATAATTAGGATCTCATGGCTTTATACAGGGCTTGGTGAAGCAATTCATGGGTATATAGTGATTATACATGAGGTAGTAGCAAGGCATGAGGCACATGATAATATATTACCATGTTCATGGCCAGTTTATAGGCAGAATCATAATAATAGCATTATATAAGAAGTTTTTACAGTTTTATTTTTTTTTACTAAAATCTTAGAGATAGGAATATTATAATTCTAAAGTAGTAGTCAAGAATTTTCTTTATATAATACTAAATTCCTTAGTCTATCCTATTCTTCCTAATTATACTCTACTTTAACCTCCTTAATTCTATCTTCCCTAGCCGTACGAGCCTATGGAACCCAATCAAAAGCACTAGTTAATAGCTAACATAGTATAAGATATAGTTAAACTCCTTATTAAATATAGGCCTGGGTCCGGGCACGAAGCTAGAGGTATATTATATAGAATAGAATAAAGGCATGGTCCCTAGCATCCTTTAGAGGGTCTTTAGGATCAAATCCTAGCTCTAATAATTAGGTATAAGTCCAATTATAAGTCTCTAGAGAGAGATATTCATTAATATCTATAAGATATTAGTAAATATATAATATAATATAAGTATTTATACTTACCCCATTCTTATACATCACTTTAAAGGGTTTAAAAGAGATCTCTATTAAAGAGAAGCCCATGATTTTGTATATTATAAGGTGGAAAGTTATATAGCATGTATAGCTTGCCTAGTATAAGGTGTAGGCGATTATTTTACTTTTAAATTATATAGATATTCCATGTCCGTATAAAGGAGTTAATCTAAATCTAGAGGAGAGGCATATAAACTACATATAATATAATTTAGTTAGAGAGATTACTATTTAAGTAGTTTCCCTCTACTAAAAGGCCTTAGAAATAAGCCTAATATCTTATTAGTATATTATATAAAGTAGATCTACTAGTGCTTACCTAATATTAAAAGAGGAGCCCATGGGTTAATTAAAGCCACCATGCTTTAATTCGTTAATTTATAGTACTTATACCATATAAATAGCACTCCTGAATTATAATCTTAGGGTGAAGGGATTATTAAAGTCTATACTATACTTTAGCAAGTAGGATAGTCTCCATGCCTTAATTAGATCATACGAAGCGAGGCTATTATTAAGTAACCTTAAGTGTATCTAAGAACTATTAAAGTATACTTATAGCCGTGCGAGTAGATATACTAATATAGACCCATATAATATAGTGAGAATATATATTAATAGCGCCATATATCTTAATACTATACAGCGCCAGCTTCAGGTAGCTATTAATTAACTAGATAAAATTTAGCCTAGGTATAATATATGCTCCTTAATAGCATTAAAGGTCATGTAGTCATCTTTATATAGCCTCTAGTACAAGCTCTTAATATATTAAATATAGCCAATCTCTAAAGGGGACTTAGTATGCATGTAATTACATATATATTATTAAATATACCTTATAATTTAAAACCCATTACTTTAAAAATAATAATAAAGTATTTATTGACTATAGCCCTCAAGCTAACCATTTAAAATCTCTATATAAAGCTTTTCAAGGACCTTCTTAACCTGTTGTTACTTAAGAATTAGGTTAGTTATATGTTATAGGAGTCCTAGTTTATGTTATACATATTTATATGTATAAGGGGAGAGTTAGAAGCCTTCACACTAAAGGATATCTATAATTTCCACCTTATTAAGGCTAACCTAATACATAAGAACCTTAATACGAGCATGAAGAGCAAGGTCCTTTATTACTATATAATTCTACTTTTTAACACCCTATCTACTTAGGCGAGCCCGAATTGTACGCTTACTAATTTTAAGGTTATATTGGTTTACGAGAATCTTAATAATGGAGCTTATAGATGAGCTAGTTTAGTAAAGATTTAATATCTAGTCACAATATGGCTCAAGATTAATTATTAGACGAGGCATCTTTATAAAGGTGGTGTACTAAGAAGTAAGTAATAATTTTAGGAGATTTATTTATTTTATTAAGAAGGGCGGATTGTAAGGCGGTAAACACCAAAATTTCGTTTTTGCAGATTTGTCCCGATAGGCCTCCGTACACCGCCTTCGTCTTATGGGTGCGCCACACATTCTTCATAGTCACACATTCTTCATATATTTTCGATATTTGAAGCTATTCAACAACCATAATAACTAATTATTAATAAAAAAGTCTTCCCTAGCTTCTCTAGATAGTATCTCGTTCTTAATTACCTACTAGATTCGTTCCTCCAAGCGCTGCGTGGGCTTAAATCCATAAACCTTTTTAAATTACTTCGCCAGCTTCCTCTAATCCCGCTCATTATCCTTCTCCTTCCTGACCTTAATTAATTAAATAGCATCACGAGTCTTTAGTATCCCATTACTACCAAGCGGTTTAACCTAGCGCTTAGTATAATTCTAGTGCTATGGCTCCTGCGCGGTCCTAATCCTGTAGATTACTTCCTAGGTCATTTTAAGCTCCTCTAGCTTCTCCATCTAGTGTTGAAAGACCTTTAATAAATTCTACTTAGTCCGCTTAGATAGCTTAGTAAGATCCTTTAGGACCTTTGCCTGGTTCCTAGTAAGCGCCTTAATAGTTGCTAGAGGACTATTTTCAACGCTAGAGGATAATAGTGGTGGAGTTAGTATATGGCCAGGGAGCTCTAGGATTAATATATCTAGTATTTCCAACTAATTGGCAAGCTAATTAATAATATAATGGCCATCAACTAGCTAGATGCCGCGGTCTTTAAAGGATTCTTGAATAATTCGCTGTGTAAAGGCCTTCTCGCGGAGTAGTTAAATAATCTATAAGAACTCTACCTTCCCATATAGCCTACCACCCTAGAAGGATAGCTTATTATTTATAAGCCTGAATTACTGCTTATAGGCTAGAAACAGCTTTCTGTCAAGAGGTTGGCAAAGATGTATTATATGAGGTAAGAAACTAAAGGGGATAATCTTATTATCCTCATAGTATTATAGAAATTCAAGTGTAAGGTGCGCGCCGTGGCTATTAAATATTAGATATCGCTTCTCGCCTTGCTTTATACGATTAGGATCCTTCGTAGCATAGTTAAATTAAACTAGCCAGGCAAGCGCCAGCTCATTAGATATCCAACCATTTAGGGATATCGCGGTTATTATATTAGGTAGTAGCACCTCGCTACTATTATACCAGGCCTCTATAAAGCTGCCGTTAGCTTTAAATATAAAGAATGGGTCTATTAGCTAGCCATCAGCGCTAATACATTCTAAAGTAGTAATATTTTCACCTCGCTCGCCCTCTACAAGGTTAGGGCAAGAAGACTTTAATTTAAAGACCTTTCAAGCGCGCCCTTAACCTGGTTGGAAACCATATTTATTAAAGTTATATATAAGGCGAGCAGGGATCCTATTAAGAAGTAATTTTAGCTAGTAGTACTAGTGTCGAAGCAAGCTAGCATCCTCTGCCTATATCCACCTTAATTCCTTAGTCTTCTACCTCACTAGCGTAAGATCTAGATGTGCTGGTACGCGCGCTTTAAATTAATATGGCCATATCTTACTAACCTACTTAGTTAAACCCGCTCGAGCAAGCGCTTGATTTGCCCACGCTGCGATGATAGAAGTAGGGGGTGAGAGGTTCTAACTACGCATCTTTATAAGCTAATTAATCAAGGCCTTCTCCTAGTATGGCTGTAGGACCGTTTTATCTAATGTGGTTAGTATTATTAGATTTTTAACTTTTTTCAGGCGACTTATTAGTATTGGATAAGACACGTTAAATTCACGCGCAATTTTCGCGATATTTGGTTTTTTCTGGGATGTAGCGATAGCTATAGCTTCAACTAATTAAGTCTCATTAAATTCAGGCGATTTAGGCATGTTGTGTGGCTTTAATATTTAATAATATTAAGGATATTCAAAAATATGAAGAATGTGTGACTATGAAGAATGTGTGGCGCACCCATAAGACGAAGGCGGTGGGTGCGCTGGAAGGCACGGATATGAAGTGCGGCGGTGGGGTTCTGTTTTCTGCGGCGAGGGATCACCCGCATCCCCAGACGGAGATTTGGCAGCCCATTTGATTTATGCGAGGCACATGGACAGGAGGGAACAGTGCGGGACAAGCTGTAGCATGACGTAGTTTTGTTGCAGTGAACCCCTCACGGATTCTGGCCGTATATTAGCCGATTAGCCTTGACAATGTGATCTGCATCCCAAATAGGAAATTATCCGGCAGACCAATACACAAAGCATGGTTAAATAGATGAAATCCGGAGCTTACGCTGAGCACTAAATGTTCGTCCACCTCTCATATTTCCCTTGTGTAAAGCGCAAATCATGATGGTGATAAGAATGACTGCAATCGCTTTTGTGTCACTTCTTTTCACAGCCCTCGGGAGTCCCATTCATGCACGCCTCGACGATGGCCTTGCCCGGACTCCTCAGATGGGGTTCGTCCTTCCTTCAGAGGCGCTATTGGAATGTGACGATACAAAAGTCTAACCACATCCAGATGGAACACTTACAACCAATACAACTGCTTCCCAAACGAGTCCATTGTGCACGAAAACGCAGAAGCTCTAGTTGCTAGTGGCCTCGCAGATATCGGCTATCGATATGTCACGATTGACTGCGGCTGGAGCGTTGAAGACAGATTGCCCGACGGCACGCTAACCTGGAACGAGACGCTGTTTCCCCAGGGTTTCCCAGCCCTGGGCCGATATTTGCATGATTTGGGCTTGTTGTTCGGGGCGTATGGCGATTCGGGTATCTTGCTGTGTGGGAGTCCGCCAAATCAAACGGGAAGCCTATGTACGTATCAATACAATAAGGTGTCTGCATTTGGTGGATCGCGGAAATGCTTACTGGTGCAGACCATGAAGAGATCGACGCGAGGACCTTTGCGGAGTGGGAAGTTGATTCTTTGAAGTGTACATTGACAACCACCCTGGGATCAGTGAATTTCTAAGTATACTGACAGTTCCAGACGATAACTGCTACTCTGACGCGGCAACCAACTACCCAAACGTGAACTACGCCCCCTCAACGTCCCCACATCCACGCTTTGCCAACATGTCGCACTATCTCCAATCGCAGAATCGGCCCATTCTCTTTCAGATCTGCGAATGGGGCATTGATTTTCCGGCGCTTTGGGCGCCTGCTCTCGGCCACTCGTGGCGCATCGGCAACGACATCATCCCCCACTGGCGGTCCATCTTCCGAACGCTGAACCAGGCCGTCCCCCAAACACACTTTGCGGGACCCGGGCAATGGCCTGATTTAGATATGCTGCTTGTTGGGTTGGACGGTGTGCTGAGTGTGCCTCAGGAACAGACGCATTTTTCCATGTGGGCGGTACTGAAGTCGCCATTGGTCATCGGAGCTGCGATTGGTGGAATGAGAGCAGAATCGCTGGACATCTTGCGGAACGAGGATGTGATTTCATTTAATCAGGACGCAAGGGGAGAAAGTGCGAGGCTGAAGAGAAGGTGGTCAGACGCGGGGTATGAGGTTTGGTCTGGACCGTTAGAAGGGGACAGAGTTGTTGCAGCGTTGATCAATTGGTCTGATGAGGAGAGGGAGCTCACGCTTGATCTCCCTGACGTTGGCATTCAGTTTGCTGGAGAGTTGAGGAATATTTGGCGTGGAGAAGTGGAGAAGGATGTGAAGACGTCGTACAGCGCCAGTGTCGAGGGACATGGGGTTATGCTGGTTGAGTTGAGTGAGACTCTGCCTGTAGGGGTGTATCCGAGTGAGATATTCGCCACCACAAATGGGTTTGTTATCCTGAATAGCGGTTTCTGGAGGTTTGCTAATAGGGCAGGCAATCGACGGCGTTCTCCCCCATCTACGCCGTCACATCAAGCCATGGATACACCCTCGACATTATCTTCAGTCAACCATCAACAGCGACTAACATATCCGTCACGACGGGCTCCATTGGATCTCGGGTTTCCATCTCTGTCCCATCCGGCGCTTCGTCAGTCTCTGCTCTGGTCCCTCTAACCGCCGGCTCAGGAAGCACGATCACAATCAACGGCGCTTCCCTTATTTCCTCCATCCATCTGATCCCCCCAAAGCCGACGTACTACCCAGCCGCACAGGACACTACCCTAACAGGAAACACAACCCCCTATGCATGCCCGGACTTATTCTGCCTCCCAACCGGCGCAAAACTTAAAAACCTAGACGCCGACTCTACAGCAATATTCCACGTCACCTCCACCACCCCAGGGTCAAAATATCTCGAAATCGACTACATCAACAACGAGATCGCCTTCGACTCCTCTTGGGGGTGGGGTTCGAATTCTAGGAACCTGACCATCCGAGTGAATAACGAAAAGCCCGTAAGATTGGAGATTCCACTAAGTGGACAGCACAGTGAGCTTTTTGGGCCAGGGCAGGGATGGTATGATTCAGGGCGGTTGGGTGTGCTTACTGATGGGTGGAGGGTTGGTGGGAATGAGGTTGTGTTTGGAAATGAGGGGGGTCAAGCGGGATTTTCGTCTTGGGCTCCGGATCTTGTCGGGGTGGGGGTTTATGATTAGTATGGTCTCCTTGGGTGAGGTTATCCACTGGAAGGGGAGTCAGTGCGTTGAGCTAGGGTCCATGAGCATGATTCAGTCGGAAACTCATGACTTCGCGTTTTCTATCAAGCAGAGCAGGAGCTAGGAGGTGCGGGGTCGACTGTGGGGGGTGGGGCAGTTGTTCCTGAACCTTCCGTCCCAGAACGATGTTGTCAGAGCTTAGGGGATGCTCGAGCATTAGATAATTCTTGTGTTTCGTTGCGACGAGAAGGTGACAGGCGAATATTGTAAGGAAAGAACCCAACACTCGCAGCAGCCTCGCGGGCGTCTCCATTCCCTCCACTATCGTTAGCATTTAACAGATCGTTTAGTGGATGTTCCCATAGTTTGTTCTGTAGTCTGAGAGGGGGGTTCGATTGTCCCGTCAGATTTATGCGGTCGAAAATGCCACAATGAGGGAGGAAGAAGGCAGGCTGCGGCGGTCGGATAGGCTCGTCCACTGGTCCATATTGTCGGGCATCAGGATGAAGTTTCCGGTCACGGAAAGTCAGGGCACTACTAGTAGACAACGTGCTCTGCCCCTAGGCTAAGGCGAAACGTATGCGAGGCCGCCATCTCCATACTGGCTGGATCAGCTTTCCAGTCCCCTAAAGCAACATTAAGCGAGTGTATGGTTAAGGACGTGTAGGATGGAAACAATCGGAGGTCACCTTGAACAAACCCTTGTGGACCAAGCTGAGCTGAATGGTAACGTGATCCTTTTTTGATGAACCATTCCAGCCACAGCAGGGAATAAGGCAATCTTAAGCGTTAGCTGACTGGATGAACTTGTCTTTCACAAAATTGAGGAGATGCTGAAAGCAGTCTCGGAAGTATATCTGCGCAGTGTCCAATCCGAGCTCCACGTTCCGCATCTCTTCAGCTGCTGTTGCTGTACGATAAGGGCATTAGGTTCGAGCTAAACTCTGTGGGGCCGCGATATTCGACAAAAGGATGCCTTACTCGGTGTCATAAATTCTAGCCGTCTGAAAAGAAATCTTCCACCTCGTATTCCAGGTCTGCCACAAATATCCTTAGGGCAGAATCTGCCGAGGAACGAGTTGAACAGTTGCCCGCGTTTCTCGGTATAAATACTGCTCCTGACATCGGTGACATGGAACCTGATCTGCTGCAATTCCCATCTAAAAAAAACTTACTTAGCACCTGTCTCAATACTCACGTTGTCATTTGAAACAATATGGCCGGCTGGGACGAAAAGCATATCCATTGTTCCGTGTGGATCAACCATCCAGAAGTCGACGTGATCTTCCAATGCCAAAAGGATATTCGTCGCTTCCACTTGGCCGACAAGTGGAACGACTGGAGATACGGAGTCAACCTTTTCCACGGGGACATTGCCACCCCAGCAAGCACCAGCACGAACCCCTGGAACAGCACAGAGATGAAAGTCAAAGGAGGAACTGCCGAGAAGTTCCAGTTCCGCGTCGTTCGCAATGGCAAAACACTCGTCGACCGATGGCAGGACATCAATGCCTACACTGGCAACCTCGGCGCCGGAAACATGGGTAAGGACCTTAGTGCGCAAAAGGTAATCAGAGTTGATGGCCTGATTATCCAATACACTTTCTACGACGCTGGCAACTATGGAACTACCGACCTACCAACCGCGCACCAGTGCTACGTTACCGTTGCCCCTGATCGCTCCTCATGGATGACTTCCGTCGTGCCACCTGGCTCAGAGGCCGCGAAGAAACCCTTCCATCGCTTTGTCCTTCCTATGCCTCACAACTTCGGCTTCAACAACATGGATACCTGTAAGGTGATTGCAGACACAATTGGGCCAGCCGCCTTCATCAGCGAGGTGCTCACCCCACTCCTTGGTCCTTTGGGTTGGGTGGGCCATCTCGGTCCCATTGGCGCGGCAAAGGCCCTTGGAATCATGGAAGGGACATCGCGCACCCAGAAGGATGCCGTACCTGACCAGCTGGCAATGGGCGCGAGGTTCTTCGAAATGCGAGCCTCCGGCATTGAACCGCATATACGCAAATTGACTGGCCTGGATGATATTTACTTCCACCATGGCATTCTTCCAGGCCAGCCCATCCGCACGTTTTTCCAGGATGCTGTGGATTTCCTGTGCGCACAGCCCAATGAGATCATCGTTGTCTGGTTTACCTGGAGCCAGACGAGCGAGCATCACCCGGAACGCGATGTGGTGATGAAAATGATCCAGGATTGCTTTGCCGATGCGAAAAGCAAGGGGGTAACGCTGGAACTTGGCACCTTCGACGAGATGAGCAAACCAGTCGAGACACTACGTCAGGAAAACAAGCGCTTCATCATGTCATTCAAGGACGACGGCTACCATCCCTACGACGTCTACGACGACAAGGGCCACATTATCCCCGATGGCTCGGGCATCATCACTGAGTTTGAAAGTATGACTGGTGACAAACAGGCTGGAACGTCCATGACATACCTGCAGTGTCAGACGACTTTGAGCAAGAACATGGTTGCTTGTGGCGCGGCGGTCACATTCCACAATAAGATCCTGTTGGCACAAAAGGCGAATACGGATCCGTTGACATTGAACTGGGTGTATGCAAATGCGAAGGAAAGATTTGGGGATGATCATCTACTTGTCATTTTGAATGATTTCTTTGATCTTGGAACGTCCGATGTTGCGAATCAGCTTACTAAGATGCGACTATGGGACGCCTAGGTCGCCTATGGGGCGCCAGGTGTAGTTAATCATGCCTTGACTCCCTTGATATCTAACAATACGCTCTTGTTGTTTGCAAGGAAATAGGATCGTGCCTTTATGACTGGGGCTTGCGCAGATTGCCTATCCTCCATGCTGAGTGCCGTGCTCGCTAGTTGTCTGCAAATCCAGGTGACATAGCCTGTGGTGGCCCATTAGCACAGAGGACATTGTAATCGTCTCCAGCCGACATCTTGCTGTAAGAGTCGATGCAGAGACATTAGCAGCCACACTTACTGAGCCATCTTAGTCAGCACGACAGCGTAAATAAGGTGCACAGAGTAGAGCTAACCTAGTAAGATCCAGTTGAGACCACCTTCACCACTAGAATATCAAGACTAGGACTTGGATCAGTATCTAGCATTCTACTATCGACCTTAGTCGAGGCACTAAGCGCCGGAGTTAAGGCTACAGACTCCCTTTTATCGTGATGTCTAGCGGCCAGGATAAGGACCATAGCAGACACGAAGTATATAAAATTGGTCGTCCCCAGCGAGGGTTCTCTCAATATAACCGATCAGATCTAACCCAAACCACCCATTGCGCCCGAGGAGAACCACAGCCAAGCAAAATGAGCAGCACCCGTCCCAGCACCGGCCAGAAGTAGTAAACCGACTACTTCAGCGCGGTCAACCGCGCCGTCCTTAAATGCCTCCTGTCCAAAACCTACACACACGAATTCGTCCCCGCCAGCTAAAACCCTCCAAGGGCATTCGCAAAATCTTTGTAGCTCAGGCATAGTACCAGTTTCGGGATGGAGTGCAATGCTCGAGAGTTTGATATGGACACGGGAAAGTAAACGAGGCGATGGCTATGTCAGGCCGTACATTTGACCAATTCGGCCACAACCTCTTTGTTAAATCGCGAGATGAGCACATCCTCGTTTAGATGCAACTCTGCGCTGGTTACTAAATTGGCGTCATGGAAGCAGAATCTCACTGCATCTGTATAGATCGTTCCCATCCGAAACGCAAGCGAGTCGACGCATCTCGTTCTTAGGTATTCTTGGAAGCTTTCAAGAGTCGGTGGTGGTGCGCCAAGTTCCTGCTGCCCTTTCTTCGCAGCTTTCAAGCGTTGGGCTGTGAAATCTTTATGCATTGTGTCCACGGTTTCCCAGCGCCCGAGCTCCATTAGCATAACCCCGAGGCTGTATACGTCGAATCGTCGCGAAAAGGGAATGGTATGTCTGGTAGCGGGATTGGTGCATTGGGGATGTCGATAGCGATCGCCAAACTCGTTAACTTCGGGCTTGATTGTCATCTCGTCTGGCGAGTCTGGCCGCGCATAGTCGAAACCAGAGAGGAACGGATGAGCGACGAAATCCGTGTTGGATAAGATATATTTCTCGTCCTCTGCGCGGCCTCGAGCTCGTGCAAAGAACAGAATATTCTTCGAGTTCAAGTTCTTGTGGTACCACCTCGAGACAAAGACTCGGTGCAACCCTGTGGCGAGACTGCGTGCTATTTCAAACCGTTGCTCCAGCTTTAGGCGTGCAAAGCCTTTGCGGTTGATGAGGTCGTGTAATGTGTATGCTCTACCCGACGACTCGTTGAGAGTGGAGGGCAAGGTGGGCGCTGCGGTCGGAACTCTGTATACCAGCCCAATGCGGCGATGAGGAAGAAATTCGATATCATCAATTACACCTACGCAGTCGAGGGTGCGATACTCTGGTAGGTTCTGGCTAGCGTGTAGCAGTCGGGCAAGGTCAAGACAGGTATTCAGATACGCCGTCTTCTCCGCCGAGTTGAGTGGCGCATGACACGCTCGCCATTCGATGAGGACGTCGATTTTCTTGTCTTTAAGCGTGTACTGTGTGGGGTGGCGCGACATATCTGAGCCGAGAGATGATAACTTGGAGCGATCCACGATCAACTGGTTGGTCGAAGGGGGTAGCGAGGCCTGCCTCTGCTGAAGCGCTGTCACACTCGCGGCCACCGAAAGCGCCTTTCGCCAGTGGGAGCTTGCCTGTTGGATTTCCAAGAGTCGGTCCTTGTCCTGGTCGGCCAGGAGCATCTGCATAAGGGAGCCGTCAAGGGAGACCTGCAGTGGCTTTGGAATCAGATTGTGTAGGCTGGTGTTGTACGAGTGGATGGTGGAGATGAGATCCTTCAAGCGGTCCTCCTCGCCGATCGCCCACCCAAGGCGAGCCAAGGACCTCGCCAGTCGAGACTGTTCATGATTGGCGATTTCGTTTTGGAGCCTCTCATGGACCACCTTGAGGTCACCAAGTCGTACCTCCAGAACCTGCTTGGCGGCTTTGATCGAGGTGGCCTGTCCCAGGAGGGCTCCAATTGCTGCCACGGACCTGTCTACCAGGGGGAGCAGGTCTGGTGGAATGACGCACCGCGAGGACGCCTCGCTTGGCGGGTGAAGGCCGACCTCGGTCGCCCAGCGATGGAGAACCTCGCGTTCCAGCTCCAGCTGCCTGAAAAGAATGCCGGACGACTCGGGGTAGGCTCGGAAGGAGGTGACGAGGCGAAAGACATCGAGGAGGGTCGACACCAGAGCAGCGGTTCCCAAAGCGACACCAAGGGGGTCCATGCTTCCTCGGGCAACGAGACGGGTGTTTGGATTCAGTGGACTGCAAGTGTGTTGCGGGTGGCAGGAGGAACACGAGGAGAGGGGCATTTTAAGCCTCTTGGCGAGGGGGCGCAGTGAGGGGCGATGCATCCATCTCCTCCAACCGCGCCCGAGCGACAGCTTCATCCCCAGTCACCACACGTCGAAATGGAGAGCACGACATCGACATACGCTCCATCCAGCTATGGAACGCGATACTCAACCGAAACGGGCACGAGCCAGTCGCACCAGCGACAGCAAGGCCAAGCGGACCACTATGACTTGTTCCTCCTCCTCCAGGACATGCTGCGCACCGACGAAAATGCCATTCTCGAGTTCCCCATCGACCACTGGGGCCGCGACGATGCGTGGAACATCGGACTGGGAGCAGGCGGGTTCTCGTCCGTGTCGCGTCGAATCGCCAAGGGTCGCTGGGGAAAGCGGAGCGTGATGGCGTACAAGCGCATCCGACCGGTCTTTGACAACGATGGCAGGATCGACGACGCCGCGGCGCTGGGGCAGTTTATTGACGAGTTGAAGGCCCTGTCCGCTCCCGACGTACGGTCCCATCCCAACATCAACCGCTTGAGAGGCATCGCATTCGAGACCCAGTCGCACCGGTCTGATGGCACGCTTTTCCCTGTCCTCATGTCCGATCCGTCCCCGCTGGGCAATCTGCTGGATTTCGTCCAGGATATCATTCGAATGGTCGATGGGCCCTATTGGGAGTGCTGCCTCGACGTCGCCCGCGGATTGCAGGTCCTGCATGTAAACAACTTTATCCACGGCGATGTCAAATGTGAAAACGTGCTGGTCTTTCCCACCGCCGCATTTGAGGGTCGCAAATTCATCGCCAAGTTGACCGACTTTGGCTGTTCGATGGACCTGAGCACGATGGAGGCCAACACTCATACCAAACTAAGAGGCGCAACACCTCCGTATGATGCTCCCGAGTCCGACCGCTTGATTCAACGCGAGCTTCTTCCTTCTACAGATGTGTATTCGTACGGCCTGTTAGTGTGGAGAGTTGCGATCGATGGAGCCGATCCGTTCACTCACCAGAGATATCAGTTTGGAGCAGAGCACGAAGCGACCAGCGCCAAACAAGCCCGGATCCGCGAGGATAAACGCAGCGAGACCATCCTCAGCATTGCCCTGAGCGCCATATATGATATGGGCCTTGGCCTTGAAGCAGACACGGCGGACGGCCTTGGTGAAGTACTTTCAATTGCTCTTAGCTCTAATCCCGCGGAGAGGAATCTCAGCAGGATCCTGGATGTATTTGAGCAACGTAAAGGGTGAGTTGGGCCATTATGCTTCTGCACCTCGATACTAATCTCCCGCAGGACCTTTGATCGACGCCTGTTCGGCCTGTCATCCCCCAATGGGCGCTATCTCCGCGACTTCATCAAACACGATAATGGGCACATGAGGGAAATGGTGCACGAGCGACATGGCCTTTCCGTGTGGAGCAAGGTTCCTCCCAGGGCACACCACTTCTATCACATAACGCACAACTATGGCAGTATTGACGCCGGCTTTCGAGGCTTCGGGCTGTCCAGACTATCGCCGTTTGCCGACTGTGTCCGGGAACTACTACTGGCTGTTGAGCATATCTACACCCATGTCCGCCGCCCTGCCCCCGAAATCGGGAAACTTCATCCAATACCATCCATAGATCTTGGTCCAAATCTCGAGGGCTCGATTAAATCTGTCTTGGACTTCCTCACCGTCGGAGGCCCCGAAGCTATTGCAATTGCAGGCACTTGCGGCAATCGGCGCGTTTTCGAGCAGCTCACTCAACGTACGGCCCCAATGCAGCGCTTATAACACCTGATCAACTTACATCATGTAGCTCTTGAAACAGGTATCAACAGGTGGCAACAAGTAAACAACTCTATGCTTGGGTTGATCACGTCTATTTTGCCATCCAAGCGACCACCTTCCCTCAGGAGAGCGGAGGTATTCCCCTTCTCTTTGGCTCACGATAGTGGGAACTAATTGATATAGGACATAAATGAAGACGCCTTCGGGAGCGTACGCGGTTTGTATGACCGTCCCGGCGGCGTCGCCGCTACCGACACGATGGTCATGATAAACGAGGACACCTCAAAGCTCCTTCATACTTATGAACCGGTATACTACTCTCTATCGTCCCGTCCTTTTCCAACAGGGGGCTAACCAACCCCAGTCTGCCTGTTTAGATTTTCACCTGCTATCAACGTGTCGGCTCCCAGCTGCCCTACAAGGACAGCTCTTCAAAGCCGTCTCATCTCGGGCAAGCCGAAAGGAAGCAAACATTCAAGTCACCCTGATGGAGGAGGCTATATGCTACAGCACTGGGTTTGGAGTCCCGCAAGATCACGTCAAATCACTTTCGATCATTAAAGAACAATGCGACCTTGGATACATGCCTGCGCAGGAGGCCCTCCCCCGCATCCATGATGCCCTAGGATTTCCCGTACCCGAGAATATTCTTGCCGCGCCATGGTATAAACGGATATCCGCTTCTGCCACTTCTCGGCCAATCGGTGCTGATGTATCCGTTGACCAGGTCGACGGCATCATAAGTCTCAATAAGCTTACTATTAACGATCCTCGCGACGGGAATATTGACCGCAATGACATCTCCCCCCCATATGGGGCAACCAGTCTGGCGGCCAGAACTGCACTCCATCGAGCCGTCGGACAAGGGGACAAGACAGCGGTTTTAGAACTAATAGGACGCGGCGCCTCGATTGATCAGGCGACGGGGCCTATATACTTTCACAATGGGCGGGCTGGGCACATGGATCCAGTTCAACTTGCTTGTACTTGGCACGAGGCCGAAATAGTAGAAGTTCTGCTTGATGCCAACCCGTTCTACCCACTGAATGCGGACGGCAGCGGAAGAATCAACCTCCTCTATTTTGCCATCCAGTGTCAGAGTACAGCTGCCCGAATGGCCAGGCATGGTTTCAACCAGTACTTTGCTTTGATGGCCACAATTGACCTACTTCTCCGCCGAGGCTGCACCAACTGCGTCGATAACGATGGGCTGACTGTTCTACAACTAGCAGTCGGCAGTGCCGCGCTAGACGTATTCGAGTATATTACTGGCATTGACAGCTTTATGGAGAGCGTCAACGAGCTCGTGGCTGGGAAAAGCGCTCTTCATCTTGCAATTGCTAGTGGAAGCAGTCACAAATTTGAGCTGCTAATCAACAAGGGCGCCAATGTACTTCAGCCGCCCTCCCGAGGCCATATCCTAGACTTTGCCATCACAATCGCCGCCGGAAATGATTATTTTGCCAAAAGAATACTCGAACTCTCTAGAACATCAACCACCGAGTCCGATAAGCACCAGGCTCTAAAGGCAGCGCTCCGGGCGAGTCAGTGGGACTTGGCCGACTACGCCCTTGGAATCGGTGCGAGCGTCAATGGATTATTTGACCAGGGCCGGGCTTTCCCCAACATGCGATACACTGTATTTGGCGCTGTGCTTAACAGTGGCAGCCCTACCGCAATTCTGCAAGTACTTGATGCCATTATCCCCCTCGCAGAAAAGCATGGCCAGCGGCTTGAATTCATCGTCTCTCCTGAGTTCCAAGTATCCGCCTTGCATCTTGCAGCAGCCGAAATGTTCTTCCACCAAAAGTATGAAGCCGCTAGAATATACTCCACTCTGTTTACTATCTTCCCCGAAAAGCACCACCTCGAGGCCCGAGATATCAAAGGCTGGACACCACTCCACACGGCAATCTCCTGCCGCAACGTGGTGGCCGTACGCGCGCTCATAGATGCTGGCGCAGACGTAAACGCCATGAGCAGTATTGAAGGATCCCCCGCGGGACCATCAACAAAGGACCTACTTTTCGCGCAGCCCTTTGCCCGCGAACCGATATACAATGTCCACGCTGGTACCCGTAAAGCTGGTGACCGCGCCCTGGAACAGATATTCAAGATATACCGCGAGGACCCGCGAGCCCGATGCGCAAAACGTAGTACAACGCTGAGGGCAGAGCAGCGCTTCAATGCTTCTCCGCGTGATAGGCGTGTCATGGATTTCGTCGAAGTCCTCAGTCTCCTCCCAGACTCCCTCTCCCGGGACGATGCGGGGATAATGAGTAGTTTTCTAGCCTCGGCTGCGGTAGGTGACGGAAAGGAATGGCTGCACACCTTTAAACTTAGTCTTCGGGAGATTGCGCGGCGCGTGCAGTGGTCTGGAATTGAAAGAGTGAGGTTCCTAAAGCATCAGGGCATGGAGAAGCTGAAGCAAATGGGGCTTTGGGAGGATTATAATGATTATTAAGTATTTCTATTTCTAACCCCACATCGGGAATATAGCCTATATTTTAGGAGTAGATCCTAATTTTAGGCCCTTTTATAGCCTTATATGTTTATACCGTCTATATAGATGTTAGGGTGTCACAGCAGGTGCCTCAGGCATTACTCGTATGAAGTTCTTTCTAAGAAGGTCTGTAAATGTCTTCTATAGGTAGAGCAGCTCCTCCTTATTCATCCCATAGAGAGGGCCGTACGGTGGTGAATCTTCAACACCATTCTGGTCCCATTTTAGTGGTATTTTGTGGTCAATTCCTGGCTGGTGTGGAGGTAGCTTTTCAGCTAGTTGTTGACTAAAGACGTCCACCCATTGCTAATAGTGCTTTGGTAGCTTGTCCTTTAGGTGGATGTGCTTCTTTAATTAGAGTGCTTTTTTAATATTATCTAGTAAAACCCTGCTGATGCGTAGCTGATTTGGCGCTGTTGAGCTCCGTACCAGGTGGTGAATTAAACAAGCTGTAGCGTGCGCTATACGCAGCATCTTCACGTTTGTAGGTGCAATTATATGGTTGGCACGATTCTAACATTTTATTTGTTTGCCTGCCTTGGTAAAGATATCTAGATACCCCTTCCTAGCTAAGTACCGTCCGCGTGCGTTGTATAGCTAGGGATCTCTAAGAATCATGCTATCTTCCTTTGGTCTAATAATGTATGCGAATACACGGACTTGCTAGTGGCCATGCACGTCAAGGTCGAAATTTATAGCGTGAGTGATTTAGTACTAGTTTAGCACCACACTATTAAGGACCCGTTGGTGTATCCTAATGCGAGGCAGGTCAAGAGCTTGTACTAGAGACTCATTTACTATTACATAATAGTGGCAACCTTGGTGGGATCTATTACACTGGCCGCCCTGTTTCGGCCGGACGGTCGGGCGGTCACCACCAAAAAACGTCAATTCTGCCAGGGGGAGGTGTCGAGGGGGTGTCGCGCTAAATCCGTCCCGCTGGCGCATTGCCCAATCAGTGCCCGCTACTCCGTCCGGCCAGCGCATGGTGGAACCCCCAGTGGGCTGTCTGGCCAATGCACTACCTAATCACCACCTTTACGCATCGTCCAGCTAACGTATCACCCAATCACTACCTCTACGCATCATCTGGCCAACGCATCACCTAATCACCACCTCTACGCATCGTCCGGCCAACACACCACCTAATCACCATCATCACGCCCTTATCCTGCTAATGTATCACCTAATCACTACCTCTACGCATTATCTAGCTAACGCATTACCTAATCACCACCCCCTATGTCCGCGTCCAACTAACGCACCCCCTAATCACTATCATCATACCCTTATCCTGCTAACGCATCACCTAATCACTACTATAGCACATTATCTAGCTAATACACCACCTAATCACTACCTCTATACATTATCTAACTAATGTACTACCTAATAATTATTATTACTAGTACCTCTTATCTTTGTCTGTCTAGCTAATATAATAGCTAAGTATAATCTTACTATTACTATAGCTAGCTACCTTTATTCTCACCTAAGTAGCACTATTTTCTATAATATATATCTAGTTTCCCTTTCTCCTAAAGCCGCTAGCGTTAGAGTTAACCCATATAATCACCCCCCATAGTAATAGCATGCACGACGTATCTAGTATATAACTATACAGCCTCCCGCGTTCGCAGGAGCTTCATAGGTAGTAGAAGTATCTAACCCTTCTTATAATTAAGCACTAGCTAACTATTAAAGTAATCCTAAATCATGATTATTACTAAGTAACCAAGGTAGCGAGTAGCCTAGGAGGCGTGAGAGAATATATATATTCTCTATAAACTATACTATTTTAAATAGATAGCTACCTAAGAGAAGTAACTATACCCTTACTAGTACTATAAAGCATGCCTGTGCCTTATAGGTATAGACACCATGACTTATACTAACATGCTAATATACAGCCCACTACGTCTGGCGCAGTACTAGCGGCTAGTAGTTAGGGAAGTAGTATATAAACCTAGTCTCCTAATCCCCCATGTGGTCCTGTTCCCCTCTAACTAGCTTAGGAAAAGGGGGTACTAGCTTATATTCACGTAGCTACTACTATGACTAGAGTATGTCCTATATACTAAGCTATTCCACTAGGAACTAATCCTCCACTATAAGTATATAGCTATATTTTAAAGCTAGATGCTAGAGTAACTACGAGGGCTAGATTACCTCATGATACCTGGTACAGGTAACTATATGCTACCATGGGTAATATACTAGCTACGCCCATGGTAACACCTAGTGCTCATGCTTATTTAGGATGAGAGGCACGCGAGGCCTGCTCTTAACCCACTAGCTAGCCGCCAGACTAGCACCTATAGGTGGCTCTACTACTAGACCTGTTAGCGAACCTAGTTGGGTACCTATTAACTCGCCTTCTAGCCCATCATCGCCCCTAAGGATAAATTAGTGCTAGATGTTAGATGCCTTGTAGAATAGGTTTAGCTACTTAGTCTATAGGGATATTAGGTGCCGCTCCTCTACGGCGTAGATCTACTAGTTAATCTATTAGTAGTACCCTGCCTAGTGGGCGTAGATATTAAGTATTAGCTCCACCACTATGTATAGATCACCTAGGGCAATCCTCTAGGGCAGGTGTTATTTTGAGATCATGATCATGGTGTACTGATAGCGCCGGGTATTAAAGATAACTATAGGGCTCTAGAAGAACTTATGGCTCGCTACCTTTATAGCCATGTTAATTATTATCTATATAGGCGGGAGTCGCTCCCTAGGCAGGGCGAAGAGATAGTGATTATTAGAGAAGGCCACGCGCCTAGTAGTCTACTATAAGCATAGCACTTACTACTAGAGTAGCTTAACTAGAGGCTATACGTGTACTAGGTAGAGTACCACCACCTCCCTAAGCCTAGTAGGGAGGAAGCAGGCCATGAGCGTGACAAGGCCTCGGCACTAGATAGTCTTATTATACTTAGTAACCAGCATCACCGCGCCCTCACTAATAAAGAGGTTCTACATACTAGATATAGTATTATACTATTTTAGTATCATTAGCTCTGTGCCGCGCGCGGGCTAGCCCTAGGTTAGTTAGATAGTCAAGATTAGCTAGTAGAGGAAGGCCTAGGCCTTAATAAGGTAGGCCCTAATAGTGGGGTAGTACTAGTACTAGCCTATTTATAGTAGGCGACAGCCCTGCCCTAGTGCCTTATAGAAGGGTAGCAGGGGCCGTGCCATCTTACTACTACTAGTGACCAGGGACCTGGGGCTATTAACTAGGAGTAAGAGAAAGGAGAAGCTAGTTATTACACGCGTAGGAAGGTTAGTAAGCTAGTAGAGATTAACTACTAGTAGGGCGCCAAGCAGGAGTTAGTAGTGAAAGATTAATAGGATAGTCGCGAGCATAGACTAGATCCACTATTAGAAGAGAGTAAGGGGTAGGCCCTAGGGGTCACGATGCTAGTAGAGGACTATTAAATCTAATAACCAGGAAATAGTGGGCCGCTGCGGCTAGTCACGTATAATACGCATGCCACCCACCATTAGGCAAAGTAGCTTAGTTATAGGGGAGAAGCTAGGCTAACTACTATAGGCCTAGTGGACCTGCATTACCTACTAGGCATGATTCCAGATTAATGCCCGCGGGCGGATGTTAGGGATCAGGTAGTACCCATGCATTAGCAAGGCGAACTCCAGGAGTAGCAGCCAGGCGACCTAGATTAGCCTAGCAAGGATAGTAGTATAGTTATATAGCTTATAAAAGGCTAGCTAGCCATCCTTGCCCACCTAGAGGCCATGGATCGCTATATAGGCTACTAGCAAGGCGCTAAACCTATCCCCCTCTAGCTTGATCTATAGCGCGGTAAGGTAGTAGATACTTAGGGAGAAGATCACCTGCGTGAGCCATGCCCAGCCTAGTCTAGGGAGCTATACTAGCGTCCTACTAGTGATACCCTAGGGCTTACTTAAGGCAGGATCCCCACCCATGTCCCCTTAGCTAGTTAGAAGGTAGGGACTATTATTATTACTACTATCACTACTAGTACTTCCCTCCAGGTCAAGGTTAATGTTAGTACTATTATTAGCGCTATTACTATTAGTATTACTATCCATTAACGTGCACGAAGGGGCGAACCTATTATCACAGGAAGAGTTATTTAGGTTAGTATTAGTATTATTCCTAGAGAATAACGTCCTAATACTACTAGTATTAACCCAGCGCGGTAGCCTGTATTATGTCTCTAAAGCAACGCCTTATAGCCAAGACAGGGGGTTAGGTGCCATGGCTACTTAATCTAGTAGTCCACCTATAGTACGCTAGCACTTCGCTATACAGGCCCATGGCGTGGGAGTACTTAGTAGTAAATAGTATAGCTTCCTCTTAGTCCCCTTTATAGAGGATAGAATTACTACTATAATTATTACCTAGCTCTATAGAGTTCCTCCCCCTAGGCTACTACTAGCTAGTATATTACTAGTAGCGGGGGCTTGCTGCCTAGTAGTGCCCTGCTCGCGTTGTGGTCGTGCCCATTACGCCTGGTCAAGTTAGTCACTATAGATGTGGTCTAATAGATTAGCAAGGAAGCATGCTACTACTATACCTAAAAAGTCCCAGCGCGCCAGGTCCTTAAGGTAAAGGAGTAGGTATTAGTAGATTACCTATAGGAGCCACTCCTCTAGTGCTATAAGGGAGAGGCTAAGGTATTACTTACGCTATGCTAGTATAAGGGGTGCCACCTAGAAAAGTAATATTAGGAAGCGCTTCTAGTACTACGCGTAGCAGGTGATTATCATAGCCTTCTATAGCTACTATAGGGGCTAGCTGTCACGGGCCTCGTCCCGCTTAGGTCATCGCCACGTGACAATCCTCTGTATATAGTTGGTCCTGCTTCGCGGAACCTCTATTAGTTCTCCATGCTTCGTATTTTAGTTTAATATGACCTTGTTCATCGAGAGACGTTCCTTATATAATATGAAGTATTAAATCAAGCTCCCTGTTTATCTCTCTACATTATACTTTGTCTCTGCGTCTTAGTTTCATCGTTCCACGACCCCTGTATGGTTATTGTTGATGATCCCTGTCACTTCGCCCCTAGTGTCACCCCACCGCATTGGAATTCATCCCTAGACCAACAATATCTATTAAACCTATGCTAAGCTTTTAACCATGTTCCCCGTGAGTAAATCCTCTTAAAAACGTTCCCACGCGAGCTCTGTGGCTAGTGATGGCCCGGCCTCCTATACGCGGAGCTAAAGCTGTTTGATTAGCTCCCGCGTATCTAGCGCCTCTAGGCCTGGTGTATTCCTAGCTTCATCTCCCCTAGAACGACCACCTTTAGCCTCTAGTAGCGTTATAACGCCTCTCTAGGATCCCTTCAAGGCCCCCTCTAAGGGCGATCCTAAGGGCAAGGCCCCCGAGCTCCTAATACTAACGCTAACCATACCTACTATTATTCGCAGGAAATCCGCGATAACCCTACCTATACAACCACTAGTTGCCTTCCCTATAATCAAGCCTACCACCACGTATGATCCCCGTGTTGAGAACCTTACCCACTAACTCATAACCCTTTAGTATAGCTACAAGGGCGAATACACCCGCGCAAAGAAATATAAGGCTATAGTAGAGGAGGCGCTTAATAAGGTTATCTTACTATAGGAGGAGCTTAACTACTAGCATACCATGCTTAGGGAGCTCTCCAGGCGCCTTAGCGCCCATGAGCCCCGTGATCCATCCCTAGAATAACTAGTTCTCCTAGGGATAGTAGCTAATACCTCTAGCGCCCCTTAGTATTAGGCTCTAGCTGATGCCTAACCATCCCTAGAACCACGAACCTCTGAACCTCTATAGCCCCTGGCATAGGCTCTATACAGCACGCCTCCCAGGGCTTACTAGGCCTATGATACCTCGCTAGTAGGCCTCGCTACGGGCTTTACTCTAGGCCTTGAGCCTCTACCTATCCCTCCTTATCCTTAACCTTTCTATTAGACCACCATGCTGCCCCCGCATGCTATAGCCTCTAGAGGCGCCCTCCTATTTAACAAGCCCCTAAAGTATCCCTTTGCTTACTATCCTCTAGGGGCCTACGCCCTAAACTAACTACTAAATTATCCCTTTACTAGCTACGCCGTACCACAGCCTCTAATATATAACGCCTACGTGAACTGGCGCCCCCGAGGCGCGCACCTAAACAAGCTACTAAAGGGGGAGAGCCATAGTGAATATAGCCTGTGGAGGTATGCTATTAACTATAAGTTTGAGGTTGATTAGCCCCTATATCCTAGTGATCACTCACGCATCTAGTACGCGCTCTTGTAGATGGAGGAGCCCATCTTTAGTATTATGTAGACGCTCGTCTAGCGTGCCCTGGAGAAGACTCTAGCGGACTTCCTTAGTAATGTTGAATACTATATAGGCGTGTACCTCCGTGCTAATACCGCGAACTATGAGCTCTAGATAGTGGCCTAATGGTAGAATAAGTTAGTAACTTAGTACTTCCACTAGCTACTCATCCTCTGGGACTAAGCTAACACGCCTGAGCGTGACCACGTGAAGAAGCTCAAGTTAATCCTAATCCCTAGCGTGGGAACTGCCCTATATATTAAAGACCACCTTACTATGCGTGCCGTGCTCGACGACGCCTGGAAGGTGGAGGAAGGCCGCCTAGAGACCTTCTACTACCACCCCTGGGGCCCCTATAACATGACCACTACAAAGCCCACCACTACTAGCACGACCCCTAAACCAGGTGGTATGGCCCCTAAGACTACTATGATAACCCCTAGAGCTGCCACCTCCCTAGGGGCAGGTAACCCTAATGCTTGCTTTGGCCTGGTGGCTACCAAGCCTGAAGGCTAGGTGGGCGCCTGGTTCGACCCCTAGAGCAGCCTGAAGTGGCTTACTAATAAGAAGTAAACTCTACTCTACTAGCAAGGCCGCTGCTAGGCGTGCCGGGGCTCTAGGCACTGCTTAGCGCATGAGGTCTACCCTAAGTAGAGTAGCTACTCTAAGTAACTCAACGAGATTACTATAGAAACCATCGCGGAGGACCTTGAGTAGGTGGAAAACGTATAGTCCCTGGTTATTATTATAATTAGGGACTAGAGGAGCTAGAGATGGTAGTTAAAACTAAAAGTTCTTATTCTTATTACTTATCTTTATTAGCTATTAACCCCTCTATAGAGGCCTATCTATAAAAGGGGCGGCATCTTGTCCTAAATTATTATATAGCTAATAGGAAGACCCCTACGTTAGTTAATAATAGTAGCAAAGTTAATATTTTGGATCCATCTCTAGCCCGTGTACTCTAGCTTATTATGTTTAAGCTATCCTCCCCTATTTCCTTATGCCTCGCGAATGACTCCCCCTATCAGACTATTACTAAAGCCACCCTAGCCCTATTACGCTTTGGTGAGCACGCTGAATAACGCCTAATCTACCTCGCCTCCCTCCTAACCTACAAACTCATCCTTGGAGACCCGTGGCTGAGTGACTATAACCCCTGGGTTGACTTTGCTGACCGCTACGTCTGCTTTAATTTAGCCTAGTGCTTTAAGAAGGGATATCTTAACCATGCCCGCCCCTGTACTATGTACGCCTGGGGCTCTCCTGTATAGCCTACTAAGCGCGAAACCCCCATGGCTAATATCTAGTTTATGAGCGCCCGCCTGTTCTTTATACTAGCGAAGCGCCGCGACTACTATGGCTTTGTTATAATGCCCTGGTAGCAGGCCAAGTAGCTCTACGCTATAACCACGGGGGCTGTACAGCCTGAGGACTATGACAAGTTTATGGCTGGTGCCCTAAAATACACGCTAGAGGAGCTTAAGAAACGTGTCCCCCACGAGTATTATAGCGTGATTAAGGTCTTTATAAAGGAGGAAGTAAACCAGCTCCCCTTACATCGCCCTAAGGACTATAATATCTGGCTTACTAATAGCGCTGAACCCCTATTCTCTCGTAACTACTAGCTAATGAATATCTAGGAATGCGAGGTGATCCTGAAATATATAAAGGAGTACCTAGGTAAGGGTTTTATCTAGGCTAGCTTATCCCTAATAGCAGCCCTAGTCCTTATTATCTGCAAGCCTAGTGGTGGCCTCTATGTGTGCATTGACTACCGCGCGTTAAACGAGCTTACTATTAAGAACTGCTACCTGATCCTGCTCATTACTAACACGCTGGCGAAGCTCTCCCAAGCTAAGGTCTTTATAAAGCTTGACATTATTGCCGCGTTTAACTAGATACGCATGAAAGAGGGGAAGGAATGGCTTACTATGTTTAACACGCGCTATGGGTAGTTTAAATACCTTGTCATGCTATTTGGCCTTTATAACGCCCCCGGGACCTTCTAGAGTTATATTAATAACTTAATCCTTGACTACCTTGACATCTTCTGCACCACGTACCTTGATAATGTCCTAGTATACAGCAACACCCCTGAAGAACATACTAACCACGTGCTAAAGGTCCTCTAATAGCTGCTTGATCGAGGCCTATACGTGGACATTAACAAGTGCGAATTTAGCGTTAAATAGGTTAAGTATCTTAGCCTGATTATGAGCATGGATGGCATCAAGATGGACCCTGAGAAGGTTGAAGTGATCCTTAACTAGGAGACCCCCTAATCTATTAAGGATGTATAGGCTTTCCTGGGGTTCTATGGCTTCTACTAGCGCTTTATCAAGGCCTTCTCATAGCTAACGCACCTCCTAAACGAGATTATGAAGGGCTCTGAGACGTATATAACGAAGACTAGGAAACGTCGCGTACGCTATTAACTATTTAAGTGGAATCCTAAGCGGGAAGTAGCCTTCTAGGCCCTGAAATAAGCCTTTATTAACGCCCCTGTATTAGCGCACTTTAACCCTGATAAAGAGACCTGGGTTAAGACAGACGCCTTAGACTTTGTGACTGCTGGCGTGCTATTCTAGATGTATGATGGCGAGCTACACCTAGTGGCCTTCTTCTTAAAGAAGATGGCCCCTGTAGAGACTAACTACATGATCTATGATAAAGAGCTACTCGCGATTATTCGAGCATTCGAGACATGGCGCCTAGAGCTTACTAGCGTACCCCTAGAGGGCCTGGTAAAGGTGCTATCTAACCACCGTAACCTAGAGTACTTTATGACTATAAAGTAACTAAACTATTGTTAAGCCCGCTAGGTAGAGTTCCTCTCTAAATTCAACTTCAAGATCTAGTATCGCCCCGGGACGCAGGGGACCAAGCCTGATCTTCTTACCTATTAGTCCCAAGACCTCCCTAAAGGTTTTGATGACGAGCGCGAGCAACAACAGTTTCAAACAGTCCTCCAGAACGAACACCTCGACGAGGACGTACAGAAGGCAATCTGCGCGACCTTTGCCGTCACCACCCGCGCTCGCGTCACCACGGTTGAAGAAGCCCCTGAAGAACCCCCTGAAGCTGCCCCCGAAGCTGCCCTAGAGCCAGCCCAGTTAGTGGATGAATACGACGTCCCAGACCTCTTCTCAGACACTAACTCTGAGGTGAGCGAGCCTCCGGCCACCATGCCTGACGAAGATATCCCTGGGGACGCCTATAGGGACGTCACCCCCGAAGCAACCCCCAAACCAGAGGCTGAAGCCCCTGAAGAGCCCCTGGAGAACCTTATCACGGAGGCCTACACGAATGATGAGCTTGTATAGGCCATGGTCAAGGTAGTGAATGAAGGCCTACCACGGCTGCCCGCGCCTATTAGATCCCAAGGCGTTAAGCTCTCCATGGCAGACCTGATAATACGTGATAACTGGCTCTGGGTTAATAAGAGGCTCTATATTCCTAAAAGTAATTATCTCTAGTAAAGGATTATAGAGACTCACTACTAACCAACTACTACTAGCCACCCTAGGCGGAAGGGAATATACTAGAAGGTCATCCTCCACTATTATTAGCCGCGCATGCGCGATGACTGTAAGTACTATAGTGACTACTGCCATACCTGCACGCGCTCGAGGGCCTGTAATACCTAGAAATAGGGCTTGCTTAGGCCGCTGCCTATCCTAGAGTGAAAGTAGCTTGACATCTCTATGGACCTTGTGGAAGACCTTCCCCTATACACGCTAAATAACCACACCTACCGCCACGTGCTGATCGTGGTCGACTGCCTAACAAAACAACGTATCTTCGAGCCGCTATAGACCAAAGAAACTAGCGAGCTCATGGAGGTCATGCACCGCCGCGTCTTCTATAAGTTTGGTCTCCCTTGTTTAATTATATTAGACCATGGGAGTGCCTTTATAAGCCACTTCTAGCGCTGATACTACGCTTGCCACCATGTTTCTATTAAACTATCATCTGCAAATCACCCTGAGACTGATAGGCAGTCTAAAAACGCTATTAAGGGCCTAAAAAATTACCTCCATGCCTATATTAACTACGCCCAGGATGACTAGGCCTGGTTCCTGCCTGATGCCTAGTTCACCACGAACAACAATATCAGTGAGATAACTGGCATGATACCTTTCTTCGCCTGCCACGCCTACCACCCCCGTACAGGCGCTGAACCTCTAGGCATGTATAGGGATCCCCCAAACCACCCCCAGGCACTCGCCGCGGACCAACTAGTTCAATGCACGCGCGAGATCGTGGAATTCCTTTAGGACGAGATTGCCTGGGCCTAAGGCTCCCATGAACACTATGCTAACTAGTAACGCCAGCCCCATCCACGCTATAACGTGGGAGACCTTGTGTACGTGGATGCCTGTTACTTTAACCTCTAGTAGAATAGCGAATCGTTAGCCCTAAAGAACCTTGGGCCGTGGCTAATTAAGCGCGTGATTAATAGCAAGGCCTATAAGGTTGAACTACTAATTCACATGCTAAACGCTGGTATTACCCCTATTTTTTATCCATGGAAGCTCTATCTTGCCTTGAACAACCCCCTCCCTAGCTAGGTAGCCGACCCTAAACCCCTAGTCATTATCACCAACCCTGGCGATCCTGAAGGCCATGAGGAATGGGACGTGCGCGAGATTATTAACTACCGCATGTACCACAACCACTACCAATACAAGGCTATATTTAATGGCCCGTGGGATAAGTAGAATGCTAATCCTCCATAGCAGCCCTAGACAGATTTCAAGAACGTGCCCGAGAAGATCCTTGCCTATTACTAATAGCACCCCGAGAAGCCCCCGCCACCTAATTTCTTTAACTAAACTTTGTGTACATATTCTTATTCTATCCTATATCTACGTCTCTGGCCGCGATATCTGCATTGTTAAGGGGGGGGGTAGTATCACGGGCCTCGTCCCGCTTAGGTCATCACCACGTGACAATCCTCTGTATATAGTCGGTCCCGCTTCATGGAACCTCCATTAGTTCTCCATGCTTCGTATTTTAGTTTAATACGACCTTGTTCATCGAGAGACGTTCCTTACACTAGCGGCCGTGATAGCCTACTTAGTTACTCCTAAAGATTTCAAGGATAGGTAGCTAGGTGGTGTCTAGCATCCTCAGCGCCTAGTCCAGGACCTAATCAAATATAGTACTAACCAGGCGCAGGATCAGCTTGTAGTTATTATAGTCATGGCCAGCTAGCGTAGCGTAGTCCCTAGGAAAGAAGCTCTAGAGCACGGGTAGTAACTAGCATATCCCTAGCAGGCTAGTAGCGGCTAGTATCACACCAGGTAAATGCCCATGGAAGAATTACGCCCACCTAGTCTACTAGAGCCACGGGCTAGAGTTATCACTCTCATGATACTTACTAAACCTAAAGTAATTAGCTATCCCTTGCTACACTAGGGTAGGGAGCATGCTAGGGCTCTAACCTAGACTAGACCACTAGAGCGCGGCCAGGCCCTTAGAGGCCTCCTAGTATAGTAGCTCGCGCTACCAGGGAGCTACTAGTAGGGGATCCTCGTTTAATAAACCCACGAAGCTAGAAGGGGATAGTAAGGAGGTCATAGTAATAGCTAGGATCTTAATACTATAGTTAGGCTCTAGCGTGGTAGTAATGGCCACCTATGGGTAACTCACAACCTAGGGGCATTAGTAGTAGTTATTCTAGAACTAGCTCTAGACCAGTACCTTAGTGTCAGGCGCTAGGGTCCTAGTAGTCGCGTGAGCACATTAAATATACTCATGGAATACCCATTCCTAGATAGCTAGGAAGTAGTAGATACTGTAGTACCACCCATGCTAGGGCATCCCAAGTTCAGGGATAATAAGTATAAAGTATGGAAGTAGGTAAAAGTCATCATGTACTACTAGTAGGGAGGTAGTAGGAGGTAGGCTATCCTAGATCTTATATTAGTACTATACTGTGTTAGTTATACCATGCTTATTATAAAGGTGGTAATTTACTAGGATATATAGCACCACCTCCTCGCAGGGGTAATAGATAAGCGCCTTGTAGTAGGTGTTATAATAGAGGAGTAGTGCCATGCTTGGGTAGGGGATTAGTAGTAGGGTGGATACTTAAGTTAAGAAAAGAATAATATATATATTAGTTATAGAGCTAGGCGTAGAGAGGTATAGAGAAATTCTTTAAATCTTTTCTCTTCTATTCCCTTATACTTTTATTTCTTTACTTTTCTCGCCCCCTTTTCTTCTAACTACTTTGTTAATCTATCATGCTATTAAATAGGAAGGAGATAAGAGACTAGTACTATTTAAGTTTAGAGGCTAAGTATATAAAGGATTATCTAATCCTAGAGCTTTTATTCTTAGGGGAGGGGAGAATAAAAGCCTTTAATAAGCTAATTAGCCTATTTATATTACTTTCTTTCCTATACCCTAAAGCCTTAAGCACGCTACCTAGGCTAGTGGTGGTACCTGCTATCATGCTAGAACCCTGCTAATGACTTGCTATTAAGCTACTATAATCTAACTAGTAATAAGTATTAGTCTTTAAGATAGTAAGTATCCCTATAATAATAAACTTATTACTACTAAATACCTTAAGTAGTAATGTCTGCTTCATGCTAAGATCCTGCTACCGTCTCGCCTGTGGACTGCTATAATAATAATTCTTATATCCTAATAAAGGCTAAGGGCTTGTTTAGAGTTATTACTCTTATAACCCTGGGTGTATAAACTAGGCTATAGGTTGCTCCATGCATGGTGCCACCCTAGTAATGTACTAGTAGTATGCTTTATAACTACTAGGCGCATTGCATAATCTATCTTGGGGTCATGCTAGTCAATGCCTGGCCACAGGGTATGCTGGCAATGATCTACTACCTAGTGCCAACTAATAGTAGTGCCCCGCTTAATACTAAGATCCTGCTAGCACCCTGCCTGGGGACTACTAAAACCCTAATTCTTATATTACTTTAAGAGGGCCGTGGTCTGATTTATAGAAAAGACCTCATGGCTAGGTAATAGTCTATACTCTAATAGCTAGGTTCCTACTATACTATACCCTATTCACGCCGCGCGTGGCTGCCTAACTACCTCTCTATCCACGCACTATCTGCCTACTATCTACGCGTGGCTAGCCTACTATACCTGCCATGGTTAGTCTGCCCTGCCGTAGTTAACAGGCGCGGGTCTACTAGTAAAAGGCATCCTTACTTCTAGGACCTTCATACTAGGTACCTAGATAGTGGTTATATATAGCCTAGTAGCCTGTACTCTACCTACCTTTAGCCTGCTAGCACCTTGCTAGGTTCCCTGCCTATCATTACCTGTCTAGCCCCAGGCCAAGTCCAGCTGGCTGAAGCTTAGGGAGGGAAATCTACTATACTAATAAGAGACTATTATGACTACCTGCTAGTCACGCCCTAGGAGCTTAATAGGTGCCTGCTAGGTCTAACTACTAATCCTACTACCTTACTAACTATGGACTCCTCTCCCCTACTCTTGTCTCCCTAGTAGCCTAGGTTACTATGATCGCGCCGTGCTACTCTAGCTAGTATCTATCGCCCACCCTATGGCTACCTAGTACTAGGCTGGCGGCCTAATACCCTAGCTAAGTAAGGTCCTTGTTATTATACCTACTTATAGCGTGCGTAGATTTCTAAAAGAAATTTTTTTTTTCTTTTATTTATATATATATATTTACTCTATCTCTTCCTCCTCTCTTATACTTTACCCTCTCTCCTTTTTCCTTTATTCTCTCCTACTCCCTATCCTTGCCCTACTTATTAGCTTCGTCTATATCTTCCCCTTGCTATAATAGTATTATATTATATACTTAAAGAAGTATACTACCTTTCTTACCTTTATCTAGTAAGTCTATCACCTGTCTAATAGCGTAGTCTAAGTACTGTAATGGCACTATCCCTGCTAATACTGGCTGCTATCTAGAGCCACTATGTCTATACTACTCTAGTCTATACCTAATCTCGAGCTCTTCACCCTAGTTGCTAGTACCTTAGAGTCGCCCTGTAAGCGCAAGTGTTACCTTAAGTGCGAGAAGGCTTGACATGAAGCTAAACTTTGCTAATATAAGATTAAAGCTAACTAGGAAGATAATAAGCCTAATAGTAGTAACCATGAGACTGTATCACGTGTTATTACTAAACTAGGTAAAGAGTCCATGTCCTTATTACTACCCTACTATCACTAGATTAGTAAAAAGACCCTGCCTAATAATACTACCCCTCCTAACCTAACCATGGCCACGCTATTTATAAGAGCTAGCTATGGTAAAGGCAAGTAGCCGCGCAACTTACGCGCCTGGCCTAATGATAATACTACTAATATAAGTATCTTATGCCCTTACACGCTACTACCCCGCCTGTAGGACACCCACGCTAACCTTAAGAATCCAGGATAATAATAATACCAAGGGCATGCTTTACAAGGTCCCCTATCTACATTGCGCGAAGGCAAGCTTTGTGTCTAGTAAAGATAATAAGCCTATTAGCCCATAGCCCTGCTACTGTCCCTACGCAGGGCTAAAATACTTTTGCTATACACGCCTCTATAAGTACTATATCCTTATCCTCACGCTATTTAAGGCTAAGATTATGGCGCTACGAACTAACCCGCCTAAGGATGTTAATATTATAGTAGCCACTACTTCGTGGACCTAGCATATAATAACCTTCCTCCACAAGGCTAATAAGGAGGGTGAGATACTATATATTATATGCTCTCTCCTCTACTATACCTTTAAGCTCTGTAATAATATTTATGCTATTAATTATATTAAACCCTAGCTACCCTCTTCTACTAAGATTATCTAGCCCATGATAGATGGCACTAAGAAGGATAATAAGGAGGAAGAGACTACTACTACCTATACTACTACTTACTATAATACTGCTATTAATAGGTTCCTTAAGCTATAGGAGACTAATAACTATAGTATTAATATTATATTCTAGCCCTAGTACCTACTACTTCTTCTTCTTCTTTTTTTTTTTCCTTTTTTCTTCTTCTTCTTATTTTAATAGTGTAGTATAGCTTGTTATCTACTTACCTAGCTATCACCCTTATATAGCTAGGCCTAATAGAATCAAGCTCCCTTATACTACTATTCTCTTACCTTCTTATATAGCTTCCTTTCTTATACCCTAAAGTAGTAAGCATGCTCCTAGGCTAGTGGTTATACCTAGTAGCCCACCTATACCCCTGCTAATAACTCGCCTTTAACCCACCATGATCTAACTAGTAATGAGTATTTAGTTCCTTATAAGTAAGTATCCCTGTAATAATAGACCTACTAGGGCTTAAAAGCCTAATTAGTAATTTCTACTAGATGCTAAGAGCCTGCTACTACCTTGTCTATAGACCACTATAATAAAGATTCTTATATCCTAATAAAGGCTAAGGGCTTGTTTAGAGTCATTACCCATGTGACACTAGGCATGTGGTCTAGGCTATAGGTTAGTCCATGCATGGTACCACCTTATAAGTGCGCTAGTGGTACGCTTTATAACTACTAGGTAAATAGCATAATCTATCCTAGGGTTATACTAGTTAATGCCTGGCCGCGGGGTATGCCTATAATAATCTACTACTTAGTGCTAACTAATAGGAGTGCCCTACTCAAGGCTAAGATCTTGCTATTACCCCGCCTGTGGACTACTAAGCCCCTGATTCCTATATTACTTTTACGAGGCCGTGGTTTAATTTATAGAGAAGACCTAGCGGCTAGGTAGTAGTCTATAAGTAGAGAGCTTAGGTTCCTGCTATACTATACCCTATTTATGTCATGTGTGGCTACCTAGCTACCTCTCTATTCACGCGCCGTCTACTCACTATCTACGCGCGGCTAGCCTGCTATACCTGCCATAGCTAGTCCGCCATGCTGTAGTCAACAGGCGCGGGTCTACTAGTAAAAGGCATCCTTACTTCTAGGACCCTTACACTAGGTACCTAGATAGTGGTTATATATAGACTAGCAGCCTGTACTCTACCTACCTTTAGCCTGCTAGCACCTTACTAGGTTTCTTATCTATTATTACCTATCTAGCCCTGGGCTAAGTGCAGCCGCCTAAAGGCTAGGGTGGGAAATCTACTATGCTAATATAAGACTATTATAACTACCTACTAGTTACTTTTAAGAAGCTTAATAGGTGCTTGCTAGGTTAGACTACTAATCCTACCTTCTTACTAACTATGGACTCCTCTCTCCTACTCTTGTCTCCCTAGTAGCATGGGTTACTATAGTCACGCCATGCTACTCTATTCTATTACCTATTACCCACCCTGTAGCTACCTAGTACTATCCTAGTGGCCTAGTACACTTATAAAGAAGCGTCTTTATTATTATCCCTACTTATAGCCTAGGCTAAGGTTAAAAAATCCTTTTTCTAGTTTATATATATATATTTATTCTCTCTTCTCTTCCTCTCTATTACTTCGCCCCCTTCTTTTTTTTTTTTCTTTAAATATCCCTATTCTCCTCCCTATCCTTACCTAATTATTAGATATATTAATATTATAATCTTACTATGGAATTATTCTATCTTCTACTCTATAAAGCACCCTACTATTCTTGCTATGATTAACTAAGTCTGCCCCCTCTTAAACTACCTAGTCCTAGTGCTATGTTAGTGCTATCCTTACTAATAATGCGTGCTATCTAAAGCTATTATATCTAAGCCCTTGTAACCTCTTCTTAACCACGAGCCTTCTACCCTAGTAGCTAGCGTATCTAAATCACCACGTAAGCAGAGGCGCTATTAGGAGCAGGCGAGGGCTTAATAAGTAGCTAAACTTTCCATACCTAAGCTCAAGCCTAACTAGGTGTATAACAAGCATGATGCTAGTGACCATGAGACTACATCCCTAGCTATTACTAAACTAGATAATAAGCCCATGCTCCTGCCACCCTTATAATATTACTAAATTAATAAAAATGCCCTAATTAGCCTTGCTACCCCTGTTACTTAGACCATGGCCGCGCCACCTATTATACTAAGCCATAGTAAAGAAAAATAGCCCTAGAAGTCTTATACCTAGCTAGATAATAATACCCTTAATATAAGTATCCTATACCCTCCTATGCTACTACCCCGCCTATAGGGCGCCCGTGCTGACCTTAAGAATCTAGGATAATAATAAGGCTAAGGGGATGCTCTATAAGGTGCTATGTTTATATTACGCCAAGTTAAGCTTTATGTTAGGGGATAATAGTAAGCTTGTTAGACTATAGCCGTGCCGCTGCCCCTATATAGGGCTTAAATACTTTTACTATACACGCCTCTATAAGTACTATATCCCTATTCCCGCGCCCTTTAAGGCTAAGATTATGGCGCTCTAAACTAACCTACCTAAGGATATTAATATTATTACTACCACCACTTTATAGACCTAGCGTGTTATAATCTTCCTTAATCAGGCTAATAGGGAAGGTGAGATACTTTATATTATATGCTCCCTCCTCTACTATACCTTTTAGCTCTATAATAATATCTGTGCTACTAATTATATTAGACCCTAGCTACCCCCTTCCACTAAGATTATCTAGCTAGTGATAGATAGTTGTAAGAGTCTTAAAGAGAAGTTGATCAGGTATAATATCACCAAGGTAGATATTGAATTAGGACAAAACTAATCCTTGCTTCGCAAGATATCTGGGACCTTCAGGGGACCTAAGTAACCAGCTATTAAAAGGATGACATTAAGTTAAGGTCTCTTGATCTCCTTAGTCAACCTCTCAGCTCACCCCTCAGCCAACCTCCTTAGGTTGTGTGAGCGGATCAGCTAAGTTGACTAAGTTAATCAGTCAACCCCTGGCTGTCGGCCCTTCCCAATAAGCCTGATCCTTCAGGCACCTCATGTACCTGAACCGTTCCGACCGGGGGCCTGACCCTTCAGGCATCTAGGCCGCTCCGACCGTGACAATAGTACTAAGAGGGATAATAAGAAGGAAGAGACTACTACTATCTATACTACTACTTGCTATGGTACCACTATTAATGGGTTCCTTAAGCTATAGGAGACTAATAACTATGGTATTAATATTATATTCTAGCCCTAGTGCCTACTACTTCTTCTTCTTTTTTTTTCCCTTTTTTCTTCTTCTTCTTGTTTTAATGGTGTAGTATAGCTTGTTATCTACTTGCCTAGCTATCACCTCTATATAGCTAGGTCTTATGGAATTAAGCTCCCTTGTAGTATTATTTTCTTACCTTCTTATATAGCTTCCTTCCTTGTACCCTAAAGTGTCAAGTATGCTCCTAGGCTAGTAGTTATACCTAGCAGCCTACCTAGCTCCTGTTAATAACTCGCCTTTAACCCTCTCTAACTTAACTAGTAATAAGTGCTTGGTTCCTTATTAGTAAGTATCCCTATAATAATAGACCTATAGGTGCTAAAAAAAGCTTAATTAGTAATTTCTATAGGATGCTAAGAGCCTGCTATCACCTTGCCTATGGACTACCATAATATAACATGATTATAATTCCTATATCTCTTAATATTCACCTTAGGCCCATGGGCTTAGTATTAGGCTAATCTAAGTTTCCTAGTAATATTTTAGTGTTATTTAAGTAGCGCCTTTAGCTTTATAATAGGGTATATTTCTTCCTTTCCTTTATCTCTATTTTTATCTTATTCTAATTATATCCTTTCTTACTTATTATCTAGCTTACACCTTTGTTACTTCCTTTATTACTTAGCTCCTAGGCGGCCCCTAGGTGCTATTTAGGCGGCGCCTTTAGCTCTATAATAGGGGTATGTTTCCTCTTTTCCTTTATCTCTATCTTTATCTTATATTATTTATATCCTTTTTTACTCCTTATCTAGCTTATACCTTTATCACCTCCTAGGCGGCCCCTAGGTGCTATTTAAGCAGCGCCTTTAGCTCTATAATAAGGGTATATTTCCTCTTTATTCTTTAGGGGTATTATGTTTTATATCTATACTCTTTATATATCCTCTACCTAGAGTATATATTAGAGTATAATCCTATAATATTACTATACTCTATACTTTATTCCTATCTATAAATACTATTATTATCTACTTTAGTATTATACCCTCTAAAATAACCATGATTTCCTAAACTATAATAGGTTAGTAATTCCTTTACTTAGTATTTCCCTAGTGGAACACGAGCACTATTTAGGCTAATTAATAGGCTAGGCTTATAGCTAATATATCTACTTAGACCTAATTTCTTCCTAAAGAGAATACCTTGCTAGCTAGTACTAGTAAGATGTTATTAAGGCACAGGCACTATATTATAAGAGAATAGGAATAATATAAGGCCACGTGTTAGGCGCTTCCACGGGTTAGGGAAGAGGAAGAGGAAGATAATAAGGAAGAGGAAGATATTAAGTAAGAGCTAGGTAGTAACCTACTAGTAGGTTACCACTCTAGGGTGGGTAAGAATAATAGTAAAGATATAAACATAACCCCTTAGCCACGCTACTAAATAAGTAGGAAAATAGTTCCTAGTAGCTAGGGTACACGTGGTAAGCCTCTAATACCCTCTCCTAGTATTGTCCTAGCACCACGCGAGTACTATTTAGGCTAATATATAGGGTTGGCCTATAGCTATTATATCTACCCAAGCTTAATCTACGCTAGCTAGTCCTAGCAAGACGCCCTAGAACTGTAAGCACCACCTTAAGAGAGAGAAGATCTAACGTGAGGCTATATATAAGGTAATTTATAAGGCCACGCGTTAGGCGCTTTAGTAGTAAGAGGAAGAAGAAGAGGAAGAGGAATATAATAAGGAAAAGCTAGGTAGTAACCTACTAGTAGGTTGCTACTCTAGGGTGGCTAAGGATAATAGTAAGGATAAGAATAAGATAGACACAACCCCTATACTATACTACTAAATAAGTAGGAAGATAGTTCCTAGTAGCTAGGGCACACGTGGTAAGCCTCTAATACTCTCTACTAGCGTGGTCCCAGCACCACGCGAGTACTATTTAGGCTAATATATAGGGTTTGTCTATAGCTATTATATTTACCCAAGCTTAATCTACGCTAGCTAGTCCTAGCAAGGCGCCCTAGAACTGTAAGCACCACCTTAAGAGAGAGAAGATCTAACGCAAGGCCATATGTTAGGCGCTTCCATAGTAGTAGGATAAGGACAAGGATAAGGAGGAGACTAAAGCCCCCCCTTAAAAACACTACTAAATAGGCGTGGAGACGCGTTATGGTGCCCAAGGTAGTAGGAGCTCAAGTTTAAACCATGCCAAAGGTAAGTAGCGCCAGAGATCTAGTAACTAGGACCAAGTAGTTATATTAGATATAAGTATACTAAACCATGCTATATATGCACCTCGCCTACTAGATAATAGTACTAACCTAAGACCTAGGAGGATGATAAGGGTGATGGCATCCTATATCAAGTACCCTGCCTTTACTATGCTAAAGTTAGCTTTATTAGGGGTGAGGATAACGAGGCTATTAGCCTATAGTTATGCCGCCGNTATATCTATACTCTTTATATATCCTCTACCTAGAGTATATATTAGAGTATAATCCTATAATATTACTATACTCTATACTTTATTCCTATCTATAAATACTATTATTATCTACTTTAGTATTATACCCTCTAAAATAACCATGATTTCCTAAACTATAATAGGTTAGTAATTCCTTTACTTAGTATTTCCCTAGTGGAACACGAGCACTATTTAGGCTAATTAATAGGCTAGGCTTATAGCTAATATATCTACTTAGACCTAATTTCTTCCTAAAGAGAATACCTTGCTAGCTAGTACTAGTAAGATGTTATTAAGGCACAGGCACTATATTATAAGAGAATAGGAATAATATAAGGCCACGTGTTAGGCGCTTCCACGGGTTAGGGAAGAGGAAGAGGAAGATAATAAGGAAGAGGAAGATATTAAGTAAGAGCTAGGTAGTAACCTACTAGTAGGTTACCACTCTAGGGTGGGTAAGAATAATAGTAAAGATATAAACATAACCCCTTAGCCACGCTACTAAATAAGTAGGAAAATAGTTCCTAGTAGCTAGGGTACACGTGGTAAGCCTCTAATACCCTCTCCTAGTATTGTCCTAGCACCACGCGAGTACTATTTAGGCTAATATATAGGGTTGGCCTATAGCTATTATATCTACCCAAGCTTAATCTACGCTAGCTAGTCCTAGCAAGACGCCCTAGAACTGTAAGCACCACCTTAAGAGAGAGAAGATCTAACGTGAGGCTATATATAAGGTAATTTATAAGGCCACGCGTTAGGCGCTTTAGTAGTAAGAGGAAGAAGAAGAGGAAGAGGAATATAATAAGGAAAAGCTAGGTAGTAACCTACTAGTAGGTTGCTACTCTAGGGTGGCTAAGGATAATAGTAAGGATAAGAATAAGATAGACACAACCCCTATACTATACTACTAAATAAGTAGGAAGATAGTTCCTAGTAGCTAGGGCACACGTGGTAAGCCTCTAATACTCTCTACTAGCGTGGTCCCAGCACCACGCGAGTACTATTTAGGCTAATATATAGGGTTTGTCTATAGCTATTATATTTACCCAAGCTTAATCTACGCTAGCTAGTCCTAGCAAGGCGCCCTAGAACTGTAAGCACCACCTTAAGAGAGAGAAGATCTAACGCAAGGCCATATGTTAGGCGCTTCCATAGTAGTAGGATAAGGACAAGGATAAGGAGGAGACTAAAGCCCCCCCTTAAAAACACTACTAAATAGGCGTGGAGACGCGTTATGGTGCCCAAGGTAGTAGGAGCTCAAGTTTAAACCATGCCAAAGGTAAGTAGCGCCAGAGATCTAGTAACTAGGACCAAGTAGTTATATTAGATATAAGTATACTAAACCATGCTATATATGCACCTCGCCTACTAGATAATAGTACTAACCTAAGACCTAGGAGGATGATAAGGGTGATGGCATCCTATATCAAGTACCCTGCCTTTACTATGCTAAAGTTAGCTTTATTAGGGGTGAGGATAACGAGGCTATTAGCCTATAGTTATGCCGCCGTCCTTATGCTAGGCTAAAGTGCTTTTACTATATATAATCCCACAAGACCTATAGTATAATCCTAGCTCTATATAAGGCTAAGATTATTATACTATGAGAGAACACAGGTAAAGATAATAATATTAATATTATTACTACTATAAAAGACTAGATAAGAAGGGTTAAGACCTTTATCTATAAGGTTAAGAAGGAGCTAGAGATAGTATGGCTTATATAGTCACTACTACACCATACCTTTAAGCTATAGAATGATATCTATAAGGGCTATTAGATTGCGCCCCACCTACCTCCCTCTACTATGACTATCTGGCCTGTTATGGATGGGACTAAGGGTAATAACGAGACTAATAACCAACTCCCTACCCAGGCTACTAGTCGCTATCAGGCCGCTGCTAGTACGCTGGGTGAGCAGGAGGAGACTAATAAGTATAGCCTTAATCTTTTTTAGTAATAGAGGCCTGGTTTTCTTAATATACTTCTTCTAGTTTTATTTTATTTTACTATTATATTTTATTATATGTTTAGTTCTAGTGTTAGTTATAGATTTAGCTTTATCTTCCTTCTTTTAATAAGCCTTTTAGGTAGCTAGCGTGCCGCTGGGTAGTCACTAGGTTTATAATTAGGTATTATAAGGATGTTAGTTTCTAGGTATTTAATTTCTTTTTACTATACTATTAGGGCTTTAGGTTTTTACTACTTTTTAACTAGTTTGAAAGTTAAGAATAATATTACTAAATAGTTATTTAATTTATATTATCATATATAATTAAAGGTAGGCATCCTATACTCTAACCCAGGGGGGGTAGTGAAAGATACGTATCCTTGACCTAGGGTTACCGGGGCTTCGGCTGCTAATTAGCTAGCTCTAGATCCACCTTGCGTATCCTTTACTAGGAATCCTCGCGTATCTTACACTAGCTTTTTCATGGCCGATCCGGCTCAGATTAGGCCAGGGGTTAGCAGGGCCAGTTAGCTCTAGCTAGTGCTAGTTAGGAGTCGCTCTAATGAGAGATTAGGGTGTAGTGGTTAATTAAACATGCTAAGTTTTTAATTTTCCTACTTTAGGGTTTTTAGGTTTTACGAGCGCGGGAGTGGCGTTAGGACTAATCAACCTACCATACTCCTCCTACTCCTACACTCGCTATACTAACAGCAGTGACCATGGAAACGCGTGGAAACCATAGTAACTATAAATATGAATGTTATTATTTATTATTATGGTGAATCCTATTAACTAATCTATTGATCCATCCATCTATTATTATTATTATTGAATAAGTCAAGCAGTCGCGAAGCAGTTGTTGACTAGTGAACAACCAGTTCCCACTATGGAGAGCTAATTATTTGAGAAGATCCCTAGCTTGTAGATTATTATTTACCACCAGTGCAAGCATGGGGTGCGGCCAGCCAAGGCAGAACGCCATTTAAAGCAGAAGCATTAATTAAACCACCATCAGGCCACCCAGGTCACCCAGGCCATCTAGCAATGGGCGGATATCACGCAGGATAGCCAGGCGATCTAGATCCCATGGGTTATAGATAACGCGCTACCTATATTACCATGCCACGCTAACGGGTTGTTATGCTAGCGGGACCCCACGCAGTGCCATTACATTAGATCCACCATGGCGTCCATGCGGGTGCACTAGCGAGCCACCCACCAATGGTCCTAGCAGGGCCGCTGGGGCCATGTCGGCCTGAGGGAAAAGGCGCGTGGGGAGGTAGAGCTAGCACAATCATACACGCGCGTGGCGTGGCAGTAGGTGTTCCCCACACGCAAGGGGTCCCATTACATCTATATTAGGTACCCAGGCGGCCACTACCAGAGCCCGCCACCGCCACCCGCGGAGCAGGCCCAGCAGGCCGTGGATGCCATGGTCATTGCATGGGAGCGGGCGCGCGCGCAGGCAGTGGAGCAGGCCACTATCTAGGTGGACAAGGCGGCTGATGCCAACCCATGGCTGCGCATGACGGGGTGGGCGAGGTATTTAGATGGCGTGCACCCACAGGATTTGTGCTAGCTCGTAGAGGCGCCCGTGGAGGTAGAGGTGGTAGAGGAGGAGGAGCTAGTAGATATAGATCCCAAGGTAGATCCCACCAAGCAGGCCGTGCAGGTGATTTGGGACGCCATGGACCAGCTAGCGCGGCGCAGCCAGCGGACCATGCAGCAGTATGGCGCGGGCATCCACGTGGAGGCGGCCCGTACGGAGGCCGGCCAGACGCCATACAAGCCATTGCAGGCGTACATGGACGAGGCCAGCATTAAGAAGCACGTGCAGCCATGGCAGCAGGTGCTAGCATTCATTGCACGCACGCAGGCCGCGCAGGCGAGCCCAAGCTAAGATAGCCAAGATAGTGAGGACGGGGATGGGGATGGTAGTGGCCATGGCCGCGGCAAGTGGCTTAGGAGGTTACCCGCGTATGGGATGACCCCGCAGTAGCGCTAGAAGTAGCAGGCGTTATAGCAGCTAGCCATGCCAGCCATTAAGAGGCCCGAAGCTAAAGCAGGAGCTAGTGGCCAAGTGCGTGCGCAAGCCCAAGCCAGGCCAGGGGTGAGGGTTATCCATACGTTCGCCAGGGCCGGCCAGATCATTAAGGACGTGTAGAGTGCCAGCCCCAGCGCTAGTACCAGCCCAGGTAGTAGCAGCCCAACCACGACAGAGCTAGACGAGGAGATGGATGATAGGGATGGGGTCAAGGCTGTAGATATAGAGGTAGAGGCGTGGCAGATAACCCCCATAGAGCAAGCGTGCTTAGAGTTTTATATTAAGCTAATAAACCAGCGCTACCACACGCACGAGTACGAGAGCGCGCTAGTGTGTGCCATGGCCATGCAAGGATGGGGTGAGGCGCGCTAGCGCGATCCCAGTAGTTACCCGCCCATATTATCCCGCGTGCTCAAGGTGGCGCGCTTTATAGTAGTATAGAAGGCGTTGTGGTTAGATCCCCACGCCAGGGAGATCATCCACATGTGGACGGGCCACCAGCAGCCAGGTAGTAGCAGTAGTAGCAGCCCCATTACATGGCCATTAACCAGCGCGGACGACAAGCTGGTGGATATCCATCTAGTAGGGGATGCGCTCATCAGATCGCCATTAGGATCACCATCAGGATCACCACCAGCATTAGGACTAGGGTTAGGGTTAGGTGGGAAGCTGTTCCACGACCACGTGCAGTAGATGGTGCGCAGCTTCATGATCCGCGGCACGCACGGCCCCATGCAGACGTTGCTGGATTGGCGCATGTATGGGTTGAAGGTGCATTATAACACCACCACACCAGGGCATGTAGGGTGGATGGGTGGCGACGAGCTATTATATAAGGACGTGCATTTCACCATAGGCGCGTTCCACGGGTTCGTGCATGGTTTAGTGGGGTCAGCGCGCGAGCTGCTACGGGAGGTATTATATATATCCCCACCCACCACCAACGCCACGACTGGTAACACCACTAGTAATAGTAACACCACCACCACTAATTTTCCACCCATCCCATGGTCCGGATTATACAACGACCCCACGCAGGGCTAGAAGGGGTGGTGTTTTTTACATGATACCCGCACGCGGTGGCCCGTTAATAGGAAATAGTAGTTAATGTAGTAGCTGCGTAGCGAGCCCGCCATACAGCGCTAGTTCATGCGCCGCGGCTAGGTGCAGGCCTAGCTAGTGGCGCAGTATTTAAGCCGCGTGGCCTAGTTCAAGGAGAAGCTAGTGGTGGCTATCCACATCACAGGCAGCCAGCCCGCGCGGGTGCTTGAGCTGTTGAGCATCTAGCATGTTAACACGCAGGCCAGCCGGCACTGGAATATATTCGTCGAGGATGGGATGGTGATGGTAGTGATAGCGTACCACAAGGGGTTCCACGCGAGCAATGACATCAAGCTGATCCACCAGTACGTGCCGCGGGCGGTAGGGGAGTTGATTGTGTGGTACATGTGGTTAGTATTGCTATTCACAGAGCAGTTAACCGCGTGGCAGGCAGCGCAGCAGCAGCAGCCGTAGCAGCAGCCGCTAGCAGCGCAGCCAGTAGCCCAGCCACCGGCAGGCAGGGCATTAGGGTTAGGGTTTAATAGGGGTAGGGAGGATGCCCAAGCTCGCGCGCCCAGGGTAGGGTTAGCCCGCCCATCTAGCCAACCCGCAGGCGCCGCCGCCGCAGCATCAGGGTTAGGGTTAGGGTTAGCCAGCCCGTATTTATGGGGCCCTGATGCGGGCACGCAGCGCGCATGGACGTCTGACTGGTTCCGCGAGGTGTTAAAGCGCGAGACGCAGGCGCGGTTAGGCCAGGCGTTGAACATCCCCACGTACCAGGACATCGCCATTAGGATCAGCCGGCGGTTCATGCGCGGGGCCAGCACGTTCACGAGCGACACCCACGCCCATGATGAGAAGGAGCAGCCAGCCGTGATGGAGTTAGATACCAATCACGAGGAGGGGATAGACGCGGAGCAGTAGATGGCGCATATCATGGATTTACAGGCGGCGCATTCGTTGCACGTGGCCGGGATGGTGTACGCGCGGCAGATCATGGAGCAGGCAGGCATAACCAGCCACTAGCGGGCCATGTTCCGGCAGTCCAGCATGGAGTAGCATGAGTTTTTAGGGTTCAGCTAGGATAACGAGGATGATAGTAGTCGTGGTAGTCAGCCCCAACCCGCAGGCAATGGGGCCCGCGCCCCAAGCAGTTCGCAAGTAGTTAGGGTTAGCCGCGGCCAGCCCAGCGGCCATGCAGACATTAGGGTTAGGGTTAGCCCAGCCACCACGACATTAGGCAAGCGCAAGCGCGCGCCATGGCAGGCTAAGGCCAAGGAGCACCAGTAGGAGCGGCGGCAGTAGCTACAGGCCATGGACATGACCATGGCGATGCAGCACATGACTGGCCAGGCCCGCATGCAGTTCCGCGGGGTCCAGGGCCCTGCCATGGCAGCTATCTAGCAGGGCCGCAGCCCAGTGGTGGCCATCATGCCCATGGGGGGTAGCAAGAGCATGTTATTTATATTACCCGCGTGGGCCGTGCCCGGTGGCACCACCATCATGGTAGTCCCATTAATATCATTACGCCAGGACATGGCGCGGTAGTGCCAGCAGGTTAGGGTGTCTAACCCAGGGGGGGTAAGCGGTCGCAGGTGCGACCGGATTGGGGTTTCCAAATTCTCGACCGCTGATTGGCTGGTGGCAACCCCCACAGTGCATGCGACTGGTTTGGCCACAAGGTCATGCGACCGTATCTACAGCTTAAGCCTAGGTGGCGGGAAAAGTAGCAGGGTAGGTAGAGGTGCCCGTTAACTATAAGATTACCAAGTTTTCATGCCTGATTTAAGCTTATGTGGAGGAGGGTGCGGTGTTGTTGGGTGAAAATCGAGCAGGTATTTGCAGGGCAGGTTTGATGGTTCGCAGCGGGTACGGGTACCAGGTACGCAAGTAGATAGGCTCTGGCCCACGCCATGGCTGGACTACGCGCTGCCATGGAAACGGTAGATTATTTTAGATTATTATGATTTTAAGTTTTTAAGTCATCCCCATTAATCCAACGCAAACTATCAATCAATCATTAATGCCACACCTTGCTTGCTTATAACATAACACCATGGAGGAGCACTTGTTCGAAAGGAACCCAGCGCTGCGAATTATCATATGTCGTCAGTGCAAGTATGGCGTACGCCCAGCAGAGATCCAACAGCATTTAAAGCGCCAGCATCAATCCACATACGCGGCCGCTTGCCAGGCGGCCAACGTGGTACAGCAATGGGAGGATATTGAGCAGGATAGCAAGGCGATTCAGATCCCACGCCAGCTGCGAACCCCGCTGCCCATCATCCCATGCCACACAGGAGGATTATTATGCCAGCGGGATTACCCACAGTGCCAGTACCTAGCATGTCATATGGACGCCATGCGCAAGCACTGGCGGACCACCCACCAATGGTCCCAGCAGAGCCGCCGGGGCCGTGTGGGTCAGCGGGAGAAGACCCACGGGGAGGCAGAGCTAGCGCGCTCATTCACGCGCGTGGCATGGCAGCAGGTGTTCCCCACGCGCAAGGGGTCGCATTACATCCATATCCAATACCCAGATGGCCGCCAGAGCCCGCCACCACCCGCAGAGCAGGCCCAGCAGGCCGTGGATGCCATGGTCATCGCATGGGAGCGGGCGCGCGCGCGCGAGGCAGAGCAGGCCACCATCCAGGCAGACGAGGCGGCTGATGCCAACCCATGGCTGCGCATGACGGGCTGGGCAAGGTATTTGGACGGGGTGCACCCGCAGGATTTGCGCCAGCTAGTGGAGGCCCCAATAGAGGAGGAGGTAGTTAAGAAGGATCCCAAGGTAGATCCCGTAGAGCAGGGCATTCGGGTGATTTGGGACGCCATGGACCAGCTAGCGCGGCGTAGCCAGCGGACCGTGCAGCAGTGCGGCGCGGGCATCCGCGTGGAGGCGGCCCGTACGGAGGCCGGCCAGACGCCATACAAGCCATTGCAGGCGTACATGGACGAGGCGAGCATCGAGAAGCACGTGCAGCCATGGCAGCAGGTGCTGGCATTCATCGCGCGCACGCAGGCCGCGCAGGCGAGCCCAAGCCAGGATAGGGATGAAGATGGTGATGATGGCCGTGGTAGTGGCAGTGGCAGTGGCCGTGGCCGTGGCCGCGGCCAGTGGCTGGGGAGGTTGCCCGCGTATGGGATGACCCCGCGGCAGCGCTAGAAGTGGCAGACATTATAGCAGCTAGCCATGCTGGCCATGCCAGCCCCAGAGAGGCCCGATGCCAAAGCTGAAGCCGGTGGCCAAGCGCGCGCGCAAGCCCGAGCCAGGGCAGGGGTTAGGGTTGTACACACGTTCGCCGGGGCAGGCCAGATCATTGAGGACGTGTGGAGTGCTAGTGCCAGCCCCAGCACAGGTAGCAGCCCAACCGCGATAGAGACGAACGAGGAGATGGATAAGGAGGATGGGGTAGAGGCCATAGATATAGAGGTGGAGGCATGGCAGATAACCCCCATAGAGCAGGCATGCTTAGAGTTTTACATCAAGCTGATGAACCAGCGCCACCGCACGCATGAGTACGAGAGCGCGCTGGTATGCGCCATGGCCGTGCAAGGGTGGGGCGAGGCGCGCTAGCGCGATCCCAGCAGTTACCCGCCCATATTGTCCCGCGTGCTCAAGGTGGCGCGCTTCATGGTGGTGCAGAAGGCGTTATAGTTGGATCCCCATGCGAAGGAGATCATCCGCATGTGGACGGGCCATCGGCAGCCAGGCGGCAGCGGCAGCGGCCCCAATACATGGCCGTTGACCAGCGCCGACGACCAGCTGGTGGATATCCATATCCATCCAGGGGATCCAGCCCAAGGATCGCCATCAGGATCACCACCAGGATCAGGATCAG